>OZ030398.1:8257729-8857729 GCA_964023965.1 Melinopterus prodromus
TTATCTATTTTTACATTTTCTAATTCTAAAATTACTTTTAAGTATTTTTTATAGAATCATATTTTGATAAAATGCATCATTTTCTATTTATATGGTACCTACCTATTAACCAAAAATAGTCAAAATTGCCGGAATACCTTTAAATTCTTTAACAGCAAAAAAATCAAAAAATTCCTCAAATAAAAGTTTTTTTGGATTTAAACAACCCTTCGTTCAAATATATTTTTGATATACAGGTTGTTTATTTTATTGTGGAAATTTGCAAACCTTCCCATTTTTAAACAGAACATCCTGTATATATACCTACATTTTTTATAATGCTAAGATTAATTCTAAGATTGTACGTATAGGTACCTATTGGAATTATTTCTTTACAAAATTTTAATTTTTAGTTATAAGCAATTAATTAATACTCATGAAAATGTTGTCAATTTAACGTTCAGTAGTTTTGTTTAATTGCTCATAACTCCAAAATATGCATTTACGTAGAAACTTATTTCTATAAAATGTTCTTAGTAGGTATTAATCTTACAATTAAAAAAAATACAGGCTGTTCTATTAGAACATGGAAAGGTTTGCAAATTTCCATAATAGAATGAACACACTGTATATTAAAACTATATTTAAACAACGTGTTGTTTAAGCCCAAAATATTTTTATTCGATTTTTTTTTTAATTTGTTTGCAGTTGGAGAATCATTTTTCCGGTAATTTTGACTGTTTTTGGTTAATAGCTTCCATATTAAAAAATAATACATTTTATAAAATGATGATTCGTATAAAAAAACTCTTAGAATTAATCTTAGAATTAAAAAATGTAATAATATATTGGTTTTATGTTAAAAAAAGGAGATGTTATCAAATTTGTATAATAATATATTTAAAAGATAGCCTGTTTAAAGCACAAAAAACGTTTGTTTTACCAATTTTTGGAAATTTCTTACGGAAGGGGAATTATTTCGGTGTTCCGGTAATTTTGGTTAACCCTGAGATCAACAAGGAGCGAGGGGATGTTTTATAGCTTTCAGTTCATTTTAAGTAAAAGGAAGATGTCGCTACTTGAAAAATGTAGGCATTCAACATTTTTCAAGAAGCGGGGTGGTGGAGGGATCTTCCTCCCCTCGCTCTTCAAAAATGGTTGCCTAAGCCACGTATGCACTGTAATTGGCTTTGAAAATGTAACGGTAAAATTCATCAAAATCTCCAGGTTTTAAACCTGGACCAACCTTTCACTCTCACAAATACGCAAAGGGGCGATCCTATAGGAGAGGCATAAACACCCCTCAACACACAAAATGTCCGCATGCCCCTGCTCACGGCACGTGGCCAAACGCTTGATAAGATCATTATAGGAACTCCAGTCTTTGACCTGGCAGTATGAAAGCCGATTGGCAGTTCACAGCTTCCGTCCTTTGCCGGCATGCTACTGGTTGAGCACTTAATATGGTCGCCATCTGTTTAAAATGGTAGACCGTAGACCTCGGACGAAATCATTTTATTGAACGATTCTTAACTCGCTAAATTGCAGATAAAATTTAGGTACAGTTTGGCGAACTACACGATGACTGCATTTGTTGAAATAATGGAGTTACCCTGTATACGCCCTGATGACCTGACCACCTGCCTGGAGAATATATTATTATAATATAATTGATAGGGTAAGTTGTTTCTACGAATACTTTGCTGTATTTGTTGCATGGGAGAGTTCATGCTCAATTGACATCAATAGCAACCACTAAGGGAGGGTGGAGCCAGTATTTGTTTGCATTGCTTGCTGGTGAATGCGAACTTTAAAGGGCGGGGGGAAACCTGTATTTGTTTGCATTGCTTGCAGGTTTTGTCTCCAGGTTTTCACCGGATGACATGTTTTTTGACATGTTGCGATTATTATTGATACAGGATGATTTATTCTTGGTATCAATAATAACTTTTCAGGGAGAATTTGTTCGTGCTGCTTGCTTATATAGTGTAGAACAGCGGTTCTCAAACTTTTTTAAATTTCCTGCGTCAGGGTCCCTTTAAAAATTTTGCGATAGCTTGCGGACCCCAATAATAAAAAACGAAAATTGTAGTAAATAAAACATTTCTTTACAAACATTATGTATTTAGAAAATATTACAGGTTATGTAATCGCCGTAAATAACAATGTTAATGGGATGGATGCATTTGCTGTGCCTGAAGTAGTTCTTCAATGTTTTTGGCTTTGTCTTGGCCAGTGCAACTGGTATGTTTTATTTTGTCAAAATCAATTAATTTTTAATCAAAACAAAAAATTATTATTAAGAAATATAATGCATTTTTTAAATTCTACTTAATAAATTACCGAAAAAGTGCCATGAAATACTATAAATCCAGTTTATTAGTCTACTTATGAAATATATATTTGGCCATATAAAAATATAAAAGTGTAAGTTAAGTTTACGGTTAATTTTATTACATAAAATCAAATTCTGCGGTATCACTAACTTTGTTTTCTTTAAAAATATTATTATTGAAACAAATAAAAATAATAATTCTCATTAATAATAGGTATCTTTAATGCATCCACATTCAGTTAAAACTTAAAATATTTATTACTTGAACATTTTTGTATATTTATTTTTGTTTGGAACGTAGCCCCCCATACAGCATTGAGAGATAGACTTAACATTCGCATATTTGACATTCGTGGGAGTTTTCTAGAACGTAACCCTCGCGAATTTACGTAAAAAAACACGGGGTCATTATAAATCAAAATAGGCGATGACCATGTTAATAAATTTTTACCGCTATATACGAACAACTATCAAACTTAGATTATATTATGCAAATAATTTAACTCTTGTGTATAGAACAGTAACATTCAATATTTATGGAGCGGCAACTAGAAATCTTTACATTTGATATCATAGCCAAGCATTTGCTATGACCCTGTATAAATATATTAGGGTTAAACAGCGTGTTAGTAAATAAGTGCGACAAACTTCAGGGGGTGATTCTGTATGAAAGAATAATGACAGTTTGCTATATAAACGTGGGATACGTATTAAAGTTTTTCTTTAAAACTGACGATTGAATCTTGTGTTACATCCAGTTACATCAGAGGGAGGTCATTATCAACATTTTTTGTAGTTTTACACCTATTTAAAATTCTATTAGTGTTATTTTCTGTTTTTGTTTTAGTCAAATGTTATTGTAAAATAGTTCTTCAAAAAAATTGAGATCATTAAGATGTTTTATTTTTTATTGCATAAAAACAGTGCGCCCTACGAAAAAATGCAGAGAGAGATTTTTTTGTCACAAATTGAACGAGGAATTCTAAAATGCTTTTTAATTTGAAATATCCCAGTGACGTACCATTTTTTTCTTTAAAATAATTGATGTCATTACCCGTATTTTGAACCTAATGACCCAATGATGAACATAAAATTCTTAATTTCATGTCAAAAAATGCGCAATAACTACCTCTTAAAACCCATCAAATTTTATTTGTATTTCTCGGCCGGTTTCAGGGCACTACATAAATCGTCAGTTTTTAAGAAAAACGTTATCTCAGAAAACGAAGCATTTGCGATCATACGTTTGTATAGCAAACGGTCATTATTTTTTCATGCAGAATCACCCCCTGAAGTTTGCCGCACTTATTTACACCCTGTATATCAATATACTCACCTGTTACGTCTTCGGGGCATTGTGCATACTATCATAGAATATAGACTCGTAGAGAAGGATTACTCCTCTCGCATTGTTTTCGCGCATCGAAAGTCCGCCATGTACGACGCTTAGTACTAGTATAGTTCTAGAGTTCTAGTCATACCCTCGGAACTAATACTCCAGGACACCGTAAGATGCCTCCACCAACTAATGCTTTTGCGGTGGGGGTAACGACGGAATTCAGTTCCCACTCTATCGATATTTTCGAAGTATACTTTTGAAGAGTCTTTGCGCAATGACGGTTCCATACGGTAAAATATAAATAAATATGCGTTCGTTTTTCGCGGTCCTACCGAAACCGCTTGGCGGTCCCCTAGGGGACCGCGGACCCCACTTTGAGAACCGCTGGTGTAGAAGGTAGTGGCTGTAGTAGTTATAGTGGCGCTTTCCAGCTGCCTAATGCCAAGGGACGGCTCGGCATCGGCGACGATTGGCTTCTTGCTCGCTTGGGGGGGGGGTCGGTTTATCAATCATTTTAATTTTTGTTGTTAAGGGATGACTTATTCTTTATATATTATTAATCAATGTGCAGGGAGGGAGCAACCTGTATTTGTTTGCATTGCTTGCAGGTTAATGTAAACTGTAAAGGGTGTGGGGTAACCTGTATTTGTTTGCATTGCTTGCAGGTTAATGTAAAGTGTAAACGGTGGGGGCAACCTGTATTTGTTTGCATTGCTTGCAGGTTAACGTGCATTTTAAAGGGAGGTGGGCCTGTATTTGTTTGCATTGCTTACAGGTTAATGTAAACTGTCAAGGGAGGGGGGCAACCTGTATTTGTTTGCATTGCTTGCAGGTTTTATGTCTCCTGGTTATCACTGGATGACATGTTATGCGTATATGTTGCGATATTTATTGATACTGGATGATTTATTCTTGGTATTGATAATAACTTTTCAGGGAGAATTTGTTCGTGCTGCTTGCTTATATAGCGTAGAACGTAGTGGCTGTAGTAGGTAGTTAGTGGCGCTTTCCAGCTGCCGAATACCGAGGGACGGCTCGGTATCGGCGACGTTTGGCTTCCTGCTTGCTTGGGGGGGTCGGTTTGTTAATTATTTTTGAGGAAGAGTATTTATTTGTTATTTGATGTTATTGAGCTTATGCATTCTCAACAATAATAATAATAATTGTTACATTAACACATCATTTGCATAACTTAAACTTCTTTTTTTCTATTGTTCTATGGTGACTGGCTGTGAGAAGCAATGGTGGATTTTTCTGGAACTGCCTGACCGCCTCCTGCTGACAACATTCTACGAGGAGAACTCAGTGGTGGAGCAGTTGTTGAAGTTATTGATGGTTTTGACTGACTGACTGGTTGTCATAGGGTAAGTTGTTTCTACGAATACTTTGCTGTATTTGTTGCATGGGAAAGTTCATGCTCAATTGACATCAATAACAACCACTAAGGGAGGGGGGAGCCAGTATTTGTTTGCATTGCTTGCTGGTGTGTAATACATGTTCAGGGAGGGGGCAACCTGTATTTGTTTGCATTGCTTGCAGGTTAATGCGAACTTTAAAGGGAGGGGGGAAACCTGTATTTGTTTGCATTGCTTGCAGGTTTTGTCTCCTGGTTTTCACCGGATGACATGTTTTTTCTTATATGTTGCGATTATTATTGATACAGGATGATTTATTCTTGGTATCAATAATAACTTTTCAGGGAGAATTTGTTCGTGCTGCTTGCTTATATAGTGTAGAAGGTAGTGGCTGTAGTAGTTAGTTGCGCTTTCCAGCTGCCTAATGCCGAGGGATGGCTCGGCATCGGCGACGTTTGGCTTCTTGCTAGTTTGGGTGGGGGGGGGTGGGTCGGTTTATTAATTATTTTAATTTTTGTTGTTAAGGGATGACTTATTCTTTATATATTATTAATCAAAGTGCAGGGAGGGAGCAACCTGTATTTGTTTGCATTGCTTACAGGTTAATTTAAACTGTCATGGGAGGGGGGCAACCTGTATTTGTTTGCATTGCTTACAGGTTAATGTAAACTGTCACGGAAGGGGGGCAACCTGTATTTGTTTGCATTGCTTGCAGGTTTTGTCTCCTGGTTTTCACCGGATGACATGTTTTTTCTTATATGCTGCGATTATTATTGATACAGGATGATTTATTCTTAATATCAATAATAACTTTTCAGGGAGAATTTGTGCGTGCTGCTTGCTTATATAGTGTAGAAGGTAGTGGCTGTAATAGTTAGTTGCGCTTTCCAGCTGCCTAATGCCGAGGGATGGCTCGGCATCGGCGACGTTTGGCTTCTTGCTCGCTTGGGGGGGGGGGGGGTCGGTTTATTAATTATTTTAATTTTTATTGTTAAGGGATGACTTATTGTTTATATATTATTAATCAATGTGCAGGGAGGGAGCAACCTGTATTTGTTTGCATTGCTTACAGGTTAATTTAAACTGTCAAGGGAGGGGGGCAACCTGTATTTGTTTGCATTGCTTACAGGTTAATTTAAACTGTCAAGGGAGGGGGGCAACCTGTATTTGTTTGCATTGCTTACAGGTTAATTTAAACTGTCAAGGGACGGGAGCAACCTGTATTTGTTTGCTTGCTTGCAGGTTTTATGTCTCCTTGTTATCACTGGATGACGTGTTTTTCCTATATGTTGCGATATTTATTGATACTGGATGATTTATTCTTGGTATTGATAATAACTTTTCAGGGAGAATTTATTCGTGCTGCTTGCTTATATAGTGTAGAACGTAGTGGCTGTAGTAGTTAGTGGCGCTTTCCAGCTGCCGAATACCGAGGGACGGCTCGGTATCGGCGACGTTTGGCTTCCTGCTTGCTTGGGGGGGGGGGTCGGTTTGTTAATTATTTTTGAGGAAGAGTTTTTATTTGTTATTTGATGTTATTGAGCTTATGCATTCTCAACAATAATAATAATAATTGTTACATTAACACATCATTTGCATATCTTAAACTTCTTTTTTTCTATTGTTCTATGGTGACTGGCTGTGAGAAGCAATGGTGGACTTTTCTGGAACTGCCTGACCGTCTCCTGCTGACAACATTCTACGAGGAGAACTCAGTGGTGGAGCAGTTGTTGAAGTTATTGATGGTTTTGACTGACTGACTGGTTGTGATAGGGTAAGTTGTTTCTACGAATACTTTGCTGTATTTGTTGCATGGGAAAGTTCATGCTCAATTGACATCAATAACAACCACTAAGGGAGGGGGGAGCCAGTATTTGTTTGCATTGCTTGCTGGTGTGTAATACATGTTCAGGGAGGGGGCAACCTGTATTTGTTTGCATTGCTTGCAGGTTAATGCGAACTTTAAAGGGAGGGGGGAAACCTGTATTTGTTTGCATTGCTTGCAGGTTTTGTGTCCTGGTTTTCACCGGATGACATGTTTTTTCTTATATGTTGCGATTATTATTGATACAGGATGATTTATTCTTGGTATCAATAATAACTTTTCAGGGAAAATTTGTTCGTGCTGCTTGCTTATATAGTGTAGAAGGTAGTGGCTGCAGTAGTTAGTTGCGCTTTCCAGCTGCCTAATGCCGAGGGATGGCTCGGCATCGGCGACGTTTGGCTTCTTGCTCGCTTGGGGGGGGGGGTCGGTTTATTAATTATTTTAATTTTTGTTGTTAAGGGATGACTTATTCTTTATATATTATTAATCAATGTGCAGGGTGGGAGAAACCTGTATTTGTTTGCATTGCTTGCAGGTTAATGTAAACTGTAAAGGGTGTGGGGTAACCTGTATTTGTTTGCATTACTTGCAGGTTAATGTAAAGTGTAAACGGTGGGGGCAACCTGTATTTGTTTGCATTGCTTGCAGGTTAACGTGCATTTTAAAGGGAGGTGGGCCTGTATTTGTTTGCATTGCTTACAGGTTAATGTAAACTGTCAAGGGAGGGGGGCAACCTGTATTTGTTTGCATTGCTTGCAGGTTTTATGTCTCCTGGTTATCACTGGATGACATGTTTTTCCTATATGTTGCGATATTTATTGCTACTGGATGCTTTATTCTTGGTATTGATAATAGCTTTTCAGGGTGAATTTGTTCGTGCTGCTTGCTTATATAGTGTAGAACGTAGTGGCTGTAGTAGTTAGTGGCGCTTTCCAGCTGCCGAATACCGAGGGACGGCTCGGTATCGGCGACGTTTGGCTTCCTGTTTGCTTGGGGGGGGGGGGGTTGGTTTGTTAATTATTTTTGAGGAAGAGTTTTTATTTGTTATTTGATGTTATGAGCTTATGCATTCTCAACAATAATAATAATAATTGTTACATTAACACATCATTTGCATATCTTAAACTTCATTTTTTCTATTGTTCTATGGTGGCTGGCTGTGAGAAGCAATGGTGGACTTTTCTGGAACTGCCTGACCGCCTCCTGCTGACAACATTCTACGAGGAGAACTCAGTGGTGGAGCAGTTGTTGAAGTTATTGATGGTTTTGACTGACTGACTGGTTGTGATAGGGTAAGTTGTTTCTACGAATACTTTGCTGTATTTGTTGCATGGGAAAGTTCATGCTCAATTGACATCAATAACAACCACTAAGGGAGGGGGGAGCCAGTATTTGTTTGCATTGCTTGCTGGTGTGTAATACATGTTCAGGGAGGGGGCAACCTGTATTTGTTTGCATTGCTTGCATGTTAATGCGAACTTTAAAGGGAGAGGGGAAACCTGTATTTGTTTGCATTGCTTGCATGTTTTGTCTTCTGGTTTTCTCCGGATGACATGTTTTTTCTTATATGTTGCGATTATTATTGATACAGGATGATTTATTCTTGGTATCAATAAATAATAACTTTTCAGGGAGAGTTTGTTCGTGCTGCTTGCTTATATAGTGTAGAAAGTAGTGGCTGTAGTAGTTAGTTGCGCTTTCCAGCTGCCTAATGCCGAGGGATGGCTCGGCATCGGCGACGTTTGGCTTCTTGCTCGCTTGGGGGGGGGGGGGGTGGAGTCGGTTTATTAATTATTTTAATTTTTGTTGTTAAGGGATGACTTATTCTTTATATATTATTAATCAATGTGCAGGGAGGGAGCAACCTGTATTTGTTTGCATTGCTTGCAGGTTAATGCAAACTGTAAAGGGTGTGGGGCAACCTGTATTTGTTTGCATTGCTTGCAGGTTAACGTGCACTTTAAAGGGAGGTGGGCCTGTATTTGTTTGCATTGCTTGCAGGTTAATGTAAAGTGTAAACGGAGGGGGCAACCTGTATTTGTTTGCATTGCTTACAGGTTAATGTAAACTGTCAATGGAGGGGGCAACCTGTATTTGTTTTTATTGCTTACAGGTTAATGTAAACTTTCAAGGGAGGGGGGGGCAACCTGTATTTGTTTGCATTGCTTGCAGGTTTTATGTCTCCTGGTTATCACTGGATGACATGTTTTTCGTATATGTTGCGAAATTTATTGATACTGGATGATTTATTCTTGGTATTGATAATAACTTTTCAGGGAGAATTTATTCGTGCTGCTTGCTTATATAGTGTAGAACGTAGTGGCTGTAGTAGTTAGTGGCGCTTTCCAGTTGCCGAATACCGAGGGACGGCTCGGTATCGGCGACGTTTGGCTTCCTGCTTGCTTGGGGGGGGGGGGTCGGTTTGTTAATTATTTTTGAGGAAGTGTTTGTATTTGTTATTTGATGTTATTGAGCTTATGCATTCTCAACAATAATAATAATAATTGTTACATTAACACAACATTTGCATATCTTAAACTTCTTTTTTTCTATTGTTCTATGGTGACTGGCTGTGAGAAGCAATGGTGGACTTTTCTGGAACTGCCTGACCGCCTCCTGCTGACAACATTTTACGAGGAGAACTCAGTGGTGGAGCAGTTGTTGAAGTTATTGATGGTTTTGACTGACTGACTGGTTGTGATAGGGTAAGTTGTTTCTACGAATACTTTGCTGTATTTGTTGCATGGGAAAGTTCATGCTCAATTGACATCAATAACAACCACTAAGGGAGGGGGGAGCCAGTATTTGTTTGCATTGCTTGCTGGTGTGTAATATGTTCAGGGAGGGGGCAACCTGTATTTGTTTGCATTGCTTGCAGGTTAATGCGAACTTTAAAGGGAGGGGGGAAACCTGTATTTGTTTGCATTGCTTGCAGGTTTTGTCTCCTGGTTTTCACCGGATGACATGTTTTTTCTTATATGTTGCGATTATTATTGATACAGGATGATTTATTCTTGGTATCAATAATAACTTTTCAGGGAAAATTTGTTCGTGCTGCTTGCTTATATAGTGTAGAAGGTAGTGGCTGTAGTAGTTAGTTGCGCTTTCCAGCTGCCTAATGCCGAGGGATGGCTCGGCATCGGCGACGTTTGGCTTCTTGCTCGCTTGGGGGGGGGGGTCGGTTTATTAATTATTTTAATTTTTGTTGTTAAGGGATGACTTATTCTTTATATATTATTAATCAATGTGCAGGGTGGGAGAAACCTGTATTTGTTTGCATTGCTTGCAGGTTAATGTAAACTGTAAAGGGCGTGGGGTAACCTGTATTTGTTTGCATTGCTTGCAGGTTAATGTAAAGTGTTAACGGTGGGGGCAACCTGTATTTGTTTGTATTGCTTGCAGGTTAACGTGCACTTTAAAGGGAGGTGGGCCTGTATTTGTTTGCATTGCTTACAGGTTAATATAAACTGTCAAGGGAGGGGGGCAACCTGTATTTGTTTGCATTGCTTGCAGGTTTTATGTCTCCTGGTTATCACTGGATGACATGTTTTTCCTATATGTTGCGATATTTATTGCTACTGGGTGCTTTATTCTTGGTATTGATAATAACTTTTCAGGGTGAATTTATTCGTGCTGCTTGCTTATATAGTGTAGAACGTAGTGGCTGTAGTAGTTAGTGCCGCTTTCCAGCTGCCGAATACCGAGGGACGGCTCGGTATCGGCGACGTTTGGCTTCCTTCTTGCTTGGGGGGGGTCGGTTTGTTAATTACTTTTGAGGAAGTGTTTTTATTTGTTATTTGATGTTATTGAGCTTATGCATTCTCAACAATAATAATAATAATTGTTACATTAACACATCATTTGCATATCTTAAACTTCTTTTTTTCTATTGTTCTATGGTGACTGGCTGTGAGAAGCAATGGTGGACTTTTCTGGAACTGCCTGACCGCCTCCTGCTGACAACATTCTACGAGGAGAACTCAGTGGTGGAGCAGTTGTTGAAGTTATTGATGGTTTTGACTGACTGACTGGTTGTGATAGGGTAAGTTGTTTCTACGAATACTTTGCTGTATTTGTTGCATGGGAAAGTTCATGCTCAATTGACATCAATTTTATTTATTTATTTATTTTATTTATTTATTTATGTGGTGTACAAACAGGCAAAGCCCAGGGTAGTACACACAAAGAAAACGAATACATCGAGAACTAACATAAAAAAAATAAAAACAAACACTATTAAACTATTAAAGCCGAAAGGAAAAAAATTAATGTAAAAAAATAGAAATGAATAACAAACTCTAATATGCATTAGAACTAAAGTAAACTTTAAATTAAATTCTATAAAGATTAGAAAGTGATCTGTTTGAACGAGTACAGGGAATTACTGAAGGGATCCACGGAGTTATGGAAGGTATTGTAAGAGGCAGACAGGCGGTTAACCGGAGAATTCTGGAAGGAATTAGTATGACAGGATGGAGGGTACAGGAGGCTATGAGTGCGGGAGGGATGCGAGGGGACGGATAACAACCATAACCAATAACAACCACTAAGGGAGGGGGGAGCCAGTATTTGTTTGCATTGCTTGCTGGTGTGTAATACATGTTCAGGGAGGGGGAGCGCATTTTTTTCTGATAGTGTCTTGATGTACAAGTACGTACCTACTATTTGAAGAAAAGCAGTTTTTATAAAAATACGGTCATATCATATCATACGGACTATGTAATGATGATATAATCAACTTATAGAAGATGATATCCAAGCGGGATACAAAATTTTAAATAAATCAAAAATTACAGCCACAACCTGGATTTGAACCAGGGACATTTGTGTCGCTAGCACAACACTCTACCACTTTGTATAGAGTATTGTGCTAGCCAAAATGGTCCCTGGTTCAAATCCAGGTTGTGGCTGTAACTTTTGATTTATTTAAAATTTGCATCTCGCCATCTTCTATAAATTGATTTTACAATTTTGAACAACCGGTATACTTAGTTAAAAAATAACAAGTAGTTGATAACTCTGGTAGGCCCAAAGTATCAACTTGGGAGTGTATTTTAGTTGTAAAAGTTCGGATCGAGTTTATATGTGTCAAGTAGTTTTGAAAAATAAATATTTCAATAAAAATTAGAATAGCGTAGTATCTAAATTTGGAATAGAATTGGAACTCTTAGTTTATCTATTCCAATTTTATGCTTAAATATAATGTGGAATATAATTAGATGTTTTGTAAAATCAGTATCGCCCCCCTCCCGTCTACGGAATTTTAATGGGGACCCTCATAAATGACCTCCTGTTCAACGAAATAATAATGTTCGCAACGGGCTGAATTCAAAAGAAATTTTTCATTACGTTTTTTAACAGAGTGCTTGAGAACCATTGAGAACCTGTCCACCAAAACATCGAAATATACTTATGTATTTAATTTACGATATTTTTAAGAACTGTTTTTTTAATGAACATTTATTTACACTGAATTCGAAAAAGGTAAAAACTGTTAATAAGTCCCTTATCGGGTTTTCCCTCAATTTTTTTCCAATTTCAAAAAGTACCCCCTCTATCGACGTAACAAAATATCAAATTTACAAGACGATTTGCACACTAATTTATCAACTGAGTAAACGTCAGTGTCAGATGAGATTATAACCTAATAACAATAATCTAATCAAAACAATATTCACAGTTTACATAAGCATTGCATTTCTAATTATTTCAATCATTCGTTCGCCGAGTATCGCAGTTCAAACATAAAAATGACTGCTATGTTAACAGCAGACTGGTTTCTACTCGGAAGAGACCTTTATTTCAGGTATTACAATTTAACATACCAACCTCATTGTTGTACAACAAAATTTATGTTACAGGAAATTTGATATTTATTCAATGGCATGGCAGCAAGAGATCAACATGGACAACTTAGCAGCCGGTGTGGCACCTTACGGGGGCCCTATAGCGGTGATGAGAGATAAAACAAAACCGGTAAAAGTCCAAGGTGCCAGTCAGTCAAATATTGCATTATTTTCATCGTCCGGACGAAAACTAGCTACGATAAAGGTACGAATATAAAATGCATTAGATATAATCATTCGGAAATGCGGATTCTATATTATAGAGTAGCGGTGCTTCCATTATTAAGATAGGTTGGTCAAACAATGAGGAGTTTATTACAATACAAGATAATGGTTCTGTTTCTTTGTACGATATGTACGGGGAATTTATCAGAACTTTCGATATTAGTCAAGAGGCAAAGGACACGAAAATTATAGACGCTATAATATTTACTAATCCATATAACTTTACCGGAGTTGCAATTCTTACAACAACATATAAAATATTCTTTGTTCATAATATTAACGATCCTAAAATGAGGCATATGAGCGATCTACCGAGTAAGTGAACACTTTTAATAGATGGAAATGAAAAAACAAGAAAATTTAACCTCTGAAATTTTTTTAGAATCGCCGATAAAGCCAGTTTGGGCTATGATACCGAAAGAACGAGATATCGAGGTTTTAGCAGCCCGTGGTAAGGAAATTTTCAGGTTGACAGAGGACCGGCATGTGACATCTATGGTAAACATGTTAATAATTTTGAAGAATTTTAGCTAATTATGTTATTGTTGTTTAGCTGCAAGTTGATATAACGCACCAGCATCACAGCATACTTGCAATTGCAGTTTCGTTCAACACAAAACACGTGGCTTTCTTCACTGACGCAGGTTACTTGTGGTTGGGATCTTCAGATTTAACAAAAAAATATTGCGAAGTTGACACGGAAATTGTTAACACTTTACATCAATTAGTTTGGTAAGCATTTGTAATTATATATAGTAAAACCTTGTTGCCACGAACAATAACTACCACTAGTGTTATATAACTGTGTACAATAATATCAACTACTAAAGAGATGTTTTTACTACTAAAAAAGTTTGAAAAATAATTAACACATTCTTTTCAAGAAGAAATATACAGCATGTAAATAAAGTTAAACCACTTTATTATTTTAATAGAATGGTATATATGTTTCTCTCTAAAATTTAGAAGAAGATTTTTTTTCCAAACATAACAAATATTTGAGGGCGCATAGTAAAATATTAATAACACTTTTCACACAAGGTTTTTGAAAAAGTTGAAATAAAAACGTAAAAAAAATTATTATGGCATATTTTCCTAAAATTTCTAATGGCTTCAACCCAATACCATAGAAACATCAAAAGGAGCTCAACGTAAGCTGTGAAAAATAGACAGACAGTTTTATTAGATTTCTTTGTAGTGAATATATTCATATTCACTACAAAGAAATCTAATAAAACTGTCTGTCCTCTATCCAGTTTTCCAGTTTTTTAGTCAATAAAATTTTATTGACTATTCATTTAAACATTGTCTCTCGCTAGTTGTCCCTCTCTTTAGTTTATTAATTTTCTGATAATACTAATATTTGCTCTTATTTTCACAAACAAAGAATTCTTCAAATTATTTATTAATTAATAATGTCTTAGTATTAAATTGTTCTACCACTTAGGTGTGGAAATGAGGCTGTCGTAGCATTCTGGGGAAACAATGATAAAACTCTGATGATAGTTGGAAAATACGGTGAAAAAATGGTATACCCTTACGATGGCAACGTGCATCTAACTCAGGAGATAGACGGTGTCCGAGTAATTTCCTCCGCTCAGCATGAAATGATTCAAAAAGTTCCAGAAGTTGTTCAGAAAATCTTCAGAATCAATAGCACTGAACCTGGTAGCTTCCTATTGGAAGCTTCTAAACAATTTCAGGTAATACAACCCTTAATCTTTAAAGATTAAGTAAGGGTCGAAAGTTTTGGTTTTTTTTTTTTAGAAAAGGAGCCATCGTGCAGATGAGTATATATCTTTGGTGAAAGAAAACTTGGTGGAAGCCGTTGAACAGTGTATAGAAGCTGCAGGTTATGAATTTGATACTGACGTACAAAAAATGTTAATACGAGTAAGTTCTTAGTCTTATAATAGATGAAACAAATGTAATTACTTTCCTATATTTAGGCTGCACAATTTGGAAAATGCTTTGTCTCAAATATTAATGCGGACGATTACGTTAAGATGTGCCGCGTTCTTAGGGTTTTAAACGCGATCAGAGATCGTAAAATTGGAATCCCAATAACTTATACAGAGTATCCTTTGAATGAATTCGATTCTTCTTTTTTTTTGTTTCAATAATTCCGATTGGTACAAACCTTAATAAATGATAGATTATTATATCAAAGCCATGAGGTCCTATTGGACAGACTGGTTAAAAGGCATCACTATTACTTAGCCATCGAGATTGCAAAATATTTAAAAATGCCGGAGAAAGACGGAAGTAGCCGAATATTGGTACATTGGGCTAAATTTAAGGTTGGTGTTTGTTACGTTAAAACTTTTGTTCGTTTAGTTTCATCGTTTAACTTTCAGGTTAGCAAACAAGGAGGTGATGATGAAGCTTTATCGCGGCAGATAGCAGACAAGTTAGGATACGCTTCTGGAGTATCCTTTAGTGAGATTGCTAATGCAGCAGATTCAGCCGGACGTAAAAATTTGGCAATTAAAGTAAGATTTTTGTGTGTAGGAGTTCTGGGATCTTGTTTAATTGAAGAGAGAGAAAACCCGTGAAATTAACTAAATTAACCAACTATTGCTCAATAATTATCTAAAGAGAAATTTAAATTATCTTTTTTAGTTTTGGAGATATTCACAAAGATCTAATTTTAACTAGGCAATTGGTACATTATGTTATGTTGGTGTGTGGGTTTCTTCTAGGCTTTCCTGCCTTTCAACTTTCATGTAAAACAGCTGATTGAAAGTTTATGCAGCATATTTTGTTACATATCGCTTTAAACACAACCTTAAAACACTTTTTTACCAAGAATTCAATAGAGCAGTTGGATATATGATATCTTTAAGTAAACTTTTAGTTGGTATGTGGACGCCATATCAGATTTTGATTTTTTTTTTGTTTTGTTCGATCCGCTTATATTCATATACAGAATATATTTATTGTCAAAGTCCACCAAACTATACATCTGCAAGCAAATCAGCTGGTAAGTCACATATGACAGAAAGAATGGCAAAAAGGTGAACACTTGTCCAAGATATGCTTTAAAATAGTGACATGTATCGGCTGATTTGCTGGTTGAGATAAAGAAAAGATGTTCTCCGGAGTTGTCTTCAGAGCAAAAAGCTCTATCGGAAACCAAAAATGTTCACCAGTGTTATATCATTGCGTAATCTAGCAACTTTTCTATCTCCACTAATAAAATAAGCAAGATCCTGATAGCAACTCTTAAATTTGAGTCAGCCTGTAGCTAATAATGAATAATTTTATCTCTTTAACAGCTATTAGAGTATGAATCTAAGGCAAGTGAGCAAGTTGAACTCCTACTGAAGCTAGAAGAATACAAGCAAGCCTTGATCAAAGCTCTAGAGAGTGGAGACACAGATCTAGCTTATAAAGTCATCCTAAAATCGCACAATAAAATGTCAAGCATTGATTTCAAGGTATTGATTTTTATGTTTCATCTACTGATTCTTTATACACGACCGATAATTTTTTAGGGTATGATACAAGAATTTCCTGTGGCCTTATCTTTATACATCAAATACTGCAGGGAACATAATTCTATAGGTCTCCGTGATATTTTAAAACTTTCCGATGATCATAACTCCCTGGGACAGTTATCAGTAATTGAAAGTTTTGATGAAAAGGTTTAAATACATATTTTAATAATTTCGTCATTTGACCTAATATTTATTTGTAATAATTTTGATATTTTAGAATAAACTAGATCAAAATTCTCTTCTGTGGTCCGCTGTTGAGTCCTATAAAGCTGCCCGCAACGACTTATGTGCTTCTCTTTGCGAGGATCAATCGAAACTCTTGAAAAAACACAAAATGTTAGAAGAAAAGTTTCATACTGAATTTATTGGAAAGTCTATTCATGATACGTGCAAACGGTTACTAGATATGAATGAGCTCAAGGAAGCGGACAAATTTAAAATTGAATATAAAATTCCTGAGAGACGGTAAATATTCCGCAAGAAAGAGTTCAACTAGAATATAATTTCTTCTGTTTTCAGGTTTTGCTGGTTGCGTATCCAAAGCCTTGCGGATTGCGGCCAATGGGACGAGTTGGAAGTCTTTGCGAGAACAAAAAAATCGCCAATTGGCTACGCACCTTTTGTTGATGTTTGCTTAGAGCGAATGCAACGCTCTCGAGATACGGAAACCATAAGAAGGCTTGTCATGAATTTATTGCCAAAAGTTAGCGAGGAAATTAAAGTGAAATATTACGTTAAAGCAAAGTAAATTTTGACGTAATTTATTATTATATATAATTATTATTATTATTTCAGTTCTTTGGAGGAAGCTTCGAAAATTGCATTTGAACAAAAAGACATCCAAAGCCTGCTATATGTGCAAAGTAAATGCCCAAGTCAGTCGAGCTTATCTGAACAAATTAATGTTTACATCAGTCAACTTGGAGCGAGAAAGGGACCTAGTGCACTACCCACTATTTTTGGTTAAATTTTTTATATTTATATTAATTACGTATTGTGATACTTATTTTAAATCTACATATTATGTAGGCATGCATTTTTAGATATAGTCAAAGAAATTTTAATACAATTATTTTGTCGATATGTAACCCATTTGTTTTCTGTTTTCTTTTTCAATATAAATTAGATTAGTTTTACTAGGACGTTTCTATATTTCCCCCAAGTTCTCCTACAATTAATATAAAAATAGGTACAATATAAAATCCTAATTCTATTAATCATTGATCCAGTTCTAAACTGGATTTTATGGTCGACCAGATATATTAATGGTATCTTTACCTATTTGGACAGCTAATTGTGACCATTGTAACATAACTGGTCTGTCATAATAATCAGTACATTCAACAAATCTGAACAAATTATTATTGTATAAAGAGTACCAGTTTATCTGATTGAACAATCAGAAATCTCAACAAACAGGTTCAAGCGATAAAATAAATTGATATGCGCGAAGCAATTAGCATCATTCAGCACAAAACTATAAAGTTCAAAAGTTGGAAATCGTTATCAGGGCCGACAAAATGGCTTCACACTGGGAGGAATTTTACGCGACCCACTTGCCTCCAACAGACTTCGAAGACAATCGGACCCTTTTGAAAGAATTCTGCGAGAGACACCACAAAAAAGGGGAAAGAATAGTGCTGGTGACCGTGAGTCCACAATTTCTAACAAAAGTTTGGTTATGTTTACTAACAGTTCTTTTTTTAAACGTGTCCCTCTAGTCTGGAGGAACTACAGTACCACTGGAACACAACACTGTCAGATTTGTGGACAATTTCAGTGCTGGTACCAGGGGAGCGGCTTCCGCAGAATATTTCCTCGAGCATGGCTACGCAACTATTTTTATGCATCGGCTCAAGTCTCTCGAGCCCTTCACCAGACATTTTAACGGGCAGAAATTTATGGATATGTTGGAATTGCACGATAGGGGACCAAATACCACTATCACCGGTAATATGCTCAAAAAATTGATATGATTCAGTTTAGATGTATTTTTTTTTTTAGTAAAACCGGATAGTGTTGATGTCTTAGCTCCAATTTTAGCTAATTACAAAGCTGCGCAAGACAACGGGAAAATTTTATATGTAACCTTTACAACCGTATCTGATTATTTCTGGTTGCTACGCGCAGCCTGCGAATGTTTACAACCACTTCGTTCAAATGCGTTGCTATATCTAGCAGCGGCGGTGTCTGACTTTTATATTCCATCAAATCAAATGGTAAGCTATTAAATTATCTTGTTAATTTATAAATTTCATGCAAAGTAAATACACCCAATACTTTGCTAAACTTTTCTGAACTTTTACAAATATTGATTCTTGTTATTTTTTCAAAATCAACCTTTAGGTAATTTTTGGTATTGGTTTTGGTATTCCCTGTTTTATATATTGTATGTTTTACTTTAGTAATATTTCAAAATATAAACAATTAGATTATGTTTACATTTTTGCTTCTTTAAAAATAGGGAATTTGATATGGATTTTGACGCAATGTCACTAGTTTTTCTTAAGAACATTTATTTAATTGTGCCTGCGTACCTAACTTTGCTTAGGCAGAGGTTTTATATGTCAGTTTACAAGGTCAAGAGAGACATTTTTATATTGATCAATTATTTAAAATCAAATGTGAATCCCAAACATTCCCAAACACTTTTTTGAGAGAAATCTAATAGTGTTATTGGATTTATAAGTCAATACTTAAATCAATAAATACTCAAAAAAATGGCCAGTTGTTTTGATCGCATTAGATGGTATGGCTCTAGGTTACGGTAATTTTTTTTATTCCAGAGAGATATCTTTTAAACTAAAAGAGATAGCTTAAATTTCTTTTCAATTACTTGATCAGCAAAGCAGTAAAAATTAGCTTAAAAATAATACTATTTATAAACATTTTACAGCCGACACACAAGATACAGTCAGGTGCTGGTGCTCCAACAATTTCACTGCAACTAGTGCCAAAATTGTTGGCGCCATTGGTAAGCCTGTGGGTGCCTCAAGCCTTCGTGGTATCGTTCAAGCTGGAAACGGATGAAAGTATATTAATAGCAAAGGCCCGAGACTCTTTAAATAAGTACAAACATAAACTAGTTATCGGAAATATGTTGCAAACGAGACGACAGAAAGTGGTTTTTGTTACACCCGATAGTAACTACGAGGTGTCCTTGACGAGAGAGCAAATGCTAAATGGAATGGAGATTGAAGATTTGATTGTTTCGAATGTTATCATCAATCATAGTAATTTTGTTAACGCCTTGAAGTATTGAAACGGGACCTAAATAGAAGAGATATAGGAGGTAGTTTAAGTTGGTTTTTAATTGTTACCTTTTTAATAAATTGAACTGCCAAAATTATTGGCAATTCAATATTTTTAAATGTATAGGGGGAATTATAAATAACTAATCTGTATAGTTTGGGAACTTGGAATGTGATGGTTACTCGACTATACAGATAAGGTAGGAAGAGTTTATTTAAAGAAATATATATAAAACAAATCAGGGTAACAGACATTCGTTTTTGTGTAGACAATTTATAGTTTTAGTGAAGACCATAATGAGAAACATATCGTTTTTATATTTATTTAGTTTTATTTTTGCATTTAGTCGATTTTTAAATCATTCTTGTAAACACCGATTGTATATTTTAATAATAAACATTGCTGTATTTCAAGTTATTTGTGAGTGTTAAATTTATGTACTAAATGTTGCATCTATGTAGACAGGCTTTATGTGTCATTTCCTATACGTATGTCAACGCTTTTGTGATGTCCAGTGTTTTCCTAATATTTTTGAAACGTTTAACATACCATTAGTTATATAATCAACTCAATGATTTCGTGTGCCAAAAAGAACCATTTTAGAATTTATACAAAAAAATAGAACTGATTTCAATTAGAATCGTGCAGTATTTGACATCATTGAGGTGGTAGAAGTGATTATTCAAGCCTTTGTTCAATCCCTAGCATTTACCACAATGTGTAGATAATTATACTACCTAGTTGTACCTAATTTTTATTTTTATACCGCAAATTTTATACAAGAATTTTACCGATCTCAACTATTTCAGCAACTGTTATTCTTGAGCACATAGGTTAAACCAAAATTATAACAAGGAATACAATGTTCATTGTTCGGTGGAATGTAATGGAAATATATAATGAATGTTTTCAAACCAATTTGTTTTATTCTGCGATAGTTTTTGTAATATGGTGATTTTAACATACTATATAGTATAAAGGGGTTTACAAATACATACATGAATTTTTCCCAATTTCATCCAAATATCTTGGGAAAAAAAGCTTATTCGCCGAAGTACAAGTTTTGTCTGAAACTTTTTTTGTTGCATAAACAGTTTTTAAGTTATTCTCATCTAAACTTATCAATTAGATACTAAATACAGTGTGATGCCAATTATATTTTCTATTAAATTTATTCTTTCATTATTATCATATTAGTTTAGTATTGATTATTTAGATTTAAAACCTATCTGAAACATTGTTTATTAGAAATTATACAATTTTGTATAAATGCAACTTGATCAGTTTAATTTTAGATTAATTTCTTATATACAAATTGTAGAAAATTTAGTTCTCCACAAATTTTGTCTGCAATTATTTTCGTCGCGCAGTTTTTAAGTTATCCTGATCTAAACTGATCAATTAGATATTAATTACATGTCTATTTGTTTAGTTTTGATTTAGATTCAAAAACCTATCTGAACATTGTTAGAAATGATCTTTTATAAACACAAGTTGATCAATTTATTTTATTTATTTACACAAATAACGATTAATTACATTAATATATCTAGCATCACTAAGCTGGAATCCTCACGTTTACACCTTGGGGGCCTTGGTCTCCAAAGTTTTATAATCAACGTTCGGAGAATAGAACTGAAACAAAAAGATTATTACACGTAATGTTCATATATTATCCAATAAAATCTTAAAATCTATGAAACAGTATTTGTCCGATTATAACAAACAACTGACGCAATCGGTTTCTAACACGCAAATAACCGAAAAAGTCTTTTTCACTTACTTTGTATTGCTTGTTCCTGTAATCGTCGTTGGAAAGCTGGTCAGATTTCTTGTTCCATGATACGTCGGGGTTGAAGAAAGCCAACCTAGCGGTGTATCCAACAGCACCAATGCACCCGATTCCAACGCACACGTACAATGGAATTAACTAAAATTATCAACAATTAATAATTCGTTTGATAATAGCTCAACTATAATCGTTATATAATCGAAACTGCGTCGGATAAATTTACAAATCTGCCATGTTGATAAAATGCCAAATTTAACCTCAGAAAAATGAGACTATTTAGAATCTCTACCGATATTTACTTACCGCTCTGTGCTTCTTGAGAGACGCTAATGTCATCCCTTGCATAACCATCTTTGGTGTTTTTGTTATAAAACGCCCTTAGAAGCACGTAAATATGACAATTACGACAAAACGTACGACGGGCTTTTCTAGAAACGAAGTATTCTGTCAAATGAACAAAGATAGCGCCACAAAATTACCCTATGTCAGACAAAGATATTAGACAGTGTTACTCTACGGTCAAATCAGCTTCGAAATTAACATTACATAATATTTTATATTACTTTATAATGATATTTGTTAAGCATAGAATTCATTACTTGAAATGTTAGTAATCCTATTGTGGTAATATTTAAAATTATCGCTTTTGATCCGAGGAGTGAATCTCTTTTGACTACATCTGAACTTCAAATTCAAAAAGCAAATTTTCTAGTACGCAACTGATTGAAGTGATTCAAGTGTGAATATGACCGACCAAATAAATTAGACATTTTTCAGTACCATCGTGCATCTCCTGATTATAATTTAAGTTCTAGCAAAAGTAATAAAAAAACAAGTGTAGTATGATCATTCGCTCTAATATTTTATCGGGTAACGACTTCAATTGATATAGGAAATATCACAAACAATAATAATGCGTTCATCACTATTTCCTCGACAAAAATTTGAGGGTCTTTTTCATTCTCTCCAGGTCGTCACGATCAATATACTTTTTCAAGTAGTAATCAAAAGTAGGCTCCTTACTCAAAACTTTATACAACCTTTCACCATATTTCCTAAAACATACTTAAGAAAAAACAACGTTATAGTAATATTGAAAAAAAACCTTGTTTCTAAATTTTTGTCTTCAAGAAATTTGATCATATTGACATAAATTCGTTTCCTGGTGTGATCGTTGGTATGAGGGCTTAAGACCGAATCAGGTCCTGCTATAACCACAGCACAAATTACCAGTCTTGCACATGCAGACCGAACAAGTTGATTTTTGTTCAAAGGTCCTTTTGAGCAAAGTACTCTCACTGAATGGAATGTCGGGATATGCGTCACCATGCAATCTAAAGCCAAGTTGGCGTCTTGCCGAATAAACTTATTAGAGTCCGCCGTTTTGGTTAACAGGATATCAACAATATCATTAAATTCCTAAACAGAAAATATTACTCATATTTGACACAATATTTTTAATCAAATCACCAGGAACGACCGGAAATTCTGAATGAGTAAAATGATCTGATCAAAAAATGGCCATGAAGCTATTAAGGTAATATTACCGGGCCTCTGGTATCCTTCATGGATTCAAACAAATGTCCTGCAGCTTGACAAGCAGTTCTGCAAACGTGCGACCTCGGACTTTTCAGCAAGTCTATCAGTTTTTGATTAATGATAACCATGTGGGGCATCATAACGTCGGGATCTGCTGACCTGCATAATTCGGTAACATCGGCCAAAGCTTTTACTGATATCGACCTTAAAAAGGGGGTTTAAAATTTGCAAAACTAGGAAAATTGTCGCACCATTCGTTGTCTTGAAGTCTTGTTAGCACGGAGAATAAGCTGTCTATGGATGTTGTTGAACCTCTAGCCGATGGCTTACGATCCGATATAAAATTTTCCTGCATGTATAAAAATGTATAATAAAATTTAAAAAAGAGTTATATAAAATATTACATCGGAGGACAATAAAGTTAAACTCAATCGATCAATTCGTGTCATGTCCAGAGCGAAGTTGTTAGGTGGCGTAAGTTGAGGTAAAGACTTTGGAGATGCAGACTTCTTTCGAGAACTATGAGGTTTTAAGATGTCAGTATTACTTTGGTCGATATACGGAATAGCAACACCCTTGGATATTTTGTGCACCCTATTCGATAGGACAGGGCGTGGAGTTGTCCTTGGACTGATAGATCTGCCTCTCCTCGTTGGAGAGATCAAACTTTTGATCTTTTCCAACTCTCCGCCAATATTTCTCTGCTCACTAGCCTGTGTGGGCATCATAAAAGAGGCTTTAATTGGTACCCTGCTAGCATTCTTCACGGTAAATCTTGTAATCTGGGGATGTGCTTTTTCTCTTTCATGTGACACCTGCTTGAACGACTCAACACAAGATCTACTTTTAAAATCATTATTTTTTGGTTCGTAACCTTGCTGTTCCTGGAATTCGCCTCTGTCTTTATTTTTACGTAGAAATGTTTCTATTAGGGATTGGTTTGGATGCTTGGGTCGGCGATCAGTTTTGTGCAATTCCAATGGTTCTACGATATTCGGTGGTAAATGGTATCCTTTCGGAACTGGATACTTTGTTATTAAGGAGGAATGACTTCCATATGTTGCATGCCCGGAACAGCATTCTTCATCATGGGAAATTTTGTGTGTAATCCATGTTTGTTTTCGTCTGTGGATATCGTCGGTTTGGCTTGGGTGTAAATTGAAACTGTAGTCGGTGTTACTTGTTCTTGGGGAACAAGAAAGGCTGTCAGGTGACATTTCGCCAGACTCCAATTGAGCTAGCTCAATTATGGTTTTGCTGGTTTGGGTTGCCGAATCCCTTATTTCTTCAAAGTTGTAGTTCTTGTAGATGAGCATATCATCTTTATTATCTGCATTTGACAACAAACAATTTGTGTTGGTAAACGATTTTAATGGGCAGTTTTCGGCCACAGGTTCGACGAAGAGCGGCTGTTGAGGAGTTTTTGATTGGGCAACTCGATTGCCTTCTTTGATAGCTGCGGGTTGGCTGAATTTATTCACAATCGCTTGGAAATTCCGTTTGGATTCTTCTTCCTGCAAGAGTCATAGTATAAAGACGCTTTCAAAATGGTTTATGATCATGCAAAATATTACCATATGCCCATGTACACCATTAATCTATTATTACTTCGTACGCTAATTGCAAATATAGAGAATTGATGTTTTATACCTTTCATAAAATGTCATTTTTCTTTGACATTGATTGGATGTCTATAGGATAAAATATGTCGATCGTGTTAAATGTAAATAAACATGTAGTTAGAGCTTGCAAAAAATCGGAAAAAGTGTCTCGTCATAATATATATATATATATATATATATATATTCCGCTATATTCCTAAATTTGTATCCTTGATAAATTCAAATTAATAATGAATCATGATAAAAAATATCGGTCTTGTGAACCATCAGATGAGAACAAAATGATCGACCTAATCGGCCTTTCGATGTTTAAATAAAAATATCGATATATGATGGAAGATCGATCTGATCGAGCTAGGTACGATGGTGACGTGATGGGGAGTCATACGGTACAGGAATAGGGGTCCCGAGGTTATGGTCAATTCTTTAGCTAGGGAACGTGAACAGGCAGACAAAGACCCCGTTAGCGCTTTATTTAAGAGTATATATTGATTGATATTGATATTTAACTTTTTATCGCCTGTGTACTTTATGATTGTTACTTTCACTCTTTACAAAAATATTTCTTTGGTTAACATCATTAATTAATATAGAAAAATGACAACATAGTTGTTGTAGATCAACATTCCAGATGTCCATGGACCATGATGACCATGAGTCACGATATTGATTAGTGATTGATTCATGCATGAATCATTCTTGATTCAATTTTGACACTAGATCAGTTGATCGCACTTTCAACGAGAAAGACATTTTCTAAATTGCGAAATTAATTGCGACAATTGACGCAATTCAGGGCTTTAATTAATTAATATAATGAGAAGAATTCCCTGTTGAGTTCTGCCACAGTATAGAGAAAGGCTACGCTAAGCAGTAGTCGCACTCCGGCAAATTCATGAAGCAAAACGGAACCCGCGCAGCCTCTGTGCGCAGCCGTCTGGGAATACAACATATGGTGACTACACACGTGTCAAAAGTTTTGGTCCACGAATTGGACATATACGTGTGGAGAAGATTTACGCGCACCGAGGCTGCGCGAGGGTATCTTTTGCTTCATGGAAATCAATGCTTTTCGACCGAAGTGCGACTACTGTATAGCATAGCGTTTCTCTATACTGTGGTTCTGCCAACTGAAATAGAGTACAAAATTAAAAATCTGGTGCCGATTTTGTGTACAACGAATAAGTAAATACTGCTTTAGTTATTACTAACTGGTGTTTAATACTTTATAAATATTTAGCAATAATTTAAATTAGAGTACGGTATATAAATGTTGTTCTTTTGTGTTCAAAAGTACGGATGAATTTGGTGGTGAGGGAACAATCTATCAAAAACCGTTATTCTGTGGATTGTGGCAGCATGACTGTCAAAATTAAGGGTACTCGATTTTAACCTCATCGGATCTCAGTAAAGGACCTTCTAGTGCTATTTTTGTTTATAAAACTCGCCTTCAGCCATTGGATACGTCATGCGAGTGGACCTTCTATTGTGATTTCCTCCATTTGCGAACAAAATTTACTCGCTCCACCAAATTCGCTGTTTGTAAGGTGTATTGAACTACCAACAGTGTGCAAAGCGCTGTCAAAAAAGTACATTAATCGAACTGGTTTAGATCGGTAATTGTTTGTAAAATGTCTACACCAGCAAGACGACGCCTTATGAGAGATTTTAAAAGGTATTTACACGAATTGAAGAGACTTTGATCTGCCTGTGAAGAAAATTTATGTAGGCCAAAAATGACAGTCCTTTGTTTGTAGGTTGCAAGAAGACCCACCAACTGGTGTTAGCGGAGCACCAACCGACAATAATATCATGATCTGGAATGCTGTCATCTTCGGGCCGCACGATACACCCTTTGAAGATGGAACATTTAAACTTACCATCGAATTTACGGAAGAATACCCAAACAAGCCGCCAACAGTGCGTTTTGTCAGTCATATGTTCCACCCGAACGTATACGCCGATGGCGGTATTTGTCTAGATATATTACAGAATAGATGGAGTCCTACTTATGACGTTTCGGCAATATTAACTTCTATACAGGTAAGTAGGTCATAACCCATTTTGTGCCATAACCTTCACCTTTGTTGTTTTTGATAGGTGGGCAATGTGTCATTGAATTGGATGCAAAAATTAGTGTTTGTTTTTTGAGTCTCTTATTCAATATAAATTAGTTTAGAAAGATCGTTACGTGAAATGTGAAACGTTAAGTTTAACAAAATACAAACTTTTATCATAGTAAACATCTTTTATGTTTGTATAAACGTACCATACAGTGCAACCTTGATAATACAAACTTCTGGTAATACAAAGAAATTTCAATCTCACGACCTCGATATTCAGAACCGACTTTATAGTGGAGTTGATCATTTTGACTTTAAAACCTACCTCTAAATTATATGCACCCTTTTTCTTACATATTTGGTATAGAAATTATATCGTTGTGAAAATGAAGGAATTCAGTTACAAGACAATAGACAGGATCTATTTGTTGTTGCCAATAATTAGTACTTTAAAAACAATTTTTAGATTAGACAGTACATTTTTAAATTTAAAAATAGCCTGTATTTTTAGCCCAACTTGGATTTGAACCAGGAGCTTGTTATTGCCAATACAGTGCTCTAACCAATTAAACTACTTACATGAATTTTGTCAATGTATCTTTCCTTTAAATATATCTAAAATTACAAATAAGTACGTTGTGATGGTTATTGTGAATTAATAATATTGTTGTTTGTTTCAGTCATTATTAAGCGATCCGAATCCAAACTCACCAGCAAACTCGATGGCTGCCCAACTGTATAAAGAGAACAGACGAGAATACGAAAAACGAGTGAAGGCCTGTGTAGAGCAAAGCTTCATTGACTAGCGCCCTGAAAATGCGCCTACCAAGAGGCATCTAAATTATTGATTACTATTCTACACTCTCTGTGTTATATATTATAAATATTATTATTTTCATTGTGCGTATTCTGTTAATTGATTATTGTCCACACTCCTACCAGTGTGTGTTGTACAAGATTTACTATTTTATTTTTCCCTTTTAATTTAAGTTATTTAAATAGACTTTTCGTTTCCAGTAAAACTGACATATTTTATTATTTTCGTCGTTTCACGTTTTTATTTTTTCCTTATTGAAAACTTTATTCTTCCAATGTTATTGTCCGTATTTAGAGCAACGTAGCCTTACGCAAATTCTCTTAGCGCAAATTGTTGATATATTATTTTACATATTTTTAACGCACTGTCACTTTGAATGTCTCTATTGTAGGACCATGTTTATTTTGCTTGTGATTTAGTTTCTCTTGATCCAACTGCCCATTATATTTCATCAGTCCCTTCCGGCAGTAGTTCTAATTGTGTTATAACAACTATACTTAATAAATTATTACTGTCTAACAATAGTGTTATTTATTCACCTACAAACGAATAAGGATAGGGTACATAACAACAGGATTTTATAAAAATGCTTACAAATTACTTTTTATTAATATTAAAATATATAACAATTCAAATCTACCATTAGGAAGAAGTTGCTGAACACATTATAGACGGGACAACTGGGCCTGAATACCTCTCAATTGGTTGATCAGTGCCTCCGTGTTTGGTTTGCTGTACAAATTTGACAACAAAGTGGCAGTCGTATCTTGACATAAGGCAATCAATTTTCTCCTAAAATACAAAAAAAAGATTATTTTTGCTACCTACGATTTATACGAGTGTTAAAAATAAAAGATTATTTTGTGTGAGGGAAAGTTTTGGCTACAACACAGCAGAGTGAGTATAAATTATGATACAATATTATATTATCGTAAATGTCTCTAGTATTCTTTATGACAAGTTAGCGGAGACCAAAAATAAAAAAATATTAGTATTTGATTAGAATTGCAATTTTTTAAAATTCTAATTCTTTGTCATATCATTAAATCTTTTACCTCTTAAATCTCTATATTAAAAATCTACTTTTAACTAGTGATGGTCATAATCGAATAATTTAAAAAATTAAGTTGTTAGTAGGTATTGCATTTATGCAATATTGGCTCCAATGAGCAATTTTTTGTTTTTTTTTTTGTGACCCAAGAATGTCATACACAATTTTGGTAGCTTTTTTTCACATTGATTACGAGAGCTCTGTAAACAATTTTAGGGGAGATTTTTTAACTAGACCTACCTCGAGAACTCAGGTCAGGTTAGGTTTTGGGCTAAATAATATTGGGCAAATAACATGTTTGTAGAAAAAATTATACGACAACTTACTTTTCAACATTATTATAATTTTCATGCGTCTTCAAAAATGCGTTCATGAGCACAGCCATGACGTTGCAAAAATGAAACTCGTACTCTTCTGATGTCCAAAATCTATCGGCAACCGCCAAAGACACTAACCTAAAAAAAAATATTATTTCTCCTTTAAATCACCAAAATTAACGCAACGTACTTGTTGTAAGTGTTGATGAGTAACTCTATGGGAATATCAACTGACAGAAATAAATTTGGAACCAGAGCAACGTCCGCCTTTGTTCTTGCACTGATCTTTTCCAACTGATGAATGATTTGTTCTACAAAATATTACATGTCAAATATACAGTTTCCGTATTTACAGAAAAACTTACGGAATGGGAAACAATTGCTGGATAGTCTGTACTGTCGCGCTAAAATTTTAATTTTCGACAAGATCTGCATCATCTTATCGTTGGCGCTCCCAGACGATTGCCGTTTAAACTCCGTGTTGATGATATTCATCCAAATCTGTTCGACCAGTTGCATATCCGAGTACCCCGCGCAATCAATGATAGCCAACTTGCATTCCCAAAGTTTAAAAGGCTCCGCAAAATTTTCGTACAACTAAAAATTATTTATATGTATTTCAACTTTTTAACATTTAAGAATTTTAAAGAAAACTGACCTGGGTTATTTCGTATAATCCTGAGTTTAGTGCTTCTATAGCCTCTTCCGAGTTGGGGTATGAATCCTTTGAGGCTTTTATGGCTTCCAAAATTTGTTCCTGGACTTTTGCTATGTCAATTTTGTCCTCTAACTCGCGTAGAAATACTCCTAAATATGGTGCATAGCCTACTTTATCGCTTCTCATACACATTACGGCGCGAGCTAGATAACTCATACGTTCTTGTAACGTTAACATATTCCTTACAAAAAAATTTAAACAAATTGAAAATAGAATTAAAGCGAAAAATGGCAAGAAATCCTTACCCTGGTTTTGTAGCTAAATTGTTTAAAATTTTTGCTGCTTGCGTGTGGCTACTATTGCTTTCGTAGTATTTCCACAGCAAGTCTAAGACGCGGATGTTATTGGCTGTTTCTTGAGCAACTTTTACTAGATACGTCTCCAAACTGGCATTTTCTACGTTGATTATTTCGCTCGTCATATTCTTTACTATCATCCAGTCGTATACGGCAACGTGGAGCAGCTCGTCTGGGTACTGCAAGATCTCTTCGATAATCCTATGAACCTGGTAGAAAAAAATTTAGTCGTATGTTTTTGTACACTCAAAAGACATAGATAACTTGCAGAACTATAATAGTCATGGCCAAATATTGTAGGCACTGTTAGGTATTCACAAAATCTTGAACATTATCTCTTGATAGTCGTCATTATTTTAACAAGAAACAATCAAACATTACAGAATATAAATTTGCTTTCAATATAAAAAAAATACCATAAAACCACCAAGAAACATATTTCTTATTTCAGCAATTTGTCGATTTTCATCCATTGATAGCAACTTCTCTTTGAGAATCGACAATGGTATGTCATTATGTAAAGAAAAACATTGCGTGGTTCAAGCTGACGTTCTTAAGAGCCCGTGAAATTGGGGTAGGTTAAAACTTAAAACATGCATTTTTTACATTTGAAGACAATTTTTTCCAGAATGTATTGGAGACTTGCTTACTGTGTTTGTAGTGTAAGGTAGACATTTTGAATTACACATTAAACCAATTTATGACATAAAAAAGTTAGAAAATGTTTGCCAGTGATTATTGTTTTTACTTCCGAGAATTTACAAACATTAACAGTGCTTATATTTGTATTATGTCTGAATTACATCGATAAAATAACTTACAAGAATGTGACCTTCGCCCTGAACAGTTACATTTTGGATGCCACTGGTGTTTGCCAACGTTTGATGCACTGCATCCTGTGGTATATAAACTGTACTCAGCATATTCAAGACATGTTGATAGATTTCCATCCTAGAATGAGAAAAATAAACATTGGTAGATAATTTTTCATAAAAATGTATGGGTTTTACGTTTAGTTGCATGGATTTATGTACTGATTATTATTTACCTAAAAAGTAATTTAATCTTTTTTCAGTGTTTTTTATTTTGTGTTGAACAATAATGGTTAGTTCCAAAACTTTTCTTTGAGAAAAACAAAAAATAACAAACAATATTAGAGTCAAGACAACTAAAGTGCATTCTGATGAGAAACTAACCTTTTTGTGTAACATCTGAATCCCTCTTGATCTCCCTGCTCAGTATTCTTGTAAAAGTGCAGACCAACATTTTTCGGATCAACTTTATTGGCACATAAAGCACAAAGCTCAATAACAGCCGGATACGCTTTCAAACTGACAAACTGCTGGCAAATATCTTGAAGATTAATGTCCGGCGAAACAGATTTACAAAGTTCGAGGGCATTCAGGACCATGTCTTCTTTCTCTTCAGGATTCTGAAGAGCACGCGCCGTCTTAAGAATTTCGTTAGCCTGAAAAACAAATAGAGAATTTTACTTAAACAAATATACTTTCAATGGCGCAGTGGTACCTTTTGAACAAAAATGGAAAGGATTGGCGGGACACTGGAGCATTGCTTTTGCCTTAAAGGTCAAATTTGATATAAGGAGAACAAACATAGAAAAACGTACCTTTGATATAGCAGCGTCTTCCAATTTGTACAAATCAGGGCAGACATCCCTCAACTTGGTGCTGATCGAATCTATAGACGCATTATCACCCAAATAGCTGTTAATAAGAATATTTATCAATGTGGCGCAAATCTCACGACCAAAGAAAAATAGATCCTTGAACATGGTATTCTGCAGCATTTGTTTTTGTTCGTTGTGCAACACATCGATCAACATGTGAAACTGGTGCTCGCACAAGATCTTCCACAGTCCAACAACTTGCGCGCAATGCGTAATAAAGGCCTTAAAAGCATCCAAAGACTGCTTCTCTTCGCTTTGGGCGTCCTGAAGCGTATAATTCGTTGAAGTTGCATTTAGCGTTTGGTCAGGAATATTAATTTTTTGAGTAGCGTTCGCCTGGTATACCGAAAGATGTGTGTTCTTATTGAAAAAAAAACGCAACGCGTTCAAGTGGCTCGCGATTATAACGCATTCGTCAGCGGTGACCGTGCTCGTAAACTGAAAAAGAAAGACGTAGAATTGAACCGACAACCTGAATTAAACAATGTAAGTTCAAGATTGCTCTGAAGTAGGAAAAGTATTTACATTTTTGCAAATAATGGTATTTAGCAAAGCTGGGCACAAAAGCGTTAATCCGTTAATCATTAATTAATGAAGTTAAATTCTTCATTAACAAATTCACTTTTATGTTAACTTTCAAAACCACACATTAACTTCCGCTACATTTGTTATCCGTTAGTCCGTTAAATCGAAAATATTGTGTCTACTTTAATTTATTATTTAACTATTTTGATGAAATTACTGAAATGACGGCTCATTTGCAAAATTGTTGAACATTGTTTGTCATACTACGTATAATAAAGTAAAAAAACTTACGTAAACTTTTTTGTTCGGTGTTATGGTTTTCTCGACACAACACGTACCCCACAGAGGTCGCAAAATGCGCGCCAAGAAGATGTACAGTCCGTTATGCTTTGACGAGAACTGAAAAGGTAGCATTGATTCGAATTGAACTTGCGACGTATTCGGAGACATTGTCATATTCTGCTGATACTGCGGGCTTAAGGGAGAAAACGGTATATTCGGACTCTGGGTTGTGCCCTGGTAATTATACGGAGGCAGTGGAGTTGAAACTAAGTTCGGTCTGAACATGTTTGACCCTAAAAAACAAGGTATTTTACACAACATACTACTGAAATAAAATTTCTCTCAACAGTTATGTTGATGTTGAAGGAGTAGATGGAGAAGGGGAAAGCAAAGGCGGAGACAAAGGGGAATGGCAAGGGGACTTAGAGAAAAAAGAGAAGACCAAACAGGAAGACGACAAAAAAATGCATAGATATTTGAGAAGTAAGAATAATGTTAAAAGCAAACTAACGTTGAAAGTTTTGACCGCCAAGCATCTGGGACAGTTTAGGTTCACCTCCGAACAGAAAGAATGCCCTGGTCGCGTACTCAGCAACCTCGGCGTTTTGTGGTTCTGACAGACACGCTAAAATCAAGCTGGTTGCGCATGCCTGATCTGCTTGTTGTACCGTAAAAAAGTTCTTGATGACGTCAGTGTCCAGGCCACGACTCTCTATGAGAATCTGCCTGAGGAGGTCAACCGGTCGCAATTTTAGAAATACGTGGGCCCCCTGCGTTGTTAGCACGACGTACTTCCGAGGGGGCAGCATGTGTTGCGTCACAATCGTTGGTGGTTCGAGTGCTTGCATTTTCTTTGTGTTCTTATAAGGCACCTAAACAGAAAACTTATATAAAATCAATCGGAATAAAGCATTTTAGTCAAAGTTGTCAGCATTGTTTCACAGGTGTTAGATCAGCGGTTCTCAAACTTTTTTAAATTTCCTGCGTCACGGTCCCTTTAAAAATTTTGCGATAGCTTGCGGACCCCAATAATAAAAAACGAAAATTGTAGTAAATAAAATATTTCGTTACAAACATTATGTATTTACTAAATATTACAGGTTATGTAATCGCCGTAAATAACAATGTTAATGGGATGGATGCATTTGCTGTGCCTGAAGTAATTCTTCAATGTTTGGCTTTGTCTTGGCCAGTGCAACTCGTATGTTTTATGTCAAAATCAATTAATTTTTAATCAAAACAAAAAATTATTAGTAAGAAGTACAATGCATTTTTTAAATTCTACTAAATAAATTACCGAAAAAGTGCCATGAAATACTATAAATCCAGTTTATTACTCTACTTATGAAATATATATTTGACCATATAAAAATATAAAAGTGTAAGTTAAGTTTACGGTTAATTTTATTACATGAAATCAAAATCTGTGGAATCACTAACTAAGCAATGTTTTCTTTAAAAATATTATTATTGAATAAAATAAAAATAATAACTCTCATTAATAATAGGTATCTTTAATGCATCCATATTCAGTTAAAACTTAAAATATTTATTACTTGAACATTTTTGTATATTTATTTTTGATTGGAACGTAACCCCCTATACAGCATTGAGAGATAGACTTAACATTCGCATATTTGACATTCGCGGGAGTTTTCTAGCACGTAACCCTCGCGAATTTACGTAAAAAAACAAGGGGTCATTATAAATCAAAATAGGCGATGACCATGTTAATAAATTTTTGCCGCTATACACGCACAAGTATCAAACTTAGATTATGTTATGCAAATAATTTAACTCTTGCCTATAGAACAGTAACATTCCATATTTATGGAGCGGCAACTAGAAATCTTTACATTTGATATCATAGCCAAGCATTTGCTATGACCCTGTATAAATATATTAGGGTTAAACAGCGTGTATGAAAAAATAATGACAGTTTGCTATATAAGGCATAAAAGCGTGCCCGCTTTTCCACATGTCGTTATGCTCTTCTAACTGTTCTTCCCGGAATAGCATTGACCGCATTTGTTATTCGATCCCGCAGATCGTCGAAAGAAAATAGTCCAGAGGACTTAAACCAGGAGATCCACCACTCCACCATTACCAATCCAGCGATTTGAAAATTGTTGATTTAAATAATTTCGTACAATTGCAAAGTTTGACTTGTGTGGGGATTGTACGGTTTCAATATCTTTGTTCGTGGTCTGCAAACACGTGTTTGCGGCAATTACAAATTAAGGGATAATTCCCGCTTAGAAATACAAGAATCGTCATTTATGTAAAAACCAGTAGTTGAAGCATTGCAAATCAATGTAATTTAACGTTTACCATTTCTAAAATACCTCTTTGATTAGTTTCAACACTTCCATGAGGATTATAAGAATTGCAGAGTTTACTAAACGATCCATGGTCTGCTAAATTTCCGTCCAATGTTAGGAATATTGTACGATGCGACATTTCTAAGAGAACAATAATAAACCCTTATTATATCACGCTTTTCGTTATTGGTAAACGGCATTTTACATCCACAATCAACCACAATATTAAGGTTTATATGGTTAAATGGCAAACCTAACGCTGAGGGCACCGCTTGATCCAAGTGCATTTTGCTAGCGTTGCTTGGCAACGACTGCGGAGGTCTGTAACCAAGCTCCAATTGGGTATCTGAAGGTCTTTTTATTACACCATTATTTAAAAAAAAAATGTAACATGTTATACATTGCGGAAATGAGAAAAAACACGAGCATCGGAAAAAAATCAATATGGCGCCCATAAGATAAACAAAAGTTGGCCATGGTTACGCCGTCATCTTTGATGTTATTTCAAATTACAGAATGACACTGCATTCCTTGTTAAAAAGTACCTGAATGGTTTTGTTTCAAATGTCTAGTTACATTTGGTTTTGAATAAAAAATTAAAAACGATATGTTAAAATTTCTGTTTTTTGTGGATATCATCAAAATGAAAAATGATATCTTAAATTTCTTTTCAGATAATTGGTTAGCACAAAAATACGAAACTTTGCCAACATTAAACATAGGCTCTATCTCCAGTAATAAGCGAGATCCCATGGTGAGGATCAAAATTGAATCACCCAGTATAAATAAATATGCGTTCGTTTTTCGCGGTCCTACCGAAACCGTTTGGCGGTCCCCTTGGGGACCGCGGACCCCACTTTGAGAACCGCTGTGTTAGATGGTTATAATATAGACAATTTTTAGATTTTCTTGTTCAAGCTTTCAAACAATATCAAATGTTTCAAATGTTTTTCTTTCGGCCCATAAACAGAAATTTACTGACCATTTTTAGAAAGTTTCTCACACTAAAAATTGACACTTACTTCAGCCATTGCTAGCGCAGGTCCATCCAAAGGAACTGTTGTGTGAACCTCCATAAGTGAGCCGCTGAATGGAAAAAGATCGGAGCTGATACACCAGAGTTGATCGTTTTCGTTGACGCTTGACAGGAGGATCAGATTGCGACTCTTATAGTGTGACATATGGACGTTTCTCGGACGAGTTGCCATGCTAGCTGAGAACCCTGGCGGAAGGCGCACGTGCATCAAATTCAAACAGTACGGACGAATATTTGGCTGCACGTTGAGTGGGCTGATTGTCGTCAAGTAGAAACGTATCCCAGTCTGCGAAACTGCTACTAAATTTATCTGTGTCGATTCACATATTTCGACGGCAGATATGTTGACAATTGGCCTGAAGTTCTGACTATCCAATGTTCTAAAATTACAATTTTCATCGTTAGGAATTATTAAACTATATACTCTAAAGAAGTGATCAAATTAAATTGCTACAATGTGCAAGATGAGTTTCCTTGTTGAACAGATGAACTTGTTCTCTGTGTGGTTTATATTATTTTGTATAATATCTAGTATCTAATTTTAAAGTTAATTTAATTTTACTTTTAAATTGGTTATTGTTTTCAATATTACTGATTTTGAAATGTGCATTTTTCGTTCATGATTCATGTAATAATAACTTAAATTTATATTAATTCTACATAAATTGCTTTGCAAAAACTTTAGACATATTGTTTTAAATCATAAAGACACAAACTATTATTATTTAATTTTCTATTAAAGCTGCAGACTTACTTGACAGTAGTCATGGCTTGCTGGACTAATTGATTCTGGTGAAGTTTTGCCACTCTGCTGAAAGAGTCGCCATTGACACCCATATCGAAGACCTCAATAGAACCTTTTTCTGTCAGAGTATACAAAATTTTGCGCGAGTTATCGATAGCTACTTGGACAATGCCGTTGGTTTCATTTAGAGCTGCGTTCAAGAACGATGGCACCAGGAATGACAGTGTTGACGTAGAGTGGTTAATTTTCTTGAACCGTTTTCCAAACCAACTACTCTCCGCCTATAGAAAAACAAATTTCTCAGTACAAAAACATTTAGGTTAAAAATTACGTTATGTTACCTGATAAGATATTTCATATAATGATCCTTCCTTACTACCTAAAAACAACCTCCCAACGGTAGTACCGGCTATAGCAGTTATCACAGAACCATCGGTAGGGACAGAAAATACAGGATCGGGAACCAACTGTATCTCGGCCATGGGGTTTTGGTCTGTTCCCGTAAAAGTGACGCCCAATACAATAATATCAACAGCCGTTGTTAGTACTAATAAATGTTTGATGTAACTATGAAAAACTCCTTGTTTGGGGGCCACTAAACCAACACTTATAATAGTTTCGTTTAAACCGTCGAAATAAGCAACATCATTGCCCCCCTCGTACGTCCATAGGTAAATATCGCTATCTATTGTTAGCCAAGCCCTGTTAATCTCCGGAAATAATCCCATCATACAGTGACACTGCATGTCTGAATATGCATTAAGAAATTTACGGTTTCAAAAATGTATTTTAGGTTATAACACGTCGTGATTAAAAAATGATAAAAGGATACGTCCAAAGTGTTCCATGATTTCAGTCGGTAAATTCACTTTACACAGCGTTTTGACTTGCGTCAAATTTGCTGAAGTAAGGCCGATACCACTTAAAACAGGATAATCATTATCTGTTAACCCGCTAGCGGTGGCAATGGCTTGCTGGTTCACATTCATCAACTCGGGTAGTGTAGGTGCTGAAGTGTCTCTCGCCAGGCATCGCTCAACTTGTTGAGCAGCCAGTTCCATCGAAGGACCAGTGTTTCGATTCATATCTAATGTCCTATCCATTTTGTCTACACTAAAATTTTATCTGTGGATACTAAGCACCTCTGTAAGATGATACAATTTCGGAGATCGTTTCAGGAGCTTTCAAGTTGTTATTGTTCAAACTTCAACGGTTTTCGTACTTATAACCTACAAAACAGAAAGCCGCCGGCAGCGCCACATGTTACCAACTGCAGTAGGCTTGGTGTTTCAATTTTATCCAATTTTTATCTAAATTAATTATAATATTTGGAATAAAATCCATCAAAGTAAAATTGTTATTACATTTTAATAAAGTGTTACTACTTTTAGAACTATAATTTCTATTAAATAAACTATATCTTTAAGGATAAATTCGAAAATTCTCAATGATAGTGGAATGCGTCCATTTATGAGACGTTTTAGTAACCATTCATATATTTCTGTTTATCTCTGAGATTTATGTGTTCAAAACTTCTCGAAAATCATGTCTTCAAAAGTAAAATCGCAGGTAAAGGTGAAGAAATCTAAATCTATCCACAGTGAATCGGAGGATGATAGTGAACACGAATTATTTCATTATGCAAACGATCGTGTGAAATTAATGAAACAAGTATTGAGGTTGATAAAACCAAAACAAATTAAGGCTATAGCACCTGATTTTATGAAAGTAAGAATTTGTCTATTATTGATTGTGTTAAAAATAAAATAAATTTCTATAATACAGAATTTAGATATTGAAGAAGTGAATTCAATGTTACTGGAAGAGCTCTTGGGGATTTCAAATAAACGTTTAAAACATATATTGAACGGAATAAATGTTGATAACGATAGTTCTACAGATTCCGACGGAGATAAAGAACCGATAGATATTATTTCCCTGGACGATATCTCAGATATTGAAATTGAAGATGACTTTGGCCCAGAGTGTAATGATGCGACAAAATCTAAAGGTATTCCCTAAATCATTATTCAAACAGTTTTAAACTATTTTTATCTATTTAGGTGGCAAAAGTAAGAATAGTAAAAGTAAAGGAAATAAATTGAAAAGTAAGAGTAAAGCTGCTGAAGTAAAGTTAGAGAATACTGGCGAAAAGGAGAAATTAATGAGCGTTTTAGAAATCTTAGAATTACAGGCCAGAGCTAGAGCAATTCGATCACAGTTGGCACTGGAAAATACCATTAAAACAACCCAACCTAAACCAGTATCAGTAGAATCTGACAATGACCCCGATGATGTCGTTGTCGAGGTTTTAAAGAATGAAGAAATTGTAATTAGTTCAAGCGATTCCGAAAATGAGAAAGGTAGCAATGATGATACTCAAAAAGATAAAATAAATGACAATAAAAGACTAGAGAAAAGTACCAACATCACAAGTAATTCTGAGAAAGAGTCTAATAGAGTAGAAATAAATGACAAAAATTCAAAGGAAGAAAGTACTAGCAATGAAGAAGGACAAGCAGATAAACGTATGGAAGAAAATACTTGCAAGGAAAAAGAAGGACAAACCACCAAAAATACTGACAAAGAAGAACAAGGACAGGATGAAAAAAATGCGGACGAAAATACTAGAAAAGCAGAAATTGAAGCAGAAAAAAATATCGAAGAGAGTCAGCATACAGTAGTAGAAAAGGAAACTGTACCAACTGATGTAGCAAGTGATCATGATGATGCTGTTATCATAAATTTAGATGAAATGGAGATTGAAGAAATAGAAAAATAAAATGAATGATTACTTCTAAATAAGTCATTTATTTTAATGGTATATTTAGTTATTTAAAAAGCAGGATTTGTAAACCGTTACTTTTAAGGGAGTAGTCCTATTATTATATCTTTCTTTAAATTTTATTTGATTTCTATTTATTCAAACAATGGGTTTGTTTGAGCAGCACCAAATTAAGTGCATAAAACTTTCTTTCTCTTGCGCACGCGGAATGAGGACTTTGTCCCTCTAAAACCTCCATTACTCATGGCTGCTACTCAAACAAACTTAATAACAAATACTTATTTAAAAAAACGCGCCTTCTTCTATTGCAAATAACAGAAAGAAATCTTACTAGAAAAATCAATTTTTGTTAAAATGAAAGCCATATCAAGCACAACGGAAACTGTATGCTAACGCTTAATGTACTTTATGGTACTGTTGTTTTCCGATAGATGGCGCAACGACCACAATGAAAAGAAAAAAGAACCTTGACAAAAGAGCCTACTGAGAATTGAACTATTTTCATATTAGTTATTACAGTTCACATAAAAACGCTTAAATATGAATAAAGAGATCATGGTATTGCAATGTATTTTCATTTTTATACATAATTAGAATCATGTTTATAAATAAATACGGCGTAACCTTGAGAAGCGCTTAGAAAAAATTAAGGTTATGTTTTTCATATTTTAGGTTAGGTAAAGGCTATGCACGTTTATAAATAGCCTTGGGCTTGTTCCGTACGTCGAATATTGCATAGAGTACCATAAAAAAGCGTCTGTATTCCGAGAATTTGCATTTTTTTCGGATAACATAAAGATCGCTGTGAAATTGTCAACAAGTTATCCCCACCTATTGTTCGGCGTTACCCCTGTTGCCCGTGAGCGTCGAAGTCGCTCCCGATAGGTTTTCTAAGGGTCTTTTTTCCTTCGCGCGATTTACACTGAGCGTCGCTTTACCGGTATTTTGCGTTTACCTATTCGCTTATACGTGGCACAAGCACGGTAGAGTGGCGGACAGCCTGTGACGTGATCGGCGGTAAACGCTCTGTGCAGTGCGAAGTTTGACACCGTCGCACACTATCTATGTCAAAAAAAACATCCATTTCTGTGACTCGTAGTCGGGTATGATCCTCAATGAACTGAGGGTAGGGAAGGGCTGACGGGGTGGTGAACTTTATTGATTTTTAGGGTGACACTGTCAACTAACTAACCAACGGTGACTGAGTTGGTATAGAAGACTTGCACACGCGAAACAGAAAAAAAATCGTGCAACAAACGCGCACCGGCTTCGGTTAGTGAAGAAAAATCGTTCCCCAAGACGAACGCTAGGACGCGTCCACTTACGGATAACTGTTTTGTACGCGATCACTTTTTTGTGTGTGTTTTCATGAGTGCGTGGTCTGTGCCGGTAAAATGTGTGCATGGCCTGCTGCGGCGTTGTTGCCGGTCCGGTGTAGGTACAGCTTCAGCGCGTTGTAAAAATGGCAGCGCTAGGTCGATTTTCACAAGATAATTATTGCCGACGACCCAAGAAGAAATACAGTTGACCCGACTGCCCATCGCCCACCAAGTCCAAGCGGCCAGGCCACAAAAGGTACACGCTTCGTTTTACGTATAAATACCATACATTGTAAACATAACCCAACCAAACCTAAGCTGACGTTTACACACAGAAACCTAGCAACCCATGAACAAAACAAAACTGCCAAAAATTCTTATTTAAACAAACGCAAACGGCCAGTATACCACTAGATAAAATTAAACCGAACATGAACTTTAATAATTTTAGAGTATTTTAAATACTCTTCTCTCAAAATCCCTGAATATAAACATAAGGAGAGTAGCGAAAATAATAATCAACAATCGTAATGTTTCAAACATCGGCCGGTATAACAGGTACCTGTTGTAGTTTAGTGTATGAAAATGGCGGCAGCTAAACATGCGCTTCAATTTTGTTTGCCAGTGTTTACCGAAAGGTTACGATGTCGTGTAGTGTGGCCGCAAAATAAACGCGTGAATACGTAAGAATTTCGTGAAATGTCGTCGCTTGAAACTATACGCCACAAGACGAACGGTTCCCAGTGCCCAAAAGGCAATGTGCCTGTGTGAAATAGGTGACCGGTGAAAGAATTGTGCGATTTTTGCGAGAATTTGTGTTGTTGTGATACCGGTGTGATAAGACGAGAAGAGGATTATGAGGCAGGGCCGTTCTGCTCAGAGGAAAACAAAATGTAAACATTACCATACATAAATTCAGGTCCTTTCGCTAGGCGTCTTGTCCGTAATCCAATCGTTTGAGGTTATGTTTGCTCGTGAATTCTTAAAATCTTACGTTTAGGCAAGACTTTGGTTACTTTTTGATATTTTTCATACCCTTTACGTTCAATTACAGCTAATTAGCGACCTCTAGATGTGGGTACAAGTGTCTCAATTAAATTTTATATAAACACATCACCTTAAGCTATTACTAGTTCTAATATTAGGACGTTACTTATCTGTTTTCATCGATTCATAATCTTATTTCTAGTCCCGTATGTTCCCTTATTATCTCAATTATCTCCAAGCACAATTAAGTCATTATAGTTATTTATATTTTTTGCTGTTTGATTAATTTCCCGTTTGACGTATGCGTTTGTCATTTAGTTTTTTTTATTCCAATTAATTGCTATTTGGAATCGTTGTATATCCGGTTATTGAAATAAGATACTACAAATATCGTAGTATTGAACGAATTCGTATTTCAAATTTCAACCTATACCTGCTCTCCACCAGTAACATACCTGAGGGACTTCTTGGAAAAAAGATAGAGGGTCACAGAGATTACAAACAGTTCATTGTAAAGTGTAAAAGACAGAGGAGAAAAGGTTTTGTATTGTTCATAATGTTTGAAAACTTTCGCACTGTTGTAGAATGTGCTAACCCAAAATTTTTGTGTTTACTTTTTTCTTTGCTATGTGCCGTTTCTCAAGCAAAAATAATGAAAACGGGAAAAAATAAGGATAACTGTACCAAAATCCGTCAATTAATAGGTAAATTTGATATAGTTTATAAATCGGAAATATACTTAATAGACAAAAATATTCGAGAGAAAATCTTGACCATTAAGTAATAAGTGCAAATAATGCTGAGTAATCATTTTTGAACAAATATTACATGAATGAGATAAATAGGTAATAAAATCGGTTATACTTGTTCAAAAATTAAGAAAACTGGCAAAGTTGTATTTAGCACAAAGAAGAGTAACGAAAATTAGAGTTAACAATATTTTCCTATTTTTCTGTAGGGTCGTATAATGCTACCAGTTAGACTATGAAAGGATCCAATTTGTTCCATACTTTTGCTACTTAACGAGAGTATTTGGGTTAGTTGACAGTGTCTCATAAATTAGAACTAATCAAGAAAATCTCACATTTGAAATTAAAATAAACTTTCCATAAAACGGCCCTTAGTTCCCTTGCCGATAAATCACCGTTCTCTAGAGTAATATTTTTCAAAAATAAAATGTTTAAAACTATTTAAGAAGTTTATTACACGATTGAACTTATAGATAATTAAATGATTGTCGACGTGAATCTCCGATTCTATGGAATTTACAGTTAAACACAGCAAATATGAACTAATGATGCTAATTTAACTATAATTGAACAATAATTTGCCTCAACCGCACCTGTGTGGTTTGATTTTTTTTTAACTATTTGCTCACCGATTGTTGTCAATTGCACCCAGCATAGTGTAGAACAATAATCATTAATTAATTACTAACTCAAAGGTTCTATACAAAAATCGTTGTTGACATTCTAACATTGTTTCATGTTACCTTACAAAAAAAGATCGCCAAATTTGCAAAATTTAAAAAGTAACGAGGATAAAGAGACTGTTTGTAATGATGTCCATGGCAGTTAATAATACTTAATGAAAAATTTATAATTATAACTAAGTATCTAATTGTAATTTTTTGTATGTAAACATATGGGCATCTTTCAATCAAAAAATACAATTAAAACATAAACAGAAATTCACATGAATAGCATAGACGTGACAACGCGATCTTGATGTTCTTGCTCTATTTGCAAAATACTTCTATAGTTTTTCTTTTATATTTTGTAATACCATGAAATTTTAAAGATCATAATAATATATGGCGTTGTAACAAAATAAGGCTTGAAGACTACAAACCCGTAGATTCAGTGCACATACCTACCTTCCTTTTTTTCTGGGAATGAGAATGAAAATGACTTAACTGATTTTATTTACTTGGTTCTTTCAAACGTGCTAAATATACGATATATTTCTTGTAAGTTACTTTCTCAAAAAAGTTACTTTCTCAAAATTGTTGTAATGAAATATTTGGATTTATTTATAATCTAATTTGGTACAATCAGACACAATGGAGTTTCTGAGTTACTGCTTATCCAGTCTTTCGAATTCCTCATTGTTGTGAATGGAAACTTCAGAACACTGAAACCAAATTGACAATCTTTTAAAAAATGTCAGTTCCGCTTTTAAAAATTCATAATTTATGTAATCATGTAATTGCGATCATATTAAAATCTCGAATCACACAGAAGAATCTATAGCAGCAACTAATATTGATCACAATTGATACAAGAATTAATAATAACTTTGTTTCTGGAAGTATTAGTTTGTTGGACGTAGTTATGTTTAATTTAGAGATAGAAAAATAAATAAGTAAGAACAGAACAATTCTGTTTTCTTGCAAAAACAACATATTGGCCACTAGTACTGAATTCTTTTTCTGTTGACATTTAAGCAAAAAATACATAGGACCCTGCAAAATACAAAAAAATACTCTGGTAAAATGGGCCTAGTAAATAAAAAATGAGCTTAGATTAGTTATTGATATTATTTAGTTATCATAATAGCGAAAAATCAGCTACAAATATCAACTTTTCAATTGTAGGGCTCCGAATGAAAAGTGGCTAAAGATAATCATATGTTTTCATCTACTTTTTCACATTCTCATGCCTTCAATTGTAGCTACGGTTGTAAAATCGATAATTGTTTATCTTTGTTGGTGAAATCGGTCTTAATTAAATAATATTTAAGGGTAGTAGTATAGATATTTAAGGGCCCATAGAAAATAGTAATTTCCTTCATTTAGTGATATCCGTATTTTTTATGAATACTCTGCGATGATATGGGAATGTGTATAGATAGGTTTATAAAGTATTTCCCATTAAAAAAAAAAAACTACACCAATGAAGGGCCACATTCATTCAAACTTACCGTTATATGAATCTTATTGTGTTAAAGAGAAATTAAAATTTTAATTTAAAATTTAGGTCCATTATACGTATAGTTTGGTACATCTGGATACACATTATATAAGAAACAATATACAGAGTGACCCAAAATTGACATAAATTTAGATTTCTCAAGAATAAATAATTTATAGTCAGAATCGAAATTGTGAAATGTTATTGAGTAAAGTTGTATTACGGAATAATTGATTTAAATGAAATTTTATGCCCAATTTTATTATCATATTGGAATGTAGTATCTTAGATCTCAGATATCGCCCACTTCATGGTGAATCGCCGATGTGTCAATAATAAAATAATTAGTAGAATTATAAGTCTATATAGGTAAAAACTTGAATGGTGCACAGAACTTCCGTAAAAAATGACCCTCAACAAGTTTTTATTGCAAGCAATTACTGTGTTTTTGTAAAAAATAGTATATTTAGTCTGATAGTACCTACGTAAGAGTTCTGAGGATTGTTGTTAAGTTGTATTTATTCACAGAATGTTTAAAGCAATGCCTAACTGAAAGATAAAGAATGTACAAGTTTCCTTTTTATAGTGGATACCTATGCTTATCGATTTTAGAAAAATTACGAAAATTGTGACAATTATATAGTTTCTTTTATTTTTTTTTTACTGAAAACATCATTATTGTGACTTATGGTGACAGTATAGCAATAGTAAATCTCAAATGCAGTTGTCATTATTTGTTGTTAGTACTAATGTTGACTTCAGATTAAACGATAAAATAAGAACAGATAAAAGCAAAAGAAATAATAAAATTGGTATAAAATATTCAAATTAGAGCATTAAATTAAATTTAAAAACAACCGTTTTCTATGATATTTTACATTTAATTGTGAAACACTGATACTTTACTCTTGAGATAATTTAACAATATCTTGGCGTTTTTACGACACCTAAAGCTGTTTATAAAGAATTACATTTTCTCAAGATATTAAGCATATTTTTCTTGTTGTTGGTTTTGCAATTTAATGCAATTTAATTCAAAAATGCAGTTTTTGTCAATCAAAATAACAATAGTGACTTTTTAGCTGGTTTTGTATGCTGTTGCCTAAACTCACTTACCAGGTTTTCTAGCTTGACCGACGATATAGGAAATGATATACAATATTCAATTGCATAATGAACAAGTAAAAGATAATTTAAGACTTTCAGTGAAACTATAAAGATTTTGTAGCTTGACCGACGATATAGGAAATGATATACAATATTCAATTGCATAATGAACAAGTAAAAGATAATCTAAGACTTTGAGCGAAACTATAAAACGTTTAAAATTTTTTAATAATAATTCCGTTGGCAACAGCCAGGCATCTCAATGGACAAAAAAAATGCGCCTTTTCAACGAAAGTACCTAATCCAAAGCATACGCGATTTTAGACAAAAGATTATTGACGAGTTTGCTGCTTCTAAAAATCACCATATGGGCTTTTTCTTATTGCGTATTGCGGCTAGGCCATCGATATTTTTTTATAAAACATGTTATACAAACACCATTTTTGTTGAACCTATAAACGTTAAGACCCCCATATTTCTAGACGACGAGCCGCCACTGGAATTCATTCCGAGTCATATAATAATTAGGTCTGTTCGCGGTAACAAAATTTACCGTTTGGAAACCGTTGGTTATGATGGACGAATACAACCTCTCGCTATGATTCCCCTACCTTCCTCACACTGATACATCTGCTCGATGGTAACCAACGATTTTCAAACGGGCATTTTTGTTACCGCTACCAGAGCTCATATGACCAATAGGGTAGTTCAAACATGCATTGCAAAAATGTTTGTGATGATAGAAAGCAACGATCCCCTCAAATCGTTTCTAAATATAAAAAGTGGACACGTATTTTTTTTCCGGAATTTACATAAGAAATTGCATGGGATATTGCATTAGTATATTGATATTGATATATTGATATTGCATTGGTATATTTATTTAAAGTTATACGACTTCTAGAGGACTTTTCAAGGAAGAATTTGACCTATTATACATATGGATTTGACACCCCCAACCCGCCCCCACAGTGCCATGAAAACTACCCTAAAATGAAAAATGTACATGCTGCAGAAAATTGACCGTTCTAATCATTCCATTCTTTTTTTCTCATAGAAATAATTCGTATAAGTCTAGTGGAATGGTTATAAACATTTGTCAGTTAATTACCATTTGTTTAAACAAATTCTATTTGTTTAAATTGTTCGATTTTCTCGAAAATCCGTCTGAATTCTGTTTTCTGAGGTCCAAATGGCAGTTTATTATCTTAGAATGACATTATTCATTATAAAATTTCTTATTTTTGTTTAAACAATCAATTATTATTCATTTTCACTTTTTTCTAATCAGCGTTTTTGTGAAATTAACTTATAAATTTCATGTTCGAGATACCTTGCCTATATTATCTAATAAACCCACATTTGCTTAAACAAATGCCATTTGACATACAGTGGTAGGAAATCAGAATAGGAAATGCTGAAAGAAGTGTGATTAATAAAATTGATTGACTTTAGGAAAATTAATATTTAAAAAAATGTAACTCCCCAATTTCCCTAAAAAAGGATTTTAATCAATCATTTTTTTTCGAGTAAATGATATTGAAGGCGAATAATATTTTATTATTTAAACAATGGAAATCATCCCAAAATATAAATGATATCACTTGGGATATCTCGAACATAAAATTTATAAGTTCTTTTATTAACAAAATTGTTGACTTTTCTACCAGATTTAGCAAAAAGTTGAAAATGAATAATAATTTATTTTTAAAGAATAGGGGCATTTTTTTTAAAATGAATAATGTCACTCTAAGGTAATAAACTGCCATTTCGAATTCAGAAAACAGAATTCAGACGGATTTTCGAGAAAAACGCATTATTTAAACAAATAGAAATTAACTGACAAATGTTTATAAACATTACACTACACTTATAATAATGATTTCTATGAGAAAAAAAGGAAATGAAATAGTTATGTCAATTTTCTGAAGAATCTACATTTTTCTTTTAAGGGTAGTTTTCAGGGCACTGTGGGGGTTGGGTTGGGGGCATCAAATCCATATGTATGATTGGTCAAATTCTTCCTTGGAAAGTCCTCTACAAGTTCTATAATCTATAACTTTAGTCTTAAGGTTTCCCAAACTCCGAACAATTATTCGAAAAATACCAAAAAAGGTCTTTTTTCCCATGCATTTTCCTTCGACAGGCACCATTAAGAATCAAAATTTCGAAGAAAAAAAATACGTGTCCACTTTTTTGAGATTTTGAAACGATCGTTGCTTTCTAAATAAAAATAGTCAATTTGAACCACCTTAATGACCAAACTTTACCCTTACCAAATATTATACTAAATGCTATTGTTCTTGTAGGCATTAGCCGCAGAGGAGTACAGCACCCAATCACGCTGCCTGTCACACTGGAGGACACGGCCACGAACTGGAAAGGATCGCCGGCCGTTCAGGACCGCCAAAACTCGTTCGCGCCGAACAGTGCCAACTCGTTCTCCGTGCCGCCGGCGGGCCTCCACCAGGGGCCGTCGCCATTCCAGGGCCCGCCGGCGGGGGCAGGATCGCCGGCCGGCGGCGGCCCGCCGTACCTAGGCCCGCCGCCCGGCTCAACGACACCGCAGTACACCGCGTCGCCGGCACCGTCCGGCTCGTCAACGCCCGGACCCGGACCGCTGCCGCAGTCCGTCAGCGGCAACGCCGGCTTTCCGCCTCCTCCTAATAGTGCAGGAACCCCGTACAATGGGCCCGGTCCGGGAGCGCCTTTCGGCTCGCCGTCGGCCGGCGGTCCGGGACCTTTTGCGCGGCAAGGGTCCGGACCCGGCGGGCCGCCTTTCGTCGGCGGCGGGCCCGGCGGCAATCCGCACTTCGTGCCGCCGGGGCAGCCGTTCGGCGGACCCGGCGGTTTCGGGATGCCGCCCGGGTCGCCGTTCGGGCCGAGCCCTGGGCATCCCATGTCGGGAGCTATGCCTCCCGGCCATGGGATGATGCACCAGATGGGGGGGCCGAATCCGGTCGACCGCATGGATCAGGGGTGAGTTCATCTTCGATTGCTTCTTGATAGAATCTGACCATATTAATCTACCATATTCGTAGTGAAAACCCTCTTTTTCCTTTGAAGTTTGAAATTTTATCTACAACTCGCATATAATAAGTTTATCTACGACTCACATATAATAAGTTCATTGCATACGTATCTATGACTATATAATCCCCATCATTATGATTATATTGACACTAGCGTTGTATAATAATGACAGTTCGTTCAAATAATGACCTCATTATTTGAACGAACTGTCATCATTATACAACGCTAGTGTCAAAGTCGTCAAAAGCTATGTGGATGACATTTATTTGACAGTTCGCCTCGCCATCATTGACAAATTCGTTTAAAATATTTTGAATAAAATTGAATTTATGAGTCGTAGATAAAACGTCGTATTTGACTCGCACATAACGAATATAAATCGCTCGCATGATTACACGCTCGCGTACGGCTCGCGTGTAAACTTCATGCTCGTGATTTATATCCTTAATTATGTGCTTTTCAAATAATATACTATTATTGCATACGTATATATCTATGACGACCAAATAATTCCTACCATGATACGGATGGGCTGTAGCTTTGCTGACAGTTCGTTTGAATAATGACTTCATTATTTAAAACGAACTGTCATCATTATACGAAAGTACTGTCAAGTCTGGTTGACAGTTATTTGACATTTTGCCTATTTGACAAACACATTTAAAATATGGAATAGAATATATGAGTCGTAGATAAAATGTCGTATTCGATTCGCACATAACGGATATGTCCATATTTATGTGCTCACCAAATAATATACTATCTTTTTTGCTACGAATTTAATAAATCTTACCTTTGAGAACAGACTTCTTGAATCATAATAATCTCTTTAAGTTAGCCAGAATGGTTAAGGCGTTGAAATAAATTCTATTTTATAACTATTCTACAATTACCAATTGTAGCTAAGCATATCTGTGAGGTTGCTCTATACAATTCGTCCGCGTTATAAATAAAATTGTATACTACCCTTTTCTTACATAATATGACACTACTTGCATAGACAAAACACTGAACCATAATAAGTTTAAGGTTTGGTAGCCATTAGTGTTGCTTATTTTACAAGTTTTTTTCTGTAGGATGCTCTTTATGTGGCATAAGAGCATAAGTGTAATTTAAAAAAAAAATGATGTGGCCAGGCACATAACTTTATCATCCAATATATAAAATTAATAGTTTAGCTGCATGAGATTCAATTTGATTGAGATCGATCGTGTCTGCATTAAAATAACACAACATTTCCTCTACTTTAATTTTGTATTTAACTATTTTGATGAAATTACAGAAATAGCAGCTCATTTGCAAAATATTTGAGGAAATTCTGAATAATTTATGTCTACGACATTTTTTTGGTAAAATTAATAGTTTAGCTGCATGAGCAAATTGTGTTTGATTGGGATCGGTCGTGTCTGCATCTTAATTAGCCTTTGACAAATAAATTCATTCTAATGATAGTATGTAGCGTCAAACGCTGATGTTTTGACCTGTCAATAGTAAAAATATCTTTTAAACAAATCTGTTCTGTAGTCTCATACATGTTTGTTTGTGACCTTTGTATGTTGTTTTATGTTCTCCACGGGCCTCGCCTGACTAAATGTAATTTTTACAATTGTGTTTTTCGGAGTTTGATTTGATTGTCAATTGTGTAATTTATCTCATTTCCTATAACGCTTGAAGAAGTGCCGCCGTAGGACACGAAACGTGTCGATTACTAAAATAAAACAAAAATAAGGAATCCGGCCACTTTTTATTGTATTGAAATATTGTCAAATCCTAGCTAACTAGTTTTATTTTAATGCACATACGACCGATCCCGATCAAATACAATCTCATTTACTATTAATTTTATAAATTGTATGATAAAGTCATGTGCCTGGCCACATCAGATTTTTATTATGTAGGTAAATAAGGACCACAATACAAGAGAAATATTTCTAAATTGTACTCTTTATTTATTTTAATAAAATGCATATTTATTATCTCAATAATCATTAATAATTGACTGAAATCATTAACATATTAACATTAGACTGACATGTCAAAAATATAGAAATCATTGATAACAACAATAAATATCGAACAAATGACAATTGATTCTGGTATGGTTTTCATCTGTAGAGTCGGAATCATAAATTCACAAATCATAAATTATGATCTATGAATCATATTTTGCGTATGTTTTTTGAAAGGATCAGTTCATAATCTTTGTCTTCGGCTCGCGTGTAATCATACGAGCGGTTTATATCCGTTATCTGCGAGTCAAATACAATGTGTTATCTACGACTCATAAATTCCATTTTATGCAAAATAGTTTGAATGTATTTGTCAATGATGGCAAGGCGAACTGTCAAATAACTGTCATCCACGTAGGTTTTGACAGACTTTGACACTAGCGTTGTATAACGATGACAGATCGTTCAAATAATGAGGTCATTATTAATGTTAATGTTGGGGATTATATAGTCATAGATACGTATGCAATGAACTTATTATATCTGAGTCGTAGATAAATATTTATTAAAATGAGAAAACAACCATAATGTTTAATTTGATTAAATAAAAAATAAACATGTTATAAGTTTGCAGCTGATGATGATTGATAAAAAATGCAGTAATTTGTTTTTCAGAACAATCTGAAAATGTGCCGCATGAAAAAAAAGTTGAAATCAAATAATGCGTAGCTAAATATGATTACACTGATCAACAACAAAAAGTCTAGCAAGGACAATCGATTTTTGTATTCATATTATTTAAACAAATCTGAATCTAATGGCAGAAATTGTGGCTAGTTTTTGAGAAAATCCAGTAATAAGAACACGTGTATAAACGTAAATAAGCTATTTTTTTGCTAGTAATTTTCTCAACAACTAGATTCTATTGGCAAAATTTGCGATTCACGTCTTGCTATTAAGAAAGTCAAAATGTTTTATAATCAATCAGTTGTCATTTTTTGATGAACATTTAAGTAGCTGAAAATCTGCCTTTATTTGACATATACTTTAAAAGTTTACTGATTTTATTTTTAGTCATAACGATATGTAAATACCTATATGTAAATTTATTGCAAGTTAAAAATGTTACCGTTTTTTTTTTAACTTACGCTGCATATTTGAAATACAGGCTGTTTTTTGCTAATAGCTTTGCTAACAAATATTCTCTCCGAGCATTAGATAATACAGTTACATGTTTACTTTAATTTGGTGTTTCAGGCCAGAATAATATGGTGTATTAATGCCAAAATAGCTACTGTCTGCTGCTAGTATAATAATTAAGGACTATTTATGTCCGTTATTCCGACACTCGTGTCGGAATTTGGACAAAATGCGTACAGTTAATTGTAATATAGTAAACGATGTCAAATACGTTATTTTCTTGTATAAAGACAGCAATAGAGCCATATGTATTACTTCTAACCATGTACACAATTCCGACACACATGTCTAATTTAAGGACGAGTTATATTTACATGTACCTAATTCCGAACCGCTAAATTTGTAAATAATAGTGGTTAAAAGAGTAAGTAGTGCACCGTATTATTATGAAAATATAAAGCATTTTTAGTCAGCCTAAATAGATATTATTAGAATTTTCTTAATTACTGTTATCCTGTAGCGATGTAAAAAGAACAGTTACAGTTACCTTTATAAGGACAAAATCAACTCTCAATTATCAAGATCGGTCAAACTTTAGGTTATATTCTGACCGTTACAACATTGGTAGAATAAGAAACGATTGTGGGTTGAAAAATAAAGTTCAATGTTGTTGATTCCTTACTTTATCCAACTAAACACAAATTTAAGACAGTGTCTGAGTTTGGTACGTTTACCTTAATTTTTCACAAAAACAACTCTAATTCGAATTCTAATCCACCTCAAGTCGGCGATTGTTTCTAATTTTGACATCATCGGTCCTTGATATACGCGAGGGATTAAATTTTTCTCCGGGACGCCGGGCGTCTGGGGACTTATTTGACATGCGATATGTAAATAATTTTGGCGCCGCCTGTACTTTCCCCTAAAAACCGAAGGGGGTGGTGTGCTGCCCGCCCCGACTGTACCGAGCGCCCGAGAGCGAGACGCGATGAACGGCCGTTGAGCGAGATGCCGCTACCGACGTTACGGTACGGCCGACTCACACTACGATCTGCTCGATACCTGGATCGTCGGCGCGTCGAGTCCTCCTGGATACGTACGGTGCGGGCGGAACGAGAGAGCCGTACAGGCAGCGCCGCTCTTCTCGTACGCTCTGTTTTAAATTTCCCACCGTTTTGCTCGTTTTCATTCATAATTCGATCGGCGGGCGCGCGCCCGCGGCGGCGTGCTTTGAGGTTATGTTCGACGACCATAGTGATACCCACCCGGAAACTAAGTTTGCAACTTGCAGGCGCAGTTTAGAAAACTTTGTAGATTGTTTTGTCGCAAAAATGTTTTAAAAATATTAAGCGACAATAATTTTTTTTTCTTTTTAAACACAATCCTTAAAATCCCTAACTTTTGAGAATTTATATTTTAAAAAATTTGATGTGGCCAGGCACGTGACTTTATCATACAATCTGCATGACTTTCTATTTGATCGAGATCGATCGTGTCTGCATTAAAATAAAATTAGTTATCCAGGATTTGACAGATACTTCGATTCTATTGGCAGTAGGTATTGTCAAAACATCAGCGTTTGTCACTACCTACTGTCATTAGAATGACAATATCTGTCAAATCCTGGCTAACTAGTTTTATATTAATGCAAACACGACCGATCTCAATCAAATACAATTTACTCATGCAGCTAAATTATTAATTTTACAAAAATATGCCATGGTCTGAAGTTATTCAGAATTGCCTCTAATTTAATTTATTACTTAACTATTTTGACGAAATTACAAAAATGGCTGCTCATTTGCAATATCGTTAAATAATGCTAGTAATAATGCTAGTAGTTTCTCCGGAATCGTCGCCACAAAAATCAGGTACACACACACACACGTACAGGAGAATTTTTTTTGTACCTTGGTAAAAAATGTTCAGGGGACCCAAAAAAAAACCTATTACAAGACTTTATCATATTGTCTATGATAAAGTAAAAATTATGGCCAGATTTTGTAATGACTATTTTACCTATGTTATGCATTTGACGCATCACAATTTTAAATTCAGAACTATTAAAAACTTACTGTATTGTTGATTGTAATAATATATTGATCTGTTTAAGGGACTATTCAACTTATGGTAATTATTTAACTAAATTAGGATATTTTATTATCATAAATAATAATCTTTAATTTTATTTTACAACAAAAAGCAACAAAAAAGTAATATGTAAATAAAAAAATAGTGGAGGTGTGAAAAAGAAGTGCTCAGTTTATAAAACGATGTTTAAAAGCTAGTAAATAATTTTTTAAATAATTAAAAATTCAATCGGTACATATTTTATTGGTGGCCTGCAATTCCACATAAATTGTTATTAATAAGTAAAACAAATTTTAAAGGTTAACACCCTTATACAATCCTTTATATTATTGACAGTAGGTATTGTCAAAAAACAGCCTTTGACACTACCTACTGTCAGAATGAAAATAATTGTGAAATCCTCGCTAACTAAGTTTTAATGCTGACACGATCTCGATCAAAAAGAATTTGCTCATACAGCTAAACTACTAATTTTACCAAAAAATGTCATAGACATAAATCATACAAAATTTCTTCTACTTTAATATATTATTTAACTATTTTGACGAAATTACAGAAATGGCGGCTCATTTGCAAAAATCAATTAAAACGGCTTAGAGGAAACATCCAGTTCCTTTGGACCCTTTTGAACAAAACGCTTTTCAACTCTAAGTTTGGTCATGAAACTTCTAAATATGAACTTTCGTCCCGATACCTTTAGTACTTCTCCGGAATCGTCGCCACAAAAATCGGGTATACACACACACATACACAGTCATTTTTTGTACCTTGGTCAAAAATTACAATCTACTAAGTACTAATAAACTACTAGCAATTGTTTGTCAAGTAAACTAAAAGAGCTATTTTTGTAAAGATTCTGTTTGTAATTATCTATCAGAATTTCCCAAAACCCAGAGGTACTATAAACATTTTAATAAATAGACATTTTAAAAACTAATTTTATTATTCACTAGGTTTTTTTTTAGAACTAATAATGTAAACGAGGATTTTTTATTCAATACATACAATAAAAACCAAGAGTTGTTGAAACATTCTACACATTCTTGCTCCAGGGCTCTGAATGTGTAGCTACGCCAGTGAGTAAAACTGTAAAAAACAAAACCAGGAATAAGTTCACTTTAATTTAATAATACCAATGTGTAGGTATATCAAATTGAATTTTCGATCATCATCAATTATTGTTTAAAGCTTATGACGTACTAAAGAAAATGCCAAATGTTACCATTTTCGAGCAAAATTCAAATTGAAAATTATTTATTAACAAATGACGTCGCATCAAACATGACGCCCTCAAATTCAAGTACAACTACGATATATGGTTTTATGTTAAAAAGTCCACTCCATTATTTCGGCATCAAGCTTTATTCTAGCTTTATTGGCTTTTGAGGTAAAAGTTAAAAACTAAATGTCATAAATTTGAGTAAAAGCAAAAATATTGCTTATATTATAATACAATATTTTTATTAATAATGCTATACTAGTTATTCATTGTTAGAACAAAATAGTGTATTATTCTATAAGCATTGAGTTAATGGAAGCCATGATTGCATCATTAGCCAATGGCGAGTGTTGTAATCATGGTTATGCATGCTATTTGAATGTCTAAAATCAGATAACATTAAAACATTACTGCTTAAGAAAAACGTAATGGTCATTTGAAATTAAATGACCATAAAATTAATTGGATACTGTTTGAAACTAAAGCCTTTTAAAGGTTTTCCGAAAATCCGACCAAAGCAAAATATATTCCTAAAAAAATTACTAAAACAAATACTAAGTTTCGTATTCCAAAAGGCTAACCCATCCGGGAAGAATTTTTTTGACGTACATGAGCATATTATTATCTCTCCGAGTGACCTTTCATTCCCGTTCCGTAATTAAATTTTTATTTGCTCTATTTGGTGATCCACCCGGTATACGCTCTAACTGTTCCCTTTTTCCCCGACTTTTTTCTCTCCTCTCAGGAGTTGCGACGTTGCCGTTCCTCGCGCTCGTGTCTCCTTCCGAATCGCAGACTCGTCGTTATGGCGGCCTCGACGCGCCGACGACGCTTTGCTCGTCGGAGGGGGTTGGTTATGGCCCACTCTCTTCGTAACTACTCTCGCGCACCGAGCTCGGTAGGGCGCCAAACCATTGCGGAGACCGACCGACTACACCAGCTAGTGATGGACATTATCGAGGCATAAAGAGTACCATAAAAAATAGTATAAATTATATGCGCATTAAATAAAATAAAACGTGCATATATTGTAAGTATTTGATAAAATATTTGACCAATATCATAAATATTTGTCGAATCCAAAAAATATTTGAGCAATGCAAAAAATTTCTTGTGCATAAAAAATAAATGTGTAAGAAATTTATATAAATGTACATCAGAATAAATAATTGTGCATTTATATATTTAAATGTTCCTTTCATAATATATTTGTACCTACACTTAAATAAATAAATGTGCAATATAACCTTAACTCTGTAAAAATATAATGAGCAGCTTCAATAGTACCTACATGTTCATTGAAAAAAAAAAAAAATGTTTCCAATGGTTTAAATAACTCAGCATTTGAAAATATTATAAGCGCATTCAATAATCTAAATTACCATGACAAAATTATAAAGATTATAATGTGCAGTAAGTTCTGCAACCTGTAGCGCACATATAGTAATTAGTAAGCACGTAAAAAGTTATCGAAATCTGAAATTTTATTGTGATATCTAGTACAGCCACAGCAGTGGTAAACAACGATAAGTACTGGTACCCAGTACTGGTACCACAAGTGACAAAAAAATACCAAAACTCCATATTATGTCATAGTTTTGAAGAAAAATTAATGTTCTCGAAACAAATAATGCAACGTGATAGAATTTTCTAAATATGCTCTAATGAAAGGTTGAATATTAAAAATAAAAAATAAAATCCACGATGGTACAAAAAAAAAGATTTAGAAACTTTTCTTTCCTTCTTGTAACGACTGAAAGTAGTTCTTTAACTTTCCTGAAAACCTTTCAGACGTCTTGTAATATTTTACTTCTAATATCTGATTCCAAAATTCTGGATCTCTCTCATTCTGGATCTCTCTCATTCTCAATTCTTGAGAAAAGGGGATGCCATTTTACAGTCTCTCCCTGATTTTTGCTGTTTTGTTTTTGAGCTGAGATATTGATGTAGTTTATATTTGTTGCACTTTTTGTTTTTTACAACCACTAGTTAGAGTTAGGCCACCTAGTACGATATTTTTTGTTTTTTACTGTTGTGCTATAAAAATGGCAAATATTACTGAGTAAGTATTGACATCATTGTAGACACTCGAAAAGGACAGAACAAAAAAATATGATAAAATTGTGATTACCACAATGTGTTGTAAACATTTATCTATAAATCGATATATAATATGTTAGAATAGGATATTTGACTGATTAAAAATATGGCTTGTATTGTAGTGATTACGGTTTAAGAAAGCTATTTGTTATTACTTTACAAAAAAACGTGCTTTATTTTTATTAAAAACCAAAATTAGAATTGAATTTTATTCGCGTCTTATCACGTGATTGAAAACACTATGTAATTGGCTCAGTCTCCAGTGACGTCATTCGTTAGTACGGTTATGAGTCTTCCGTTTGAATTTACTACGTTAATTTACAAACAATAGAAAACAACTTTGTTAAAGCGGTTAGCGGCAATCTACCGAAGGTTTACGCTTTGATAGTGGGATTCTTCTTTGAACATAATCCTTATTTCTACGCTCCGGAACTAATCAACGTCTAAAAATTGCAATGTATAACTTAGGGCATAACTTTGTAGGTTAAGTTAGTCCTAACCTTAAACTGTCAGATTATACCTGGATCGAAAATACGATAGATTCTAGTCAGTTTTACTTATGTCCAAGTCATCTTCACAACAAAAAACACTTGTATTGGCCGCTATTTGATTCATATGGATTTCTACGAGCCAGTCTCAACCACATTCTTCGCAGTTTTAAATCTTGCGGAACAGCTACAGCCCACAAATAGTTTATCCAGAGTGTTTATTGGCGTATTTCTGCATTGTGGATTGATACACCATTTATAACCCATTTATATGTAGAAACTGTGAAAACAACACATCATACAACACAATTACCAAACGCCGACGAAGCCGGTGCTTACAGACCATATGGGCCGATTGGACATCTAGTATCGTGTGACGTCACAAGAATCACGTGATCTGCGTACAACAGAAACTATCGTTTTGGCGGGACTTTTTGTGATTCAATTTTTAACGCTGTTTTTTATGAAATATTGAGGAAATAATTACGAAAAATAATGCATTTACAAAGTAGAGTGACGGAATAAACGCACTAAGATGGTTTTCCAATAATAGTCAAATACCCTAATGCTACAATATAAAGCATAGTAGGGGTGTTGAATGTAGTGTTATTTTGTAGAGTGTGCTAGCCTTTAGTAATTCCTCTTAAAAATACAGGAGGCGTTGTTCAACTAATGTCTTCAAATTCCCTCTGTTCAGTTCACTGGAGGTTCGGATTCGGGCATGTTCGAGATCACACTGTATTTCAAGAAAATAACAAACATTTAATTTATAAACTTCTAGGATATATAGAGGGTTATAATGTGATAGTAGACCAACTATTACAGGAGAAAATAAACTGGAAACATACTAAAATTAGTACGGTTGAAGTACGTTTATAATGGTATAAATAATGTTACGAAGCTGTGACGCACAATCATTTTTAGCGTGCGCGAAGTATCTATTCGATTACAGTACCTATCTCGATAATTCCCATCACTACTACTACTACATCTATTCGCGTCTCTGTCATTCGCTCTCTCGCTCTAAAGTTCGGGCAACGGCAGCGTACAGGTGCATCATAGGAGGCGTTCGGACGCCGCGATGACCACGTGGTGGCGACGAGAAACGTGTAAAACGGGTTATGTGGGACACTCGGGTCCGATCCGCGGTTGACCGTGGCATTGGACGGTCCCGCGCCGCCCCGTTCGCGCGTCTATTGTTTTAAAGGTCTCTCAGATTTTTGCGTCCGTCCAATTTTGTCGTATTTGCGTTTCGGGCCGACCGCGCCGAAATGGGTCAAAATCTTTATCGGCAGCCGGCGGCGCGACACGGGCGGAATTCGGGATAAGAGCGCGTTAGTTATGGGGGTTGTTGTCATTAAAGGGAATGTGCTCGGGTTTGATTACAGGCGCCGTCCCATAGCGTCCAGTCTTGATATTACTCGACATTAGAATTATATTGATATTATTTTATTTTTCACTATTGACACTTAAACTAAAAAACGTATGCAATATGTAATAACAAAAATGTATGTATGTACTATGCGCGACAAAAGAAAAGTCGTACAGCCAATTTTTACTTCATGTAATTCTGGCTTGTCAACTTGTCAACAAGTTGATGCATGTTTTATACTTTTATCTACGACTCACATATAATAAGTCCATTACATTCGTATCTACGACTATATTATCCCCATCATTACAACGATTACAATGACACTAGCGTTGTATAATAATGACGGATCGTTCAAATAATGACCTCATTATTTGAACGAACTGTCATCATTATACGAACGTACTGTCAAAGTCTGGCAAAACCTACGTGGATGACAGTTACTTGACAGTTCGCCTCTCCATCATTGACAAATACATTTAAAATATTTTGCATAAAATGGAATTTATGAGTCGTAGATAAAACGTCGTACTTGACTCGCACATAATGGATATAAATCGCTCGCATGATTACAATGTAAACTTCATGGTCGCGATTTATATCCTTAATTATGTGCTCGTCAAATAATATACTATTATGATTAATGCCAGAATGATAGCGTATAGGTTTTAAAAGACCCATAAGCTACATAGTGTACGACTTTTTTGGCGAGCATATAATAACATAATATATAATATATTGTTCTTCTTGTTGTATGTTTTTCATGTCACTGAAATTCCCAATGTTATGTAGAAAATATTACGTGAAAAATTGATTTGAGCAGACAAATAATTGAAAGCGTGCTGTCATAATTTTATTACCAATAATTTTCTTTTCATGTTATTCATTAAAATAACAGTGGGATGGTTCTTATTTTCCAACTTTCACTGTTTTTTTCTCTGCAGGACCTTCCCAATTTGTTCCTTTATCCTTTTTTTCACGTTGATTTAGTACAGTACATCTACATTCCATAGTTATTAGTTTCATTATAAAAAATAATTAACTTATGTCTTGATATCATAGCATTGCACATATTCTTACTTACTTACAAAAGTACTTAATTTGTAAAAAAAGACAATAATCTAAGCTAGATACGTGACTATCCTGACATGCCATGAACAAAATCTAACAAGTGATAACTGATTGTGTTAAATTTGATTCTGAAGCAGAAATTCCGAACTGTAAAAATTTCTGCTTCCATAATCTGATTGTACGGAAAGACGCATACGAAACAGTGTTCACTTATCCGATTTTGTTCTAGAACAAAATAGTCACTTATAATGTATTTTTATAACAATATATAATAATTATTATTGTACTTTTTACAATAATTAACATATGTCCTATTGGGTCCCCTGAACATTAAGGTACAAAAAATATTCAGGGGACCCAAGGACATAATAGAGCTGAAAAGCATTAATATAAAACTAGTTAGCCAGGATATGACAGATATTTTATTCTAATGACAGTAGGTAGTGTCAAACGGCGATATTTTGAAATACTTACTGTCAATAGTATCAGAATATCTGCAGACACGACCGACCTCGATCAAATAGAATCTCATGCAGCCCAACTATTATTTTTATATATAGTATGATAAAGTCATGTGCCTGGCCACATCAGTTTTTTTATTTAGCTAATTAAGCTAATAATTATGATATGTATATTATTTTATTGTGGCAAAACCAAATTATATTATTTTTTATTTACTATATATTTTTTATTTTATATATTTTTTAATTGCAAAATTTAACTTTCAACTCAATTTTGAGCTCTTTGACGCACGGGTTAATATGTATTGATTAATCACAAATTTTACAGCAATTAAGTATGGATATAAAAAAAAAACTATCAGAGAGCGTCCTGTATTTTTATATATGGGTAAGGACCACTCTAATACAGAGTGACAAATTTCTGTTTCCCAAAGTTACAGACAATTTCTGCAATAAACTACAGCAAAAATTTTGTCAATATAATTTCAGTACGCACTTTCATATTTATACAGTTTATTTTATGTTGGTACTACGTATAATGCAATTGCGTTTTTCTGCAATGTCACTTGTTATTTGATACCAGCGACGTATTTTTTATATTACGTGACTTTCGGTGAAATTACAGATATCTTCCAGTAATTTTCTGTCTTCACGGAAGAAAAAACAATCTAAGGAGATACAGATAACCTTAAAGATGACATCTTGGATTTTGATATTATTTAGGTACTTCTGATTCCAATAACGTAATAAACTTTAACACTTGATGTGCTATAGATTTTTAATTATTAATAATAATAAATAACACAATATGTCAATTTATTTTTAGTAACTTATCAGGAGAAAAACCTCATTTTTGGTAACATTTAATATCAGCCGTAAAAATTCTATTTTTTCAATTTCGATCAGTTTTTTTTTTTCGCAAAAAAAATAAACTTGTTTAAATTGATTTCAGTTACCGGCCTGGCTTTTCCCTGAACACCCGACTGAATCATAAAAAAATCGAGGGTGGTGCATGGTCGTTGTCGCTTTATATCCAAATACAAGCAAAATCCAGTTTTTACATTTACTGTAGGCCAGAAATAATATTAGAAATGGATAGAAAATTATTATTTGTTTACTCTAAGATAACCGTGAGTTTCACTTTTGTTTCAGTTATAAGTGTAGAATAACGCATGTTATAATCATATTTACGCGACCTCTATCGGCAAGGCCGCCTGTAACCTGCCAAGTCGAACATAAAGATAAGATAACAACTTACTACTTACTCCACCATATATACGAAAACGGATGTTTATACAGAGTATTGCACACGCGCTGCGCTTTGCTGTTGTCGCGTAATTAACTTGTTTGCATATTGTCATTATACTGTGCATCCAAATAACGTGCAAATTATTTTATTGGCCAATTAGAAATGTGTATTATGCGTTTGTACGCAGTCAGTAGCAACCTATTAGAAATGTTGCTTCGACAGTTTAGAACAGCGGTTCCTAACCTTTTTACTCTTGCGGAACCCTTTAAATTTGGTTGGAACCTGGCGGAACCCCAACAAAAAAATATACAATGTTCTTTCCAAGGCATTTCGAGTATTTTTTGCAAAGAGAAAAACGTGTAACGCAGTTTTTCAAGTAGTTCAATGATTGAATATTACTTATTACCGTGAAATTAAAGTACTTTTCCTGTAAAATTTTAACAATGCCTTGTAAAATTACTGTGGTACTGTTGTAATTTCACAGGAAAAAGTATGTGGAATATGTGACTTCTGTAAAAACAATACAGAAATATCGCTGGTATTAAATAACCAGCGATGTTACACTTAATTCTTATTTTACAGCTTTTTTGGTAGTTTATTTTATTCATTTTCTGTAACATTGCAGATATTTCTCTCTAGGTATAAACTTATTTGTTCTTTTTAGTCCTTTCAAGTATCACCAAGGGAACGAAAAAAAGATACAAATCAAACAATTCGAAAACGAAGAATACCAAAAGTACCTCTTACAAATAATTAAATAAATAAATTCATTTAAAAATTTAAAAAGAAATTATGGTCAAAATACAAAAATTAAGAACATTTATTCTGAGTAAAAAGTTTCCTATGGACCTATTGATAACAAGTTAATATTCTTTAAGAAGTTAGAGGCACTTAAAATACTGTTTTATTAATATTTTGTTATTTTTTAAGGCATTGAAAAAAAAGTCCTTATGAAACTAGGGGAATAAATACTCAACTAAAAGATATTTGTACACATTTATTTCATCTATATAACATATGATGTCTATACTTTCTCTTAAAGTTTGTTAAATAAGAAAAAGGTTGCTCATACATACACAATGTTCAAAACTGAATTGATACAAGGTAATTTATGACTCGAGGTGAAAATTAAATGCAAAAACTTAACAAATTAAAAATAAAAATATGTGACGAACCTTTAAATTTGTTTCATTGTCAAAATTAGTACTTACTTCATTTTAATTTAACTTTTTTGTTTTATTAAATGCAGTCACGAAGTTTTGATTACACTTCAGTTTCCTGTCCGCGTAAATTTTCGTCTAGATTTGCAAATCACTCTGTATAATTATTAGTTTTCTATGAATGGGAACGACATAATTTTCGTCATAGAAGCTCAGAACTTGTCTGGCAATTGTTTAGTTATCTTATCTGGAATGTAAGATTATATTGAAATCCACCACCTACAACTCTGTTATTCTCCTAAAGTACCATTATGAGCAGCAGATTCAAATTATAGGTTAATTTTGTCACACATGTGAAAAGGCAAAAATATTGAAAACACATAATGTTAGAGATTGACCAATAACTCTGCTAGATTATTGTTTTCTAGAGGTTATTTTGTTTAGATCTAATAGATAATTGTAAGTAATATTGTCAATTGAAGTTAATGAATAATCTAGAATGTGCCTGTTGGATGCAATTTCGAAATAACAGTGGTGTATTGGGTTAGAAGGGCTCCAAATCAAAATTATTCATGGATTGACCATGTTTATTAATCCAATATTTAAAATAATAATCCCATGCTAAAATAATACATAAAAATAACACTGAATAATGTGGCCATGAACCGGCGACCACCACCGCTATTTGTTGCTGTTTTTCCGCGGAACCCCTGACGACTTCTCGCGGAACCCCGGTTGGGAAACGCTGGTTTAAAGATACGTATATTGAATTAAAATCAATAACTAACATATTATAATTGAAGTGACTTTAATGGAAATTCGGTACGAGCAACGCTTATTGGATGCATGGATCTTACGTCGTTTCAAAGCGACGGACCAAGTTCAGGCTCCAGTTTGATATATCACCGTTGGAAACTACGCGAAGTTCACGACAAGTTACCGAAGAGTCCCCTGTTTGTAAACTTTATTTTTCTTAAATCCCGCGAGACGGATAAAACCCTGACCTATGTCGTTACACGGCCAAGATGCATTACCAATCCAGTCCAAGTATCAAGTTTCCGTGTTACATATCGAAAAGAATGTTGTTAACACGACCAACTAAATGAATAAATTATTGAACAAATTAAATTAGCGGATGTTTTTTCGTAATGCAAATTTATGAAATAGTAACAACATTAAAACTTAGCTATTTCTAGTCTTAATATAGTAAAAAAGACAATTTCCTTAAAATAAGATTTAATACCAATAAATCTAGTTTTATTTTTAAATTTTGTCGCGAGTAAATACGTACCCACAAGCTAAAATGCCGTGCTATTATATTTCTTAACTTTTTCTCAGCATAGACGCTTGCGCAGTGGAGGCTTTTTATAAATGAAAAACTGTCTGGGTTCTAGAAAAAGATTAGGTCCTCCATTATTGGGTGGTTTCAAATGGACGGTGCTCCAGCGCACATAACAGTTGCAGTAAGAGGCTTGCTTAACGAGATGTTCGGCGATCGATGAATTGCGTTTAATGGGTCGTACAAATATCCACCGCGTTCCCGCGACTTGACGCCAATGGATTGTTCATTTGGGGAGCTATTAAAGACGTAGTTTAGGAGGACCAAATAATTGAGAAGGAGAACATGAAAGATAGAGTTCGAGCTGCTTTCAATGGGTTATGTGCTAACTCAATCAGGGACGCCACCAACAATAATGTGTTAAAAAGAATTGAAGCATGTTTAGCGGAAAACGGCAACGTTTTTGAACAGTTACTGAAATTCAATTAAGCCATTTTTAAAAAAAATACTTATACTTTATTATATATATACAGGGTCCTGCAACTAAGCTCCCGTCTTCTGTAGCTCACTTACTCATTAAGCTAAGAGTTTGACATTTCGCAGGCTTACCCTGTACTTCAAGGTACAATTCAAGAAATTATTTTTTATTATACAGGATGTTCCAAAAATGTGCAACGCCATGGTAATATATTTTTTTAAATTGCATGCTATACATTTTTCTATACATTTGGAAGCCTTTTATGATTGCCTACATATCACCAAAATTTTATTGAAATCGGTTGAGTGACCGCAGCGGAAAAAAATAAAAACCAAAAAAAAAAAATGATTTTGCATCGTAGGCTTTAAAAATCAATAAAAACCACAAAATGCACCTCGTTAATTAAATTTTGCAACGTGCTTATTAAGTTAGATGTAATAGTCTCGTTAACCAAGTGACATTGATCCAAATCATACAGGGTGACCAAAATCGAGTGTCAAACTTGTCAAACTTCAAAGCGCGCTATTGTTCTTATTTGAAATTGAAACCCATAATTTTTTTTAGGTGAAACGATGCGGAATTAAAGAATAAATATTGTTTCTGAATACAACCCCATCACAATTCCCAATATTTTAAAAGTTATTCGCCAAAAACTCATTTTTCAACGTTTCCAACGGCAGTTTTAGGTAATAAATATCGTACGTGGCGTTGAAGAGCAATTTATTACATAAAATATAACGCAGAGAGGTATTTTAGATTTTACTGTACTTAATTAAGTAGTTATTCAATTGCTAAATTTACTGCAAAATTTACCTATAGCCACATTTCCGTCCTTACCGCTATAGGTAAATTATGCAGTAAATTTAGCATTTGAATAACTACTTAATTAAGTACACTCAAATCTAAAATACGTCTATTATTTTTTATGAAATAAATTGTTTTTCAAAGCCGTTGGAAACGTTGAAAAATGAGTTTTTGGCGAATAAGTTTTAAAATATTGGAAATTGTTATGGGGTTGTATGTAGAAACAATGTTTATTTTTTAATTCTGCATCATTTCACATAAAAAAATTTATGGGTTCCAATTTAAAATAAGAACAATAACACGCTTTGAAGTTTGACAGGTTTGACACTCGATGTTGGTCACCCTGTATAATTTGGATCAATGTCACTTGGTTAACGAGACTATTACATCTAACTTAATAAGCACGTCGCAAAATTTTATTAACGAGGTGCATTTTGTGGTTTTTATTGATTTTTAAAGCCTACAATACAAAATTAATTTTTTTTGGTTTTTATTTTTTTCCGCTGCGGTCACTCAACCGATTTCAATAAAATTTTGGTGATATGTAGGCAACCGTAAAAGGCTTCCAAATGTGTAGAAAAATGTATAGCATGCAATTTAAAAAAATATATTACCATGGCGTTGCACATTTTTGGAACACCCTGTATAATAAAAAATAATTTCTTGAATTGTACCTTGAAGTACAGGGTAAGCCTGCAAAATGTCAAACTCTTAGCTTAATGAGTAAGTGAGCTACAGAAGACGGGAGCTTAGTTGCAGGACCCTGTATATTACTTATACTTTACGATCTTTTTATTTTAAATATTGTGTTTTATTGCAGGCTTATAATATTATACTAATACTAAATTAATTTTAATGAAAATTTACCTAAAAAACTTGTTTTATAAAGTTCTGTTTATTCCAAATTGTTCAGTTGTTTTCAAAAGCAATCTAGATTTGGCAATGTTTGCAATTTTCTACTGTGATTCTACTGTCTAAAAGTCGATTTCAGTAGGTACAAGTACATTTTAGTTACAAGACATTGTAGACAAACTTGATGAAAAATTTTCCATAGAATTGTGAAATGTATTCATATGTTAGGGAAAAATCGACTTTTAGTAATTTTTGTCGAATTCAACGTTGATGTTATAATTTGAACAACCTGTATAACTTTTAGAAAAGTTCTACCCATTTGTCGATAATACGTTACCTTCACTACAATTTTGCCGGACAACTTGTTTCCAACGGTCACAGGACATAATTTATAAGTAATTGAATGTAACCGTGCAGCTGTCATTTTTTAATGAAAAATATGAATATCTCTAAAATGGCACATGTTAGATATAGGGAATGGAACATAAAATTTATCTAAAATTTAATGAAGATTTCAAAAACGCGATAAAATACAGCGTGTTCCATTTGAAATATAAAAGTTGACATCATTTCCGGTGTAATCGGAAGTAACCGAAAACTCATTTCATTTGGTTCTCCATTTACTTCTTCTGGCAGCTCGTCGTGGGAGACCCTGTATATTTCAAATAGAAGTATTTTGGTTGTAAACTGCTTCTCGTTCAAATATATTTTTAATATCCAGGAGAAAATCCAGGAGGAAATAACAACACAATTAAATAGAATTAAATTCAATGTTCAAACTGTCATATTAAAATAAATGTGTATATATGTGGGAAAATATTTTTAAGTTGAATGTTAGGAGTTTTTGATTAATTGCTCATAACTGAAAAATAATGAATTTAAAAAAAATATATTTCTACAAAATGTTCTTAATCTTTGAATTCGAAAAAGAAAGTTCTTTAATCTTTGAATTGAAAAATATACAGGATGTTCTATTAGAAAATGGAAAGGTTTGCAAATTTCCATTATAAAATGAACACACTGTATATTGAAACTATATTTAAACGAGAGGTTGTTTAAACGCAAACAACTTTTATTTGAAAATGTTTTTGCAATATTTTGGAGTTGAATTGTTCAAGTGTTCCGGTAATTTAGGCTATTTTTGGTTAATAGCTTATAATTAAAAAATAATTCTGATTTTATAAAAAATGATTCCTATAAAAAAGTCTTAGATTAAAACATGTAATAATATACAGGCTGTTTTATTTAAAAAAGGAAATGTTACCAAATTTCTATAATAAAATATGCACCCAGTATATGGAAAAATTTTTTATACGATGGCATCTTTAAAACCAAAAAGCTTCTATGGACAAATTTATTAAATTTCTTACCGTTGGAGAATTATTTAGGTGTTCCGGTAATTTTGGCTTGTAAGCCTGTATAATTCGCCCTTTAAGCCATTTCTACAATAAATTTAACAATTAAACATAGGTAGCAATTTTTTTATGTACGTAGTTTCTTTTTTACGTGTTATTCGCTTTCATCGTTCAAAACCGATTAAATCGCAAGCCGTCGATCTGATAGAAACACAGATCCACACAAAATACAAAAATAGAGTTTGTCTATTTGTGCTGAACGGTTTCTCGGTTCGGTTCGGTCTTGTTTCATCATAGGTCCGGCGTTATTTTTAATTCGGAGCGACCACCTCCGAATATTATGCGAGCTACTGACACGCGGTCCGCGCTCACGTGCGTGCATACAGAATAAAGAGGGGACCGGCCGATAGGTTGCCGCGAAAAGAAAATTCAATTGCCCAGACGTACTGGTATCTCCGTGCTACGTAGCGAACGTTGCGAAGGAGAGACCCGTGCTCTGCTCCGTACCTACCGGATCACGGATTGATTTTGCCGGAGCGAGTGTTCTCCTTTAAAGCTATTTAGTTGGCGGTTCCAGCGAGGGAACAAAGTTTGGAGCGGCAACGCAGCGACACGGACCCAAGTATTGAGCGTTCCCGCGACGAGATTTTGAGAATTTCCGAAAGAAAGAAAAATTCATACAATTGATAATATCTTATTGCCTCCATAGCCATTTGTGTATAAAAAATAATCAATTATCCACTAATAAAAAAAAATCAAATTGCTGTTTGATTAATTATTCTTTTCTTTAACACAGTCCGTTTTTATAAAGGGCTAGATAGCCATCTATCAGATAAGTCATCGGTTAACTCGTCCAACGGTTGGCGATTTCAGAAATTGTTTTGGTGTTTTGAAATACTATTGAGGTTATGCTGGGATATTTTTGAGATGTAACATTTGTTTTTTTAAAATACGCCTTTTATGGTCAAATTAACAATTATAAAATTGATTTTTTTCGATATCGTTGTCATTCGACCAAAAATGTACCCGAATAAAAACTACCAGACAAAAATGCTGTAAGAGATAATTGTGTGTAAATATCGTTCAAACTTGCTGCAAAATTGAAAACAATAGATGGCCGTATATAAACAAATTAATCAGTAGGTCATTGCATTCGAAAAACTTTATGGCAGTGAGGTTCCATTTAAAATAGTGACCTTGCTACCTTACCAGGAAGGTATCATCCACATTGAAAATAGAATGAAATCTAAAATATTTAAATATTTATGTACCAAGGGCATTATACGGATGTTTATGCCGGAAGGTGACCGTTTAAAAAGCTCGAGGGCCGATAGGCCTGAGAGCTTTTTAAGTCGCCCCAGGGTATAAACATCAAATAATGCCCGTGGTACATACTTGCAACATTGTATGTCCTACAATGGTTGTGTTCCTCCGTTTCGTTTGAATACTATTAATAAATATTTTGAAGTAATAAAACCTTAATCGCCAATAATTGACATTGACGATTTAAAATTAACAATCTGAATGACAAATTTTTGATATATGTATGTATTTGACATATAAACCATGGCAACCTTAATGCCCGCGCGGGCAGTCTTATTGCCCTTGCGGGCAATAAGAAGCTGTGCCCCGGTATCTAAATTGTAAAGTATCACTTTTAGATCATATAGCACATAATCGTATATAATAAAACTAATTTTAGAAGACAAAAATTGGCGCACGAGTTGCTTTGGGCACGACGAGCGTAGCGAGGAGTCGAAAAAATTACTTTCATGTATACAGTACAGATGTTGAATTAAAGCCGATTCAAAAAATTAACCTCTTTTAATGGAATATCTAAATATTATACCATATTTGAATATTATTAATTAAAGACTTTGCTATCAGCAAAAAAATATGTTCCATTTTAAAAATAATAACTTTTAACGTCATTTGGATATGATGAAAGATTACCAAGTGCTAGGAATACCCTGTATCTAATATCTTGGGACACCAGCATCTACATATTGCTTTTGGTTATTATTTCACCAATGTATAAGACAATATGTTCAAATGTAGGTTTTACTTAGCTTTAAGAAAAGGCTTATAACCGAAATATTTTTTAAAGGAAATTTTATCTCAGAAACTATGTATTAAGTTTACATGATTTCAACCTGTTGAAACAATAATTTGGTTAGTATTCACAATATGGCAATACGTTCCATTTTCCATTTAAATAAAGTACATTTTTCATCACTCAAAATGCATCATTACGTATACATAATTTGGGGTGTAAAACTAAATGACCAAACTATTTTTGTCTAAAATGTTGTCACTTTCTGGAAAGATAACGGAAATATCGAAGTCAATTTCAGAGACACGTTATCCTAATATCTTTTAATATGTTAGAAATTATTTCTTAATAAATATGTTATTAATTATTTCAGAAGAAAAATAGCTTCTTTGTTTTCTTATTTGCGTGTGTAATATGGTGGTATAAAATCGATACTTTTCAAGAGTCAGGGTTGAAAGATATTAATTCGATTTTTTTCATTTATTCAAAAATTGAATTTTAATTTCTAAACCTGCAGTGATTATAAAATAATGTAATCATTATTTTCACAATATAAGCAATTAAAAATTGTGTATTTATTTGCTTATTTATACATTTCGTTAAAAAGTTTCAATTCAAATATATTGTCAAACATTTTAGTATTTTGTTTTCTGTGGTCACTGATGTTGAAAAGGACTGAAATACAAGTAATATCCACATATAACCGGAAATTAGTTTCAATAGTCAATTTTTAATTGAAAATAGATATAATCCTAGGTTTTCTTTTTCCATACCTAGATGTCTTTTCATCAACGCCAGCGATACGAGGGCTGAAAATACAACATACATTTGCGGTCGATACTCACGCGCGTACGCTTAGTGGCGACCACAAGAAAACTGGTTTCGTGTGCGCCTAATTGTTAAAAGAGATTGGAATCTCATTCTTCGGATTTTATTGTTTAATTGAAAGGCATCTCAATTTTTCCTTTAAAACCTCGAAAACTTTCATAAGCTCATACCCGACGGCTGCCAGAGAACAATACCTAAGATATTTGAAAGTTCAATTACTTCTAATTGAAATTATTTTCAATAGATGATATTTATTTAGGTCAAGCAGCATTATTTTTAATTTTGTCATTTCACAACGCTGATTTATGGACATAAGCAATTATTATTCATTAATTAAGGGTTGGGGTAGTTTCGAATTGATTACTTAATAGTCGTTATTAAATGTAAAGACCTTTGGAGTAATGTCGCTTAATTTAATGGCCAATTTCGTTGCAAACTTACGCCGTCGAAACTATGCGAAACTTTCAGAGTAAACGGGTTTACGGTGCTTGCTGGGCAGAACGGTCGATCACACCGTTCTTCTTCTTTTTTCGACTTGCCCGTTCAACTACGCTAAACTAACTGAATAACCGCTAATGTTAAATTGTCCAAGAAAATCTCGGAGCACTGTTATGTCCCTTAAATCTCCTTCCTGGTGTCGTGGAAATAAGTAGGAAAGAAACCTCATAATTCCACCGTATTATAAAAGAAATGAACGAGTGAATACTGTAAATCTCAACGCCCAAGAAATATTTCCGTAAATTCATATTTTTTTTTTATGTTTCTTCACTGATGTTAAATGAGAAAAGTTTTCTGACGGAACGTTATATATTTTGTATGATACCTCACAGGACCCTATGCTTTTCCTTGTAAGTCCTAAGAATCGTCAACATCATCAAAACAACATCATATTAAAGGCGAAGAATTGTAATCAAATAATTCCTGGAAAAATATTGAAAGATGTAGGTTTGTGAGAACGTTAAAATGGTTTCGAAAATGTGGTTATGTCACTAATGATTAATACACCTATTGTGTCAAGTCATCTGTCATATACTTACCTAAATAAAAAACGTACACATTATTTGTGCAGCAAATAAAATAAAACGTGCATTTATTGTTTATGTTTTTATTGTTTTTAAAAGCACATTACTAAAGCAAATTTTCGTTACCTTTAAAGCAAAAAAGCATTTAAAAAAAAATATGCTCACAATAACAATTGGTATTTGTTAAATTTAAAAAATCTGATATGGCCAGGACTTTATCATACTATATATAAAATTAATAGTTTAGCTGCATGAGATTCTATTTGATCGAAATCTGTCGTGTCCGCATTAAAATAAAACTAGATACTAAATAAAACCAAATACTTGCGTTATTATCAATATGATTTTGAGTTGGGTTGGATACACAAATATAATTTTACAGTTTTTGTGATGGTGATCAAAACATAATTATTTTATACCAAATACTGTAGACATGCTTTGTTTTACCATATTTATTTAAATTAGATATATGTTTCTGATGTTTTTTTAAAAGAACATTGTAAAGTTAAGGCCTCTTGCGGTAGACCTATTTCTTTTTTCAGTTGTTTAGGTATTTTTGTCATATATTAGGTTCATAACGGCAACTTTATATCAACTTAATGATAACTCATTTGATTTGCAAACAGATCCAACTTTTGGAACTTTAACTTTCCAAAAAAAATTATTATTTAGCTTTATTCAATATTTTAAATATAATTTTAAATATATTTATAACGATTTGAAACCGAAACTCAGCTTTAAGGAGCGCCCAAATGGAACGAGTGCGCCAATACGTCTTATAAAACGAGTGTGCCAATACGTCTTATAAAACGAGTGTAATACACTATTTTTCTACTTTGCGTCATTAATTTTATACAAATTTAGAAATTGTGGTTACTATATTGCGCTAGATTAGAATCTAGGGTATTTTGCGGGTAGCACGCGGCAGTACTGTACTAATTGCCAACTTCGTAAGGTTGGGATAAAAGCCTGACAAAATCTAATTGTGAATAAGTTTACTCTACTTTACCCTACAAATTTTAATAAATAATCAGCGAGTTCGCAACTACATATGATCATAATGGTGCTTGAGGCAACAATTTTAACCCTACTGTTATAAATACATGAAACATAACCTTAAAAATAGTGGTTTCATAATTATAATAATCAGAATAGACGTGTTTGGCGAACTGATTTAGTTACTTCAAAGAATAAGAACAGTTTCTATCTAGTACCACCGGCTTATACAAGTTTACACGCACATATAATTGAAACTAAATTGTAATTTCGGTATAATAATTTATTAGAATTAGTTACACTTAGTAAAATTACCAGAACTAAGACGAAGTCAAAAGCGACGGACAAAAGAAGTACGGTATTGAACCGAGCAGAATTCGGTCCAAAATGTTACTGAAAACTTATACGTTACATAAACTAAGAGATCCTCAACCCTTTAAATATACTATAGTTTCCTACGTATGCTTATATTCAATAAACCATTTATTGCTAATATACAATCCCGCAGCAGTAATTAAAATCGATCATATCTACGATGTAGGTTCTTCGCATAATACCTTACTAAACTACATGTGGTCCTTGAATTATAGATATGAAAAGGGGATTTGATGTTTAGTTGAAAGGAATGATGACGATCACTTACCCGACCCGCAAAACATAACCGAAAACGTCATGCTGGCATATTTTGATGAACACAGCAAAACTAAGAAAGCCCCAATCCTTTGGCCATACTATAGCATGTTTAAATACATGTGTTGTGTATAGGATATTGATATTTCGCAGTTTATGCAATTACAAGCGATTAAAAAGAGGCACTGCATGGTTATGTGTTGTACGTTTGACATATGTCATACAATGGCATTTGATATCAATGTGTACCAATCTTAGAAAAAATAATTTATTTAAAATGGTAATATATGGAGATAATAAGTATATTATTAACGTCATACAAGCAAGTGCATCATCATGCCAGACTGCTCATCACATAATATATGTACTATAATTTAATGGACCAGTCACTCATGTCATTATTGCTAATGCAAACTTTAAGTGATCTTGGATCAAATCGAACAAATTTTTAATTATTATCAATTACTCTAGTATCAAATTCGTATTAAATCAATTCTGTAACAATTAAATATTAGGTACTAAAAAACGTGAAATAGTTTTTGTTGAACTGCCAAGTGGTGGGAGTTCGTATAGAAGCAAGTCATCTTGGTCGAGCAGAAAACAATGCCCGATTTCCGTTCGGAGTGTGGTATTTTACGCTAGACGTGGTGTTGAAATTGATGCGCGCTAGTGTACGCGAAGGGCTAATAAGTCGTACCGATGCCCTGAGCGGCTTCCAAGAGGTTCATTAATTATTGCACCGGTGACGGCCCAAGGTCGCACACTTGAAGAGTTAAAGGTTACTGGCATCGGAACTGAGGCCGGGCTCCTTACGTTCTGTTGGTTACACTCGCACTACGATCCGTACTCGCTAGATTACCGACCGACCGGTCAACATTTGACCATGTGCCTCCGACGAAATTATTTATTTGATATATCATCGATCACATTTCTTTAGAAGTTTCCACAGAATATTGTACGCCGGGTCATGCAAAAAGAAAGAGCAGATTTATTATTTTACCTACGACCGTATGTGTAAACGTCGCTTACGTCACGGACTGCTTCGCTCGTAAATCGCTTATAACAACCGTGTGCTTTTGGCTGTGCGTTTGTGTTTTTTACGCACGACCTAATGTCATAATGACAGATGTCGCGCGAATATTTTGATTAATTATGTGTCATTTTTGATACTATTTATATTTATTGAAATTTTCGGTCGTAGGTAAGTGCAATACTCGAGCTGTAACATATATTGCATGCTCATGAACATTTATGTTGAATTTCTATTGGAATTTTCGGTCGACACTTCAGACAAAGTTCTCCGTAGTTGCAATAGATGTCGCGCGAATACCGTCAAATATTGTCACCCGTCAAATATCCTTACCTTTACTTTTATGACATTTTTGATACAATTTATTGAAATTGTCGGTCGTAGGTAAAACTATGTACAATACTCGAGCTGTACACGCATATAACGTGCTCGTGAAAAATAACAAAACTCGCCGCTTCGCGGCTCGTATGTTAACTTTCCACTCGCACGTAATATGCTAGTTACAGCTCTTGTAATGTAATATACTATTACCTACGACCGTATGTGTAAACGTCGCTTACGTCACGGACTGCTTCGCTCGTAAATCGCTTATAACAACCGTGTGCTTTTGGCTGTGCGTTTGTGTTTTTTACGCACGACCTAATGTCATAATGACAGATGTCGCGCGAATATTTTGATTAATTATGTGTCATTTTTGATACTATTTATATTTATTGAAATTTTCGGTCGTGGGTAAGTGCAATACTCGAGCTGTAACATATATTGCATGCTCATGAACATTTATGTTGAATTTGTATTGGAATTTTTGGTCGACACTTCAGACAAAGTTCTCCGTAGTTGCAATAGATGTCGCGCGAATACCGTCAAATATTGTCACCCGTCAAATATCCTTACCTTTATTTTTTGACATTTTTGATACAATTTATTAAAATTGTCGGTCGTAGGTAAAACTATGTACAATACTCGAGCTGTACACGCATATAACGTGCTCGTGAAAAATAACAAAACTCGCCGCTTCGCGGCTCGTATGTTAACTTTCCACTCGCACGTAATATGCTAGTTACAGCTCTTGTAATGTAATATACTATATCAGAATTGTTATTTCTAACAAACTGTGAAGATAGAAATACCGCGGATCATTGGATAGAGAGAAGTTGCATTGAATGTCAGCGTTGATTGATGTTTATATATGAAAATGACGACGACGGAGAAGAAGTTGGCAAAATTTTGACGTGGTATTTGCTGTAGGTTCATAATCTGATAAGCATTTACCGTTAACATTAAGAAATAATTATTATTATCAACTAGATAAAGTTCTACGTGTTCTACCCTTTACCGTGTCCTAGAAACATAAATTTAAAACACCATTAACAACATTTTCTACAAACAGCAAGTAGCCTATTTCTGCTTTACTAATTTCTGGAATGAGGTAAAAAATTTATTTTGAGATTCAGGTCATCTTTAAAATTAAGGGTAGAATAAGAAATAGCTTAACTATAACTTTTCAAACACATTTATTCAACATTCAAAAAAATTTTATTTATATTTTATTTCATTTTTATAATTTTGATTTCAAGTTCCATTCTTGGGCTGATTTTTTAAACAGTTTTGCCAAATTAAAGTTTTCGCCTCTAAAATTCATTAATGGCGACTTGACGCCATTAGATTATTTTCTTTGAGGATATGTGAAGTCACATATCTACATCGATAAACCCGAAACTTAAACAGTTGAAAGATAATATTCGACGCGTGATTGCCGAAATACAGCCTGAAGTACTGCAAAGGGGGTGTAAAAATTGGACCTCTAGATTACGCCATGTACGCGCCAGTCGTAGGAGCCACATGCCCGAAATCATATTTAAATGTTAATGCCAAACAACGATCTTTCAAATAAAAAACAATTCATTTAAATAGATATAAAAGTGTGTGTTTAATTTCATTTTAAAGTTCTCCGCCTCTAAAAAACACCCTTTGCCTATAAGATCAATAAGAAACGATATTTTCCTATTATAAAATTGTTATTTAAAAAGTCTAATTGTCATCTTGTTTTTATTATGTATGGTTTTGATGCAGAAGAAACTGTTTGATTTAATTAAAATTTGTTACTCTTTGTTATTGATAATGTAATGTAACAAATTGAGAGACAGAAGTAAAATTCATTTCTTAAAAAATATTTCTGTTGTTCTCCAAATTCTTACGCATCCAAGAAGAATATAGAGTCGAGACACCGAAACCTGCATAATAGAAAGATTGCTAAAAATTATAAAAGTGAACATTAGTCTGAGACTCGTTCTCAAATTATGACATGTATCGGCAAATTGACGACAATATCACAAAGACGAGCATAAAACATATAGAAAAAAAGAACTCGAAGGGTTGTTATTCCGTAGGGTATATTGGTGATTTCACGGGGGGCGCGGTAGTTTCATCTCCCGGGGGCAGGCAGAATTCAGGGTTGCCGGCGGTGAGTGGGCAGCGTGCTCGGCTCGTCTCTGGCCGGCATCCAGGACTGGCAGGCAGGCAGGCAGGGAGTCGGACCGCACCGGACCGGTGGATGTGTGCGTGCCACGGTTACGTACCGGACTGGCACCACTACAGACCGCCGTGATCAATATCTCGACGAGCATCCACTCCGGACCTGTGCGAGCGCGACAGAGACAGCCGCAGAGCTGCCGCACACACGTAGAGGCCCCACGTTTGGACTCCGCAGCACCGCGCCAGAATGTATGTTCAGTTTTCCGAAAACGTCATATCGCGTTCAATGTATTTTATGATATTACCCGGCGCGGGTCAGCTCTAGTTAATCACGCGGGGGTTAATTTAATAAAAAGTCGTTGGGGTGACTATCTAACCGTGTGTAAGTGGAAGAGAGATGTGGCCGCTGAACTTTCTTAAGTTTTTCGAGTCGAGTCGGCCGAGAGAGGCGCGCGCGTCGCCCAGATCTCCCATGAGGAGGCAAGCCGGTGGTTCCCAGCACCACGTGTCGGAGACGCTGTCGCTGTTCGAACAGTTGCCGACTAGGAACAGGGTGGAAGCGTTGGGGGCTCTCGCAGACCTGGCGCTCTGATGCGACCCGGAGAAGTTCGGGGAACTGCTAGCCTCGTTCTCGCCGTCCGCAGCGGTCGCCGCGATGCCGGTCAGGACGTCCCCGACGTCAGCTGTCGTCGTCAAGACGGAGGCCGTCGAAGGTCACCCGGTGCCGCCCCACCGTGGGGCTCCGCATCACGTAGGCGGTTGTGCGCCGCTGCCCATGCCGCCGGCCTCCCTGCCGCCGCCGCCGCCGCCTCCTCCGCACCATCTACCGCCCCACCTCCACCTTCCGCATTCGGAAGCCTTCTTTTGTTCGGCCCAGTTCGGGGGAAACCCCTACTTTAGGTGAGACAACCCGCCAACCAATCACATCCTTCTTCGCAGATTCGCGTTGTCTCTTTCTTCAGTACATCAGAGTTTATCAATTAGCGTTGCTGCATACTATACGTTCCGTTTCCGGTTCGTGGTAACAAAATGTACCGTTTTGAAACCCTACATTACGCTAGAAACTATTGATATGGAACTGAAACGGAACGTTTACTGTTCAGCAACCCTTATAAACGCAATGATATATAAATTTTTTAGAGGAAAGTAACTTTTGAATTGAAAATAGACCGAACCGGTAATACGAAGGTCCTGGTCCAAATCCAGGTTGGAGCTGCATATATATTTTTTAATTACTACCCTCTAAAAATCTTGTATTTTACGTGCAAATTAAGTAATAGGATTTACAATTTACACAAGTGAATATATAACGCGCCTGCGTATATAATCCTCATATTGCGTCGTGCTTTGAGGTTGTGTCGCTAGTTTGATTACCTCATTAGAGATGATCCCCTCCAACATTAATCAGTATTGATTTGCAGAGGGTGCTCTATGCACATTCCTGTTAGAACTATGCACGACAATTAGTTATCGCAAACGTCCCTTTATCAAGCGGCGATTGACCGAAATAATTAGGTTTCGGTTTGGTTGAACTAACCTATCCACCTGTAAATCATGTAAATGTTTAATACATATAATAATATAACCAGTGACATGAATACACGAGTGATTTTGATGACAGTCACAATAAAAAAAAACAATTCCTCGCTAAATTTATGAATATAATTAATAATAAAATTGTTATGTATAGTAATAATGCTTCAAAACACTGTTTTCTCGTGGTTAATATACCAGGGACGACAGCGTTTTCATGGCACAACTGCCGTATAGGCAACATATCTTGCAACCAACGCTACTACCGATAAACGTCAAAATCTCTGTTTAATTCAGTCACTAAACGAGTGCACCTTAATAATGTATATTATAAGATAATTTAGAAGGAATTATCTTTGCGGGAAAATTATTACATTTTAAAACTATAAATTAAATTAATTATTAATAATATTAATTGAAAATAATAATGGGTAGGTCCTGGCATGCTGTAATAATATGTTTCAAATCCTCTTCAGAATAGACAATATTTTGTAAATGGTAGGTATCTATTAATCTGATGTATTGACGATTTGCTCGTAATGTAAACGATTTATCATATTTACAAAAACATTTATGCGGTTTTTAACGAAATAATTTTGCGGAATGCGTTAATGATTGCCAATTTGTCGAATATAAAGCCATTTTGTCTAAATTAGTTCGTAACTTTGTTTTTATTTGAAATAAATGATTTGTGTTTTTTTTTATAAACGAATGAGATAACTTTTATTAGACAATGTGATGACACTGAGCACAGTTAATAACTAGTATAATATTTATTATGTTGCAAGAAATATTTAATTGAAATAGATGTGTGTTATTGTCGAGTCAATTGGTAGTTGGAGCGCGCACTGGGTTAGAAAAGCTTATCAAAAATTATATTCATTTTGGGGTTCTAATGAATGTTTTTAATGTCCAATTATTTCTTGCAAGCGACTGACTAACTTGATTTGCAATTTTACGCAAAGGTAACTTTGTGGTTTCTTCAATAATTACACGTATCGGCCACCAATACTTTACCATAAACTGGTTTCAAATACTTTGAAGGTATTTCCTAATTGATATCATTTACAATTGTATTTAATTCAATCCGTTCTTCTTTGGAATTATATTATTGTGGTTAATTAAATACAATTTTTTACAATTAGACAGTCCGACAATGAAAAAGAGGATACTCCTACAAAATCGAGAAGAGTCTTTAAAAAGGACGAAAGAAGGAAGACAGTCCCATAAAAAGAAAGACAGTTTTTAAAGAGGTCAAAAGTTCTCTAAGAAGAAATACAGTATTCTAAAAAGGAGGACAGTCATTTAAGCAGGTAGAAAATCTTCTAAAAAAGAAGATATTCTTTTAAGAAAGAGGTCAGTCCTTTGAAACAGATGACAGTCTTCTAAAAAGTAGGGCTGCCATCTTCAAATGGACGGTTGGCCTCTTTACAGATATATTACTAATCCACAATTGTCCCAGCGTTAAATCCGCATATTCTTCTTCATACTACCAATACAAACACACGTGCCATATACTAATGATTATCTTTGTCATCCATTAACCCAAATTAGTTAATGTTGCGTAAGTATACAACCTATACGAGGGCGATCTCGTTTGCACGCATCCTACGTATCGCTAAACAAATAAAAACTTATCGCTAAACAAATGTCGGTCCAGATAATAGATCCACTATTTATTTGGAGATAAGATTTCTATTTTTTTGATGATTTTCATAACAGTTGTTGTTTTTATCATAGATTACGAAATGTCTTCAAATCGTTGTATCAATGAAATAATCCCGCAAAATTCTAAACAGAGCTTTTTGACAGGTGAAGGGTTCGTTGGTGGAGTGGAGGCATGCTCAGAGGGCCCATGTTGTAGTATAACTATTAATGCACTCTGCAACAGGTCTGAGGTTCTGTTTGTGAACTGGGCCAGAAAGTTCGTGTATACAATCAATTTACCTTATTCCGTAATCTTATCCGAACTTGAGAACTTTTCACCGCGCAAATATAAAAAGTAGACTACGGCGCTAATAGTTTGAAGGGCAATTAACTTATTGACCTTGCCAATTAAACTCTATTCCCGTTTATTCCCGTAAGTTTCGTTCATTAAACAAAATGCCCCAAATAATTGATATTTTCCTTCATTTATTTGTTTTTATATTTATACGCAAAATATAGTTTATCGTCAAATTACTAAGATGTTTCTTTTATTTTCAGATCCCTACCAGTACCTAGGCGGCATACGCAGTATTTTGGCCAACCTGATTATAGAATTTATGAACTTAATAAGAGGTTACAACAAAGGACAGAGGTTTGTATTTATTATTATTTGTATTAATTAGTATTATTGGTAAATAAAAGATTCTTGAGAGAATTGCAAAAATTAGAGCATATGAGAAAGCACGAAAAGATAAATTGTTGGTGCACAAGAAAAGTGAGACACAACACATCTCAAAATATGTCATTTATTTGTGATAGTTTCACAAAATTAATCGAATAAGTCAAACAAAACCTGTATGTTTTTGTTTTTGGATAAACATAATAAACTCAAAGTTGTAAACACTAGCAGATTTGTATTTTCATTGTATTCATCTTAAGTGACATGATTTTTATTGACGATTTGCTAATCGCTTATTCTCCATTATGGCAGGAAGCATTCAGGACGCAAGATTTTTTTATTGAAAATTGTGATATGAACAGCAAAAACACACACAACTTCAGAACTGACACAATTCTAAATATTGCGCCATTGTGTTGACATACTACTTTTTAGGTATTCAGAAAAGTGACACAATGCCATAACAGTACGTGTTTAACGTTTTTTTTTATGAATTGATGTTAAAAATTTAAGAATTTGTCAACTTAATGATATAAAGTGACACTCACGTTCTCTACTGGTTTTCTTATGAACTATCTTTATGAAATTTTTTTTTGTGATAAAAATAGAAGTTTTTGCAAACATAATTTAACTCGAAAATGGCGAATTGTCAGATGTGGCACTTTTATTGTGTACCAACGAAATATTAATTATGTTAAATGATATTCACATTTGACAATTTTGATTTGCTTTATAGAGTGTGTCTCACTGGACATTGGATTTCTCAACGGCCTATTAAAGAACACACAAATCTGTATCATTTTCACACACCATTTACATAATGCATTTACACTGTAGCAGTGGCACTTATTTTTATAAAAAAATACGTCTAGTGCTTTGTAGTTAATAATCCAGGCTCTTATGATCTATCTATTATACTAGAATATCGTACGTGTTGGACTAATATTAAATGTTTTACTTTCTTTTATTTTAGGATAGTGATAACCTTTGGTGGGATGCATTTGCAAATGAATTCTTTGAAGATGATGCTTCCCTGACGTTAGCTTTTTGCTTAGAAGATGGACCTAAACGATATAGTAAGTATGAGATATACGTATCAATAAATTGGCAATAAAATGCTCTATCTATAATATTGGCAGCATAGTAAAAATAAAGAACGATAGAATTAAGTCAGAATTAATATTGTACTGGTCTTATAACATGTTTTGGGGGTTGCCCCGTCATCAGACCAAGCTGTAAATTGGATTTTAATACATGTAAATTTGCGAAATTAAAAGAAATCATTAACAGTAACTACCTAAGTAGTGGTAAATCCCTTGAGAAAGCAAGGAGGACAGTCCTCTGAGAAGGAGGACAGTCCTCTGAGAAGGAGGACAGTCCTCTAAGAAGAAGGGCAACCCTTTGAAAAGGGGGACAGTCCTCTAAGAAGGAGGTCATCCCTAGAAGGAGGGTAGTTCTCTAAAAAGTAGGTCTATCCTCTAAAAGTAGATCAGTTCTCCAAAAAGTAGGTTTTCATCCCCAAATGAGCACGGTTGGTCTATTTAGTTATTGGTAGCCTAACATTCCTAAAAATTTGGTAAAAAGAGTTAGCACCTCTTCCTGTTGTTCCAGACTGTTTTCTTGTTTGATAGTTATCTAATAGTTGTCTAATGTCTAATGTGTACGTTTTCTTTTTTCAGCAATTGGGAGGACGTTAATACCGCGTTACTTTAGAAGTATATTTGAAGGTGGTGTGACGGAGCTTTATTATAATATGAAACATCCGAAAGAGTCTTTCCACAATACTAGTATTTCTCTTGACTGTGATTGCACTATGATAACACATCATGGCAAACCGCTCTTTACAAAGGTATGTATTAGTTGCAAGGAAAAATATTTTGCCAAGTTGGCTATTTTGTTACAATGCACAACATAAAGTTTTGTCTATTGCTAGACAATTCCAACTCCTGTTGATTTGTCAAAGTTTGCTTGCGCGTCATTAATTTTTAGTCGTATGATACTAATTGCTACTCAAAGTCATTTGATCTACAATATTCCTAAATATTCACCATTTGCCGATAGACATTGAAGTTGTTTGTTTCCATTTTTAGGTTATGTAATTCCTCCTCATATATAGTCGCAGTTTCAGATTTGTTTTTAAATTGATGGTGCACATGCCAAAGTCTTGCTGAAAAGACTAAATAAAGTATTTGTAGATTCTTTGATTAAAATCAAAATTGTACCAAAAAAAAAATCTGAATTTTATTGTTTCTTTCTAGGTTTGTACAGAAGGCCGATTAGTTCTAGAATTCACGTACGACGACTTAATGAGGATAAAATCGTGGCTGTTTACGGTGCGGGCGCACCGAGAGCTGATACCGCGGTCTGTCGTCGGTATGCATTCCCAAGGAGACCCAAATATGTTAGACCAATTATCGAAAAACATCACAAGGCAGGGCATCACAAATTCGACATTAAATTATTTAAGGGTATGTTTCTCCGCTAATATATGTATATTTATGGTTAGTTACTTCTCCACTAATGGGAAAATCTGTCTCGGCCAAATTGAATATATATTTAACATTTTTTCTCGAATTATGAATTCAGATGTAGATTTATTAATGGTTCTAACTACGTCACATATAGAACCTAAGAAAAAAAAATAAGTTTTTGTAGTCAACAAAACAGTTGAATAACTTTTTAGTACTTATCGACCTATGCAACAAAGACTATAGTAACTACGTTTAATTCGTTCGTTAGTTACGATAGTCTTTGTTGCATGGGTCGTTATTTTTTTAGACCCATTCATTCCGAATTTTTATTATTGAGTACATAATACTAATAATACCTTTATTATCCCAATGTATATTACAACCAATATATGTGATAATTTAAAATTTACCTAGAAATGAATATACGGACATACCGTATCATACGGAATTACCATCGTAATAATGAAATAATCAAAGTATAGAAGATGGTGATATCCAGGCGGGATGCAAATTTTAAATAAAACAAAAATTACAGCGACAACCTGGATTTGAACCAGGGACCTTTGCGTTTCTAGCACAATGCTCTCCCATCTGAGCTACAGGTTGTGGCTGTAATTTTTGATTTATTTAAAATTTCCATCCCGCCTGGATATCACCATCTTCTTTACTTTGATTAATTTAAAATTTGTTAACTAAACATGTTCACTGTCAACCGCGAGAGATTTCAGTTGAAAGTCTGCAAGTTTTCTAGTTGTTTCTTGTAATCAAAAACAAATTATAGTCTAGTCAATTTGGACGCAAAATCTTTGAACTTCATCAATTAAACGCCCGCCTTTGAAAAAATACCAATAGATTCAGAAACATGTCCTTAACATCCTATCGAAATGTTTACTGAATCTTTGATGATATTATTATTAAAAGTAATTAAAAACTATTAGTGTTTAAAAAATTTGTTGTCCACCTATGTTGACCACCTATGTTTGCATCAATATCTCCGAGTAGAAGTATTAAGAAGTATTAAACTTAGCAGAACAAATTTTTAACTATATTCAAGACGAATGATGTGGGTACATGATAACCAAAAAATTACTTAAAAATATTAGAAGATGTAGGTTTGGTAGAAGTGTTAAAAGGGGCATTTCAGATCTGAGATATGTCAGGGGCGGATACGGGGAGGGGGCGCAGGCCTCCCCCCCACTTGGCGCAAATTTGTTGGTACGGAGGAGAAGAAAGCGATTGTGATGTTACCGGCTAGGTCTTGTATGTGTGTTCTTATTCGGGTGATTGTGGGAAGCAGTTATATGAAAAAAGATTTTTAAGCTTAGCATCAGATTTGATGACACCCATAGCTCAAGATGTCTTTTAGCCCCTTTTACCAGTTTTCATTGATTTTGCAAATGAGCCGCCATTTCTATAATTTTGTCAAAATAGTTAAATAATAAATTAAAGTAGAGGAAATTTTGTATAATTTATGTCTATGACATTTTTCGGTAAAATTAATAGTTTAGCTGTATGAGCAAATTCTTTTCGATCGAGATCGTGTCTCCATTAAAACTTAGTTAGCGAGGATTTCACAATTATTTTCATTCTGACAGTAGGTAGTATCAAACGCTGGTTTTTTGACAATACCTACTGTCAATATTATCCATATATGTATTAGGGATTATACGGAGCGTGTCATATAGCGCCAATGTGTAGTCTCGGTTGCAGCAATGTGAGACGGAGATATATATATATTTTGTCTATCGATGTGGTGCCCAGAATCTGGCCACATCAGATTTTTTTAAATTAATTTCAATAATAATATGATCAGACATTCAGTAAACATTTCGATATGATGTTTAGGAAATTTTTCCGAATTGCTTGCTTTTTTTCGTAAGCGGGCGTTTGTTTGTCTACCCAAATTTAAATTGACGAGACTATTTTTGACTAGACTAGACTACAAACAAAATTTAGAAGGTACTCAAATGCTCTCTTATCTTATTTCATTTAGCCTTCCTTATACCTTTTCAAAAAATGCTATATGTAGATTAGGGTGGTCCTTATTTTGAAAATAATATATTTTTTATGCTAGAATATTCATTTCTACGTAATTCGAGATTGGTATACTAACCCGTGCTCCACCTGGCTCAATATCAAAAATTAAACTTAAACAAGGTAAAAAATAAGTTAATTTTGTTACTGCAATAAATAAATACCATAAACATTAACATAACTACCTAAAAAATAAATTCATTTAACTTTTGAGTCTAGGTATCAGAGGATTTCACATATTTCCAAGTACTTAATTTGTCAACAATACAAATAACAATAATAATCTAAGCTAAGTAGTTATCCTGGCCAATAATGAACAAAATCAAACAAGTGAAAACTCTCGCCGGTATTATTTTGTTTCCGTAGACTCTAAATCTGAAAACAGAAATTCTGAATTATGTCTAGTTTTATTTCATACTTCAATATTGCCTGCACAAGACATTTATACTGAAATCATGAAGGTTTTATTGTGGCCAACCTCTGGCAATATTGAGAAGAAACTGTTGAATTGGTTTATCTCTCCATAGTATAGTTCTTAGTCTCTCTCACCATAGATTTCCTCTTAAATTATCCTTCCTTTCCCCTTCTAACCATATAGTGGTCATATTTCATGTAAAAGTGTTATAATATATTTTTTAAATAATTACCGCACACATAAAACAACAGAATAAATAATAAATAGTATTAACATATTCAAATTATAAATAGGTATATGGCTGTTGTGTCAATTAACTTAATAACTTAACAATAAATTGTAAACTACTGACAAAAATTCGTTCCTGTTCCTTTTTTTTTTGTTTGAAGGTTTCCCACTAGTAAAGAAATAGCCATATGTTTTTCACGTTGTTGTCGATGTTTGCTTAGTTTTTGTTTGTTTGTTTCAGCTATGTGTAATATTAGAACCAATGCAAGAGTTAATGTCTAGGCATAAGGCATACGCCTTAAGTCCAAGAGATTGCCTGAAGACAACGTTGTTCCAGAAGTGGCAGAGGATGGTTGCACCGCCTGGTAAGAGAGGTACCAATAATTAAATGCACTAAAGGGCAGCTCATGTCTTCTTCCGATGATTGCACGTATCGCCTTAAAACTGGGAATCTAGAAGCTTGGATAAATCGTTCATATATGCTATGTGGGAGTGATAATAAGCTTGCGTTATTTATTCTTACGTCTTCTGAAAATATATGAAGTTATGAGCTGTCTTATAATTAGGGCAGTGCACGGAATGAATATGAGCAAATATTTGTGGTGGGATGTGGATGTTTTGCTAAACTGTGTTTTTTTTTTTGTTCGTTAGAATCGCAACGGCCAGCGAATAAGCGGAGAAAACGTAAAGGATCGGCATCTGGGGCTGGGGCAAATAATGCACCCCCAGCGCCAAACAAGAAGCGATCTCCCGGGCCCAATTTCTCGTTAGCGTCTCAGGTAATTGCCATTTTTTCAATAATTTTTTTCTTATAAATGTTTGATGCGCCAGTTGAATCGATGACTGCATTGATTTCCTTCGTAAAATGGTAAAGTATCAAAAGAATCAGCTGTTAATGAAGAAACGTATTACTATTTAATTTTAGTTTGTATTTTAAAAGAAAAAGAATTAAAGAAAATGTCCAAATTGGGCTCTATTGTGATTAAGTACCTTTTTGGTACTCAAGAAGTTTCCTTGTAAGTTTGTTTTTGGTGTTCTTTAAATTTTGTTTGTTAGTATCAAATATTTATTAATAATTTCTCAAAATTAAAGATAGTTACTGGCATCATCATTCTAGTTTTGTTGTAAAGTTTACTTCTAATACGATTACATTTCAAATGTGTTTTTGGGGAAATCTTAAAATTACATAACAAAATTTTAACATCACAAGCTTAAGAAGAAGCATTTCAAATGATATCCCACATTACCGAAGTCAAAGATAATTTCATCATACATCATACAGGCTGACAGACAAAAGAAGTAGGGATCCCATTAGAGTAGTGTTTTTGTTTATGAAGTATGGAACCCTAAAAATAATAATTCATAAGCGTTATATTATGGCACTTTTTTATTTCAATTTTGAATGCGCATTTCTAAAAATAAACGCATATGAAGGGTACAGGGGAAAAACGATCTAAGTCACATCTATACGACAAATGAGTTTTACATTGTAATAAAATTGTGACTTAGATCGTTTTTCCCCTGTACCCTTCATATGTATATGCCTGCTCTCAAGTTATTACTATTATTGATAACTCAACCAAAATACTCTATTATCAGATAACCTCCTTCACAAGAAAAATGTTGATATGTTCATAAAATTGCCTCCAGGCCTTGAAAGCCCCTTTGAAAAACCCCTAAACGGGGATAAAATCCACTCGAATAGCAAAACGAACTTCAATCAGTTGCTAAAGCAAAATCACTATAAGTTTTGAAAAAAATGTTGCACAAATTTCTATCATACCCCGAATTGTAGGTAATTAAAAGGCCTAGTAGCCCTTTGACGCTTGGAGTTTGTCCCCATCGACGACAACCCCTAAATGGCGATAATGGCTGTTCGAACAGCAAACGTATTTCCGTCAGTTGCAACAGAAAAATGTTTATAGCTTTTTTTCTATCATTCCTCAAATAGTAGGTATTTAAAATACCTAGTAGCCCTTTGACGCTCAAAGTTGTGCCCCATAGGCAACAACCCCTAAATTTTTGCATAAATTTCAATTTCAAATCACACCTTTCATTATAGGTCATTGAATGATCTTGTAGCCATAGGACGCTCCTAATTCTTGCCCATGGAAAACAACCCCTAAATGGCGCTAATATCCATTAGAATAGCAAACGTATATTTCAGCGGTTGCTCCACAAAAATGTTTACAACTTTTGGAAAAATTATTGCGTAAATTTCTATCATACCTCAAATTGCAGGTAATTAAAAGACCTAGTAGTTCTTCGACGTTTGGAGTTTTGCCCCATAAACAACAACCCCGAAATGGCAATAATGTCCGTTCAAATAGCAAATTTATATCAATCAGTTTGCTACAGAAAAATGATAGTAACTTTTACAACAATTATTGCATTACTTCCTATAATACCTCAAATTGTAGGTAATAAAAAGGGCTAGTTGCCCGTCAACGCTCGGGGTTTTGCCCCATAGACAACAACCCATAAACCGTATATATTTTTTAATCCTGATCTAATCGTAACAAATTGTTTTCTTTTAGGATGTCATGGTGGTAGGTGAACCATCGTTGATGGGCGGTGAGTTCGGAGACGAAGACGAGAGACTTATAACCCGACTGGAGAACACTCAGTACGATGCGGCGAACTCGCTGGACCACGAAAACCACGGCTTCCACGCCGACTCCCCGATGCCGGGTTCCAACTCATGGGGCGCGGGCGTCGGCGACAGGGGCCCCGGCGTGGGGCCTTCGCAGGGCAACACGCCCTCGAACCAAGACTCTGATAAAAAATCTCCCGCGGTGAGCCAGTGATGAAAGGTTACGAAGACTACCGCACCGTTACACTTTCGGCAGTGCGAGATTTTGGGGACACTTTCCGAATCTCTACGAGTCAGTATTCTTTGAACGTACACTTTCCAAAGATATTTACGCACCGCTAAGAATTAGTCACAATTTTACGGTGGATTTTCCTGGAATCAATAATACAATTTTGATGACTTTTTTATGCAGTTGGTTTTTTATTTCTTTGCAGCTATATTGTAGTAGAGATTTTCACTCAACTTTCAGATTTGCTTTGGTGAAAATTTCAACAGTTTTAGCACATTTTGTAACTAGGGCCACCTTGTAGTTTATGAAAAATACCAAATTTTATTTTTATTTATCCCATTTTTTAATTATAGGAATACAAAATTTATGAAAACAATGTTATTTTTCAACATTCAACTAAAACACTCAACAATTTCAACATTTCATGGAGTTTCATCTGATATACAGCACAAATGAGGTGAAATGTTACGATACCAGTTACATAAATTCATCTTCTTTCTAATTTTTTTAGAAGTTGATTATTGTTTTTATGATTAGTTTTTGTCTCGAGTTTTATAGCAAATTTTAGGAGCTAACATAATAATTATTACTATTAAAAAAGTGATGATAGTTTTTCAGATAATAAAACTGAATTTTGATCTAATATTCTGGAAAACATTATGTGTTTAATCTTTTCATGAGACATACTTTTTCATAAACAATAAACAAGAGCCCAAAGCCATTTCAGCTGTATATCAGGTTAACCTCTGTGAAAAATGACGCAGATTTCCAATTAACTAATCATTTACTAAAAAGAAGAATAATATCAAAATTGGTATTAGTTACATGAGAACAGCAATTATACTAAACTTTATCAAATTCTGAGGTGATCAGTTCATTCGTGTATCCTTAAAACTGAAATTTTAATTAAACTTCTACCACAGGAATAAAATTATTATATTCGACAGAAAAGATCATCAAAATCGTATTAAAAGTTCTACGAAATGCCATCTTCAAAATTGTGACTAATTCTTAGTGCTGCGGTCAATAATTTTTTGGAGTGGTGTATACAGTTGTGTTATGTTTTTCGTAATCAAATTATAACTGTGCCGCGCGGGAGAAACGCGGGAGTGAGTGAGGAGCGCGCGCAGGACGCTACGTGATATCAGTTTTTCATTTTGTAATTTGTTTGTGCCGCGATTGCACTCTTAAAAAAAAGAAGTATAAAAGAAAACCGGTGCAATTATGTATTGGTTCTTTTTGGAACCAACCACACCATGGGTACCTCTCTTTAAGATTATATGATAGTGAATGTTTTGTTCTCGAATCGCCAAAAGAAGAATTTCGTTTTTTTTCTCTGCGACGGACATGAAATTGCACGTTTTCGTTCTCAACACTGCAGGCAAGAGGAGCGACTCATCATCATATACAACGTTTTCGAGTGGAGTTTTTAATGCAAAACAAAGGAATACTTGTGGCCGACAAATTGCTCCTACCATCTCGTCATGGGTGTCTAGATCAAGTTTAATTTTAAGGATCGCTACAAGTTTTTTCCTTATTTTGTGAGGCATCGTAATCCAATATTACCTTGCTGAAAAAAGATAAAATTATATCTTTTGATAATTTCATTTGTTCCTATATGTGTAACATTTTTTTTCATTCATGGTATAAATGTAATTCTGTTTTGATTCTTTCTTTTTTATCGGTAAATTTAATGCAGTAGTTTTTGGATGTTCGTCATTATTTATTTTTAAATTCAAACAACAAATCCTGTCTTGTTAAAATAAACTTGATCCTCTTACTCTAAACAAAAGGAAAATTTGACCGTATATCAAACATTTTTTTACCAATCTACAAATCCAACGTTTTACCTTAAACCGTCTAGTTTAGTGTCAAGTTCCTATAATAGGTTTCTCACAATATTGGGTCGTGGAATGATTTTAACGCGTTACGGTCCGATTTTTCTTTTTGCGACGGCAAACCGGAGCCCTCTTAGGATCAATTTTGTATAGTATATATAAAAATATAAATATATAAAGAAAAATTGTATAAGAATACTTATAAATAATTATGTCCATTTTAAGACGTTATTTGTAAAACTGCGATACATCGGGAAGAGGTGTATTTTCTAATTGAAGATAAAATCTAAGAGTTTGTGAATTGTTCTTCTCTTTTTTTGTAATTTCTACATTTTTTTACGCGCGGGATGACTGCAATTCCTGAATATTGGTGTCGGAATGAGACTTATCTGTAATATATCATTAAAAAAGGAGCCAACTTTTTACTATCATCATCACCTCTTTTGTGATCGGAAATTTTCATTAAATCCGAATCCCTTTTACTAGGCAGGCTGTTGGTTGAAAATATATATGACTCTAAGAATTCGCAGTATATTGTTTAAGATAGTTTAATATCACATGTGAATTTTTTTCTATATTACTGTTATGATCACTGACTAGTATTCAAAAAGGCAAATAAAAGCTTTACAATTGAGTTTGGTAAATAACAATATATAATTAGAATAAAATTTCACATATCAACACATTATATAAGGACTTTTGAGAAAAACAATACAATAAATAAGTTTCGATTGCTTACAATCTTTGCACAATGTCCATGATATTAGATATCTTGTTTTAGAAGGAATTCCATTAATATTTAAAGATTAAATAGCTGATTGTTTTGAATTGTACATATTGTAAATATGTATTAAAAGGTTCAATATTTATTTAAATTAACGTTGAATATCTAGCTGTTGAAATATTTTTTACCAACATCCTGCGCGTTGTATGTTAAGTTCGATATGTTTTAATAAATTTTGGTCAGTAGTTGTATGTGTCGGTATATTTTACCCGTCGAGCGGAAATAAAAGAGTATCTGAGAACGATCCCTTTGCATTTGTTTTAATTCTAAAGCTAGTTTCTATCACAATTTGTAAATCTGTATTGACTAACATTTGGTGGCGTTGATACGTCATCCGAAAAGTGAACGAAAACATCACAATACAACATTTTAAAATATAACCAGTTTTATTTAGACTGTGTTTTATTTTTAGTTAATGAGCTCCACTGTAACTAAGATCTAAGTGTAATGCAACCCTATAAATCAAGCATCCTTTCAAATACCATAGAGAAAAAAATAGAAGCATTGCAGGTTATAGATTGAAAAGACTTTTTTTTCAATAAATTTCATTTATTAAAATCACTTCGTAAAATTTCAGAAATAATTTCTGTAATAAAAGACAATTTCAAAAAGAATTTTAGTAATAAATACCTTCAACAAAAATCTTATCATGCTCCCTCCTTTATATTTATTGCTCTATGGACAGATATTACTTCATCTTTTTTCCGTCGTTTGTGGCGCAGTTATTACTGCAGTTTCAAAAGGTGCGCGTGGGTTGTAAATTCCAGCTTTTCGACGGGTTTTGCGCGAATTTCTACCGTTTATCGTGTAGTACAACCGTTCACGTTGTGAAATAAAGTGTCGTGAGTCATCCAGTTGTCATTTTGGAACCCGAACATAAGCGGTAAGACGATTTTTCGTGAATTAAATGCTAATTAGAAAAAATGGTACATACAAACGCTCGAATCGGTCGTAATACAGAACTTTTCTCGGTGGTTTGACAGATTATAGTAAACATTACCCAAATATGTTCGGTTTTACATGCCAATTGATCTGAAACCCTTGATGAAATTGTTCAATGTTGTGCTGTATTTTGATTCTATGGTTATTTTTCTACTGGGTGCTGTAGTAGTAGTTCACATATCATTTTCATGCACTCTACCACACCGTTCAGATCTTGTATGAACATGAAGAACGGCATCTTACTCTAATTTTTTTGTACTGTGTTCCTCTCAAAAAGGAAAAAAGGCTTACTACAACACTTAAGTCTAATCAGTTTTTTCATCACGTATACTAGAGATATTGTTCAGTCTGTACAAATATACGTATAAGTACATATAAGATAGAACAATGTTATTACCTTATTTTTGAAATAAAATGGAAACAAGATCCCAAAAATGTTTGATGTCTTTGTTTCGGCACAGGTATTGAAGAGCGCATTTCTTCTGATTGGTACGGTAGGTAGTTTTTGTTGTTGTCTGCATGTAGTTTTTACCTTAGACTGTTGCCCAACAGATGACCGTACTAGGCTGGGACAAATAGATTCTTTATACATATTTATATATAATAAAGCCAAATGGCAACACTTCACCTATTTCTTGAAACAAAATTGTAATGATTATTCATGTACTCATGGGGCCCAGAACTCTTTTGTATCTTAGTTTGTATCACTAGAACTATCGTATATAATTTCGTGGAACGGAACCAGAGGCGCGTTATACCATCATGGGGCCCTGGGCAATTTTTAATTTGGGGGCCCCCATATACAATGCTGAACTAAGAAGAATTACTTTTTTTATACAAAAATAATATATACTAATACTACTGATATAATTTCGGAACAATTAACAGAAATCATAAATAATACGTGAGGTATTGACGTTTTTGCAACAACATTTAATATGAGTACCTCCTACATAATTATTTAAAGTAACAACAGATTATTCTTAAGAATTAAAAAATAACTAATAAATATCTCAAGAATTTGAAAATCAAACTTCGTCGCAAGTGAAATATATTATCTGAAAAAATAAAGGGTATTCTTAACAAATAAATATGTGTTTAATATTTTAAATATTAAAAAAATTGCGATAGTTCATTCTTAAATACGCCATCATCAATATGTCCTCTGAATATATACTTATTAAATTTGTGGTGCAGTTTTCATATTTTTTTGTGATGTTACTTTTAATAAACTCTAATTTCCTATTTCTCTTTCTAACATTAGTAGTCTAACATAAGTACTTTGAAAGATTTACAACATTTTGCAGATTGGAATTTTTATTTTACGGACTTTTTTTGGAGCATGCATCTTTTCTGAATAGAATTCAAGAACAAAAAGAAAAGTGTTGACTATAAACCTTCGAAGAATTTATACAGTTTTTCTCTCCTAACTTAGTGAAGGGTTTCTCATTAGTCTCTCACAATATTAGATATAGTTTCTTCTATGGAAAAAACATGAGTTTAACTGCTAAAACTGCCTCCACTCCTCCACTCTCTGTAGGGCCCTATATGCAAGACTACTCTAAAGTTCAATTAGATATTCTTACTATGGTAATTTATTAATTACCTAATTAATTTATAGTTTATAAAACATTCGTTTTGGTTTCTAACCGGCAGGAGCCCAAATATAAAATTCAATATTCTTGAGACGGTAATAAATTTGTTACAGATTAGTTGGGGCCTCGCTAAGAGGGCCCTAAATCTGTTTGCAACGTTAGTTAAAAACTAATTAAAACTGGTATGGTGTGGTAGTATATTGCGGAAATGAGTTTTCAAAACACTGGTTCGGGGGACCCTGTTAATAGGGGCCCTCCCTGGGCAAATGCCCTTTTTGCCCATGGGGTAACGTGCCACGGCGTAGAACCCAGAAATGTCAGAATTCGGTGAGATGCTAACGTATGCAAGGCCAAGTTGGCATCTCATTTCTTCAAACCGCATTAAAATAGGAAAATAAACAGAACTATTGTTAAAATCTATCTAGAATTGTAGAACTAAAGTGGAGGCAAGAAAGACGGTATAAAATTGCTAAAATTAAATTATGATCTAGCTATTTTGTAAATTTAAAAATATTATACATAGTATTGCTTAGGTTACTACGTTTTCAGCCGGCTCGGTTGAGTGCATATAAAAAGTGGTCAGGCGTCAAAAATACAAAGTTCAGACTGGCAGTTTTTCCCTCCACCCATATTATGGCCAGTTGATAACCTACTGCGCTTTTGACTAATACCTACGTTTTAGATCGGGACGTTTATACTTCTTAATTTACCAGTAATTATTGCTGTCTCTCATTAGCATACGGTATCGGTATACGTGTAACTGCGACGTAAACTATTGTGTCGTTAACCCGTTCATAATTTTTCGGAAAACTTCGACAAGTGAATAGTGAACTAAAACAACGAACTATGTAAGTGCCAAAGCCATTGTTCCTAGATATTTAGAAAATAGAGTCTGGCAAACTAGATGTTGAATAATAGTTATAATATTTTTATGCATACTTAAGAATATATTACATTATATTCTGGTGTTATTTGTTATCTAGTTCTTCAGATGAACAACCAATCAAGTACCCAAATTCAATAATTTGAATATAGTCTTAAATATGATAGTTTTGTTAACAGAATGTGAAATTTCGTAAAATAAGTTAATTGGCAAGGTTTGCGTTAGTTATTAAATAATATATCAGTTGCCAAAAAAAGTGTAGTATTTATTGCTATTTCTTTAGTCTTCGACCAGTAGCCCACAAACTGTTTCCTCACAAGCATAAACATGGTATGTTCGGATCTATGTGGTACATCTTCAGTGTTCTTTTATTTATTGGTCCCGTATCAGGTGTAGGTACGATACAAAACGGGCATGCTTCTGGCATGCCTTAAATCTACAAAGTGGGCACTTGCTACTACTTGTAGTTACTACAAACAGGTTTGAGGTATGAAAGCATATCCGTTTGGAGAAAGAGTTACTAGGTTTCTGGTTACAAAGAGCCCCTATGACTACGCGATATTTCATTCAAGTTCACATTTAAATACCACATATATATATAAGTACCACATTATCGGAAAATATTGTGTCTTGCAGTGTGTTAACGCTGTGGACAAACCGGGACAACAGATACCAGGACAACTCATACCAAGGACAACTCAATCCAAGGACAATTCATAGCAAGGACACCTCATACCAAGGGACAACTCATGGCAGTGTTGGATCAACTACCTAGGAAAAGGAACATAAGGTACGTTACTATTTTTTCGTTGTTTTTTATTTTCTAGATAGTAACGAATAAAATAAAAATAGGACAGCTTGATTTAACAAAAATTAGGGATGACATGAACGAAAGAAATGTTGGGTTAGTCTAGAAAAAAAAACTAATAAATTTATGATGTAATAATGATGTCGGTTATTATTTTTCGTCACCAATCTAAAGACAGAAATCCAAACGTTTGGCATAATCGCCGGCATCCAAAATCTGTCTATATCGTGGTCTAAATGGTTTAATTTTATTTTTCATGTAAATTCTGAATATATGCGATTTAATAATTTCAATTTGTAATGCTTAAATAATAATTTGTATTCGAAAGGATAATTTTGGAGTTTCTTGAATGGAATGTAATGCAATTAGAAAAGCAGCGTCTTCCTCATTCAGTTTATTTTTCTGCTACTTTATGGGTAATACAGAACCTGTTTTAAAAATTTGTGCAATATACATAGATAGAAAATTTTCTTTAATTCAAATAAATATGCATTGACTTAAACAAATCTTGTGTTTCAATACAGGCAAAGAAATAATTCTTTGGATAAAAATGCATTTGTTCGATAGAAAGAAGTGACACAAATACGCCAAACAACTTATGTTTTCAATTAAAATTTACAATTTATTCTATATTTATATATTTATTTAGTTCAAATAATTATGTTTGTGTTGAGTGAAAAAATTATAATGGTTTTAAATTAAAGACATTGTAGGTTGAGTTAAAATACGATATTTTAACGTGGTAATAAGTAAATGGTAATAAATAAAATGGTTCTTTGATTAAAGGAATTATTACCTGGTTTGTGGAAGGAATTAATGTAGATTATTGACAAGAAGTTTTCGGAGGATACCGGAGAGCCAAATCTCCACGTGTCACCGGCTTTTGGGATGTCGCACATCCTCAACCAGTGGATGGTCTTCCCAGACCTACATCTACTCAAGGTTAGGGTAGCAAAGTGCTGATTCGGGATCAATATTTGAACCTTCATGCACTGTGCTCTATAATGTCGATTACATGGGCTTTTTAGCAATTTAGTCAGACTCATGACATCAACTGAGTGACAGGCTTTCATCAGTCTATTATTTATATTGAAGTTATGGCCAAACTGCGAAGAGAGAACATACAGCGCCATCTAACACTACAGTTGGATGAGGTATTCACACTAAAAATAAATTTATTTGAATCAAAATATGATTTCTTTGGAAGAAGCCAGGATGACAGATATTTTCATTCTAATGACAGTAGGTAGTGGTAAACGTAGTCTTATTTTAATGCAGACACTACCGATCTCGATCAAATAGAATCTAATGCAGCTAAACTATTAATTGTAGGATAGTCTTGTGCCTGATCACAATAGCATTTTTAAAATGTGACATAGTGCAGCATTTTGATTGCCAGATTGGTAATTTACTATGCTATCAAAATTCAAACGTTTTGGCAAAAATCAATGTTGACCAGTCATTCTAGTGGTGTTATTTTCTTAGAACATTGTCAGCAGTATATTTTATTCTTTCTACAAATTAGACATTTTTTCAGAGAATACAAAATCTTTCGAAAAGAGCTAAAGCAGTTATGACGTAACTGGATAGTTTCAGCGGTTCTGCCACACCAAAACGTACTGCAGGTGTTGTAGTGTATTAGTGAAGAGGCCAAGAGCGCAATTTACGATATGTCGTTACTTTCCATTGTTACCAGTAATGAGACGAGGGTGCTGGTTGTTCGAGCTCGCGTTCAACATAATTTAACACACAATATCTTGTTTTACATGATATTACATTTTGCGGCACCGGACGCGTGCTGAATATGAAATTCCCGTATCTGTGCTGATCTCGGCATTGATATTCACTCGCCGCCGCTGTTCTTTTGCCGCAGGGCGCGCTTCGCTTTCTCAACACTATACCGCAGAAATACACAGACGCAATAGACCAGCCACTATAGAACCAGAAACTATAAATTTTCAAAATAAAATAAACTTATGTTAATAGCATTAAAATAAACATCAGAACGAATTAAAAATAGAGGAAGGAGAAAACTATATCCCCAGCTGGATTCGAACCAGGAGCTCTTCTTTTTGGGACGTGTTTGACGCAATTTTTGATTATAAATTTGTCAATTTCCTTTCTATATTTTCGGCTCTAAACATTATCTCTCGATAACTAGGAGTTCTAACTAATTTTATCGCAACTGTATTGTCAATGAACGTTATTCTGGAATTTGTAATTTAATAACTTTTTTTCTGTAATTTCGTATTTTCGGACATTCCTTCTCTTAATAATTCTATTGCTTATTCATTTGATATAAAGAATTGTTATTGCAAGCCTTATGAACACGCTTCGAGATATTGTTACTTTTTGCTATGTATCGTCCATTTTAAATATTTTCCATAAAAAAACTGAATGAGTTTTAAATACTATTGGCGCCTTGCTAATGTTTATTAAAGTTATAAGATGTTTTACTAAAGTAAAACTGTTGTTTGTCAAGTTAATCATGGGTACACCGCGGTTATTTGATGGAAAACGTTTTCCATTTATATTTTGCTAAAAAAAATGGCAACGAAATGTCGTTAAAAGCAGAAAAATCGTAGAAATAATGCTGCTGTTAGGCTCATGAAAAAGTCACTGTACTGTGAAACCTATTAAAAAGTAATTAAAAGCAATTAAAAAGTAGCAGGGGTTTGAACCTACTTCTAATTTGATTTTTGAATTAATGATTATATAGATATTATTATGACAAATGATCCTACAGTTTGTCTTAATAATCATGTAGGTATACGAAAAAATGTTCTGTGGTACAATATCACCAGAAATTAATTTATTTAGTTTATAATTTTAAATTTTAACAAATTCATAGCTGATTTGTTTTGATGGTTTACTGATAAAAATTGACTGACAATGTTTTTGTGTGCAGAATGTCATCCTGATTAAAAATATTAGAAACTTTTTGTGTATTAGAAACACCATTTAAAATGACTTGATTTCTCAAAGAAACCAGAAGGCATACTTACCTCAGAATGAAGTTTTTTCCAACATTACAGGAAATGTTGAGTATATTACAGGATAATTTTAGTGTCATCGCAAAAATTACGCGCAGTTTGAAATTTTGTTTAGTCTCATATCGTCGCTGTTATAAGTGAATGGTTAATACATTTTAACGAGTGTTGTTTAATTGTTTAAAGCAATGTTGTAAATCATCATTTTTGCAAATTAGGGCTGATGATGTTGCAAATCGAAACCGGTATGTAAGAGATATAAATAAATATAAAATAGAATAAAATAAATATGTATATTTTATAAAGCTAAAGAGGCATTTTATTCAAAATACTATACTTTATAGTTTTAGTGTAATTAATTATGAAAGCTTTTTCAAACGCTAATAACATCAAAACTTTCCCAAACATTTTTCAATGCTCCGGTTATTTTTACACTTTTTCTTCAAGTCACACTAAAACTTTTCTATGTCTAGTGGACAAGCTATCTGTGAACTGACAGCTGATCATCTGACTTTATTACAAAAAAACCCTAAAGTAATAATGCTGCCTGTCTCAACTTTATAGAGAATGTGCTCTTCTACATGCCAGTATTTGTTTTTTGTTTCAATATTGTTTCAAATTGAAACTCTTCGTAATTTTGGCGATGACACTGCAATTATTAATAGTTTTGAATTAATTAAGACTATTTCCAGTAACGTTGGAAATACAACATTGAATTTTTTGGTTCTGCAGATTTTGTTCTGTATTTTCTCCATCCGTTCAGAAATTATTTCGACCCCAAAGGCTTTATTGACTAGTCTGATATAAGTAGTAACAAAAAGTAAATGTGGATGTGAAAAAAACTATAGGAGATAGTTTAAGCATGTTGAACTTGAGGATGATCCTTCTACTTCCACCATCTTAAATATAAATTTAATAAGTTCGCCCGGCAGAGATAGATTTCGAAATGCAATTGCGAATCAATAATAAAGCCCACCTACAAGTTGTATGTTGCATTCTTTTTGGCATTATCATCGTCAAGTATCTTAGCTACTTCTGGATCAACCTAATTGAGAATTGTTATCACCGGAGACAGAACAGATCTTTATTACTGTTAAATAGCTCATCCAGGGCCTAGAGTTGAATTTAAGATAGTAAAGTAAAATTTTACTTGACCTGGGGGCTATTTCATAAAATTACTTCGCAACTTTTAACTTTGCGATTTGCAAAAAAAGAGTGCGAAGTGAAATCTTGAAAATTGGCAAAGCTCATCAAATATATTTATGAAATACTGAAAACCTTGCACTTTTCAAAAATTGCAATAGCAAAGTGCAAAGTTGCAATGGAGTTTTATGAAATAGGCCCCAGATCTGGCAAATCAATTTTCATTGTACTTGCGAATATGACTGAGTAAATGAGGTAGTACTTAATTGCCGAGAGGGGTCATAAGTAGATAATAGCAAAACATTCATTTATTTATTCATATTAATTCTCCAAAGATATAATCACTATAATAATAAACGGTCCTTCCTTAAAACAGCTGAATTCTTCGATTCGCCATATTATTTCATGACAAGAAACTGAATATTTAATTTTCTAAGAAGTCTTCAACTGAATAAACATCCATGACGTATGAATTCTAAAGTTATCCAATTTTATCTTAAAGAAGAAAACAAAAATTTGTCAAAATGTTTTATTGGCATCAATACGAAAAAAATGTAAATTTGGCGCAATCATACAATTTCTTTTGCCGTGACTATTCTTGAAACATTTTACAAAACTGAAAATGTTTGAACAAATTTAAGATGTAAGAGCAAGTTATTATCTAATAGAGTATATATTTTGTTTATTATTAATGTCAACTTTGACACACTTTGACTCCTTTTAAACCGTCAATTTTGGTTTTCTACTCGTACGGTAAAATTTGAAAAAGGTTCATCAAGTTTTGGGGTAATAGATATTCTCCAATAAAGTATATTTTAGGCATTTCTAACTGACTGGATTTGGTAACTTTAGTCATCCCAGGCGTTATGATTATTTTCGCTTTTTTTATGAATCCCGGGATCCCGGGAGTTAAAAAGGTCCATGTTTGTCTCCATATTGAATTATATCTAGTTCTTGCAAAATCTGTTCTTCCTATTATAGCAACATGTTAGTGTAAACGAACATTTCATCCTTTGTACTTAATTTAATCAGAAAGGGTGCTGTAGACTGATGTTCATACTTAAAAAGTAGCAGTTCAATTGATTTATTATAAGCCAGTGCCCACATTTCGTCAATTAACAAAAAAATAAGAAAATAATTTAGATTCAACTTTTTAGGGTCCCGGGATTTAAATTTATAATCCCGGGATTCCGAAAAAACTCATTATTTGTCGCGAGCCCGGGATTGAGATTTATAATCTAGGGATTCCGAAAATGCTCATTATTTGTCGGGGTCCCATAATCCCGGGATTGGAAGCCACAGTACCTACACAATACTCAACACCATAGACAAATAACCTCTAATTTACTTATTTTAGTTTATATGGGGATTCCCCATACCACAGACTGCAATACCAGCGCAGCTACACATACCATACCTATACATACTTCAAATGCTATGGGCTGAATAAAAAATACACGAATAAGTATAATAAGTATACATACATGATTCGCAAGCCGTGGTTAATTGTTTATTTTGTGAATTGTTTAGATGTAGCTACGCGAATAGTAAATTATTTTCTTTTTTACATCATGTCATACTCATAGTATGTTCATAACAAACAGTTTACTGAGCATATTATCTTAAAGGATGGTATTTTTTAAAGTAGGGCATGGAATTTTAAGGTAGGGCGCCCCACTATGTCCCCCCCCCCTAGCTACGGCCCTCAGCTCATCACAATATTATTTAACGCACTTTTGAGCACAGAAAATTTATTATCATTTACCATCAAGAAAGGTACGAAAGTGTGGATATTAAAAGGTTGACTACCGCTGATTTAGGGGATCCACTAACTTCTATAAAAAATAAAATATACTTACAGAAATTAATAATAAAAAAGTTTCCCATTTATTTCAAACTTTCTGGTGCGAAATGTGTATTTTTTTCATATTAATACACCTGGTGCATTCTTTCACTTTTAACTTTTATTTTTGAAATAAAAAAGGAATATTTACTAGTACGCAATATCACTTCTTAGATTTGTTTAAATAATACTAATTGTTAAAAGGAAAATTAGTAAAAGCATGAAAAAAATAAGCATTTTTCCGTCAGCATATTATGAAGAAACCAGGACACGAAAGCAGGACAATTTGCAACACGTCCACATAACATAAAGACTTCTATAGTGAATCTTTTGTTGTTCGAAGTTTACCCATTCGTTCTTTCAGTTCGCCTGGTACATAAGTATGACATCAATGTGCGCTGCTCAATGGGCGACATAAAACACCGCTAAATTGGAAACCTTTTCAGCGTAAAATTAAAATGACACTGAAGATGGAGTATGGGCAAACCTCGCAGCTGCGCTAAGAATTCGGGCTGGGGGAAGGAAAACGCTCGCGAACTGAAAGTATTCCCAGCGAATGTAAATAGGTTGTTTACACATTGTCAACGTTTCTAAAGATTTCAATTTTTCCTTCGCGATATAAATTTCACGTGCGATGTTTGCAGTTGAGATTGCCCATTCGGATGTGATTGATCGCATCGTCAGAGAGCTGTTATCAATTCAACGATTAAAAGAGTATTATTGTTGTTATATATTTTGGTTTTAAAATACGAGTTTTTAAGATAATATGGTTTTCCAACTTTACCAAAAATCTTTCGTCTAGTTTCATAAATAAATTATTATTATAGTTGATCAAGTTTAACAGTATTTTATTATTATTTTTTGAATAATAAGTGTGGGCAAGTGTCGAATTTCTTCATGAACACCAGTCAAAAATGCGTGGGGGTAACATGTAAGATTTTTGTCACAGGTCCGCCGCCGATAAGGTTTGCTCTCTGATTATTTCTTGGATTAGAAACAGATTAGTAATTATAGGAAAAATAATAACAAAAAATTGAGTTTTACTGATAACTTAAGTTGTTGCAAATCTGAATAGTGTAAAACAACCTCGCACTTTTAATATGTTATGTTCGTATATCCGTGGCATCCTGAAAATTTGCACCTATTTCTTATTTCAGAAAATAAACACTTATTAATTAGGTGACACTGAAATTCCAAAAATCGTTAGGCTGTATCTCGTTGGCCCTTTGTTCAATGTTAATAAAACCAATACCATTCGATTTCCCTCTTCGTAAACTATAGGAATGTCAAAAAGTCCGATCGCGATTATACAGCCTTGAGGTAGCAGGCGTGGACGAAGGTCGGCGTGTTATGCAACAGTTAGCGTTCTTAACTTGGATGGCCGACTTTCAGCCCCCTTTCAGTCCGATCCGAGGTATGAAAATTAGTATCCGTAATTAATTAATAATTGATTAGGTGACAAGGAATATTAGCAAAAAATGGGATATCCAATACGCTGTATCTCGTTGACCCTTTGTTCAATCTTAATAAAACCAACACCATTCGATTTCCCTCTTTTTAAACTATAGGAATGCCAAAATGTCCGATCGCGATTATACTGCCTTGAAATAGTAGGCGTGGACGAAGGTCGGCGTGTTATGCGACAGTTGGCGTTCTTAACTTGGACGGCCGATTTTCAGCCCCCCTTAAGGGAATTTACATGTATAGAAAAATGCTAATTACTCGAGTTCCCTTGGAGATATCGCAATGAAACTAACACTGTTCGAACGAGCATTCTTCGCTCAATCTAAAACTGGAAAAGTCCGATCCGAGATATGAAAATTAGTATCCGTAATTAATTAATAATTGATTAGGTGACAAGGAATATTAGCAAAAAATGGGATATCCAATACGCTGTATCTCGTTGACCCTTTGTTCAATCTTAATAAAACCAATACCATTCGATTTTCCTCTTCTTAAACGATAGGTACGTCAAAAAGTCCGATCGCGATTATACAGCCTTGAGGTAGCAGGCGTGGACGAAGGTCGGCGTGTTATGCGACAGTTAGCGTTCTTAACTTGGATGGCCGACTTTCAGCCCCCCTTATGGGAATTTACGTGTATAGAAAAACGCGAATTACTCGAGTTGCCTTGGAGATATCGCAATGAAACTAACACTGTTCGAACGAGCATTCTTCGCTCAATCTAAAAGTGGAAAAGTCCGATCCGAGATATGGTCCGATCCGGTATTATTATTAGCGTGATTTAATTGGTTTTTGACAATTGTGTCATTTTTCCCATGGTCTTCACTCTGATTATTCCATAAAAAATATTTTTCCGACCGGAATGACACCAAAAACTTATATTTTGTTCAAAATTTTATAGTGGAATTGTCGGTTTGATATAGGGACATAGAAAAAAAATATTAGGTTAATGATAAAGGGAGCGTAGTGAACTATTGATAAATGTTTGCGTGGGCCGAAGTAAGGAAAAATAACCTTGCGTTAACCGCCGTGATCTTCAGTTGAAGATCGATCGTTGCACTACTTGTGATGGATTGTTTACATCATATTGTAATGCTATTTTCCATGTGTAAATGTGATTAGTTGTCGTGACCATAATTAGGTATGTTTATTTCGTGATTGTTGTGCTAAGTGTAATATTTATGTATTATTTTAGTCCCTGAGCACGGCAAAAATTTTGGGGAAATATTGTATTAATAAATAAGGTCAAACGCATCGACGATTTAAGGCATTCAAACCCAATAAACTACTTGTTACATTTAATATTACATCCAACGGGCAAGAAAAACTAGACTAATCATAAAAGCTAACATTCGAATTTGAGAGTTCTCTGTATTTCGCGTCACCATCTTGATAAAAAATAGTTCCGTATTCTTGAACTGCATTTCAAAAATTGCCATTGAAAAATAACAATTGCGATGTAAACAACAAATTCAAAATACCTGACAGTAATTTCAGACAATTAGCAGTACAGAGAACTCTCATATTCGAATATTAGCAGTAATCTATATCACAGTCAAAGTCAAAGTCACAGTATGTAATTTGATCCTAAATCCATTTTTTTTCTATTTTCTCTCTTTAAACGACATTTCCACGTTATGACTTTTGGCAAAATATCTATTTGGTGTCTTTGTAATCGGAAAAAAAGCTTTCTATCAAATAATGAGGGCATACCCATGAAATACACACAGAAAAATTACTCATTCGCAAAAAACAATTAAATCGCGCTAGAGCGCGCCAGTTATTCAATATCGGCCATAATCGTGTTAGTCAGTGTTTGTATGACAATTTTCGGCCATTTGTACCAGGTCAGGGCCAAATGCATGTCAATTCATAGATTAATAAACAAAAAAGCTTTTTTTTCATGGACTGTGATAAATAACAATTGACGATATGTATTTGTGTTCAGAATATTATCGTGCTCAAAAATATCTCAAAAATACTATAGGATCCCACTAACAATTTCAGTTATGACGTCATGTCAGTTGATACCGGAAGTCATACTAACCTCAAAAGTATTTAGAAAAGTCATTTTTCCGTCGATCGTTTACTTATGAGTCAGTTTAGTGAATACGAAATCGTTTATTAAAGTACTACATTAATGCACGATTTCTATTAATGCATGATTTGTTATAGCCAATCACAAGACGCAATGACGTCGTTTGATTGGCCAATCGAACATACGTGAAATCAAACCTTCCAATCAAAACATACCGCTCTCTAGAACTGTCAGTGTCAAATTACATAAATGGTCATATAACCTAAAAATACATCGGCGAAGAAAAATCTATGTAGACGACGCTATAAGAATACGATCGACGGAAAAATTTTGTAACCAACTCGAATATTAAACAGCGATTAATGATCTCGACAATTAACGCGCTCGCTTCGCTCACGCGTTAAACAGTCTCGATCATTAATCGCTCTTTTTAATATACTTGTTGGTTAAATAATTATTTTTGTCTATTAACGTTGATCATTGCATTCCTTCAATCTTACAAAAAAATAAAAGGACGATCCTATGGCGTGTGTCACCGACCTTCAACTGTTTTCGAGTTTATTAATATTTTATCCATGGTCACAGATATTTTTAATACTAAATTTGGTTTCATTGCGCTAGTGGCAACACAAAACTTGATCAATAAATTTTGAGAAAAGGGAAAATGAAAATGGATAATTGGGTTTCTAAACGGAAAGTGAACGGAAGAGGCATTTTTACACTTTTCTGATGCACCCGCACAAGACCTTAAGAATTGCTGTTTCAAGAACGATGCTTCAAAAACACTTGTGAGCAAATTTTCTGTATTTTCGATAAAGATACCTAAGCTTTGTTATGAGAGTTTTCTTAATTTGTAGGACAATGGGTTCACATCAATATTAACTACCATTAATTACAAGGTGTTTGAAAAGTTGTCAATGATATTTGATAATCGTGGAGTTAAAATACTAACTACTACAAAACCAAAATCCTTCGGGTTTCAACTACCATTTAGAGACAGAGACAGGGAAATGAAATATTGAGGGGTGGTTAAGAGCGGAGATAAGACGTAACGCCCGTAACGGTATTGGAAGCAAAGCATTCAAAAGGAAAGGAACATTATGCATCAATACTGAAAGTACATATAACACTCCACCACACTGAATGCATCCACATTCAAAGCACCCTCATAAAAATCTTAAGTGGGACAAATAGAAACATGATCCACTGGATCCAGCAAAAAAAGATCCACTCGATTTTCCTCTGGATGCATCGTTCTGCATCCAGATCGAGATGATCTAATAATCCAAGCAGGCTGGAGAGGTTGTGTCGGCGCGCGCTTCGGCAGCAGGAGCTAGCAGACCGCACGCCGTGATCGCGAAACAGTTGAAAGATTGCCGGTAGCGTGTGAGGATGGAGCGTTCGCGTGGCAAGCCTCTCGCGGCGTGTTTGTGCGTCTTGTGGTTCGCGGCCGTATTGGGCAACGCCGCCCTCGATGCCGACTTCGTCGCCAAAAATAAAATCAACGACGGCACGACCGACGGATGTCAACCGGATAAATTAACCGTTTACAAAGTGATCCTGCACACGTTCTGGTCACGAGATAAATTCCCAAAGCACTACCCTGATTGGAGGCCCACTGCCCAGTGGTCGAAAGTTTTCGGTGAGTCTTCTTCTCTCACCTTCTTGCAAGTATTTAAAGATTTGGCTATTTTTGTATTTCCGGTTTTGTGTATCTTTGGGCAGGAATATATAGAAGGAAGGAGTTGAGGAGAGTTAAGTTTCTGGTCACGGACCAGGCGTATCATTGGCATTTTGATTCGAGTTGATAATAGTAATCTACCTACCTGTTTTACCACAAAAACTACGATCTGTAAAGTTGTGCTGCCGATGCCAGTAACAAAGTATCGAACTTATATTGATCTGATTTGATCTTTGTGGATTATTCTTGGCGACCAACTGGAGTTATGACTATAGCCATTTGAATTGTAACAAAGTGTTTTATAGAATTTTGCATGTAGACCAAGGCGCCAGTGGCGACGGCAACAGGCTTCAACAGATGGCCAGATTTACTACTGTTATTGGTAACTTAAACACCCTAATACTATTACCAGATGAGGTCTATCACAAAATCACGAGTGGCATGGTAAATGTTGCTCACTGTTGCTGTAAATATATGCGACTTAAGACTGTCTAGAAAGATGAGTTTTGCCCTTGTTTAGTTAAGCCAGGTCTTAAAGATGTAGCGTATTAATTCGTGTTTAAAATTTTATTTTGGAATCTCCGTATAATTCCTTATACACTGAAAACTGATAAAGATGTGGCAAAGATGTACCTTTTAAACATGGTGACAGAAAAGAGCTGAAATTATTTGCAACGCAGAGTAAATATATTGGAAAATGCAATACATAATATTGAAGCAAATAATAGCAGAATGAGAGGATAGACACGATAATATTTGTTGGCCGTAAATTTTGTATTGGCTGTTATTTTTGAAGAGAAAACTGATATATTTGCCTTGTGTGTGAATCGGTTAACCGCGGCATGTGACGAATTAATAACGACACCATGAATATAGTTATCATAGCTTGACAGGTGCAAAAGTTTTGACGTTAAAAGATCGAGTTAGTGGCATAGCCCTCCGCATACAGTTTTGACAAGTTTGACAGTTTCATTTCTTTGTTTTCTCAAAGAAAGTATTCTTTCTTCAAAAACTGGTTGTCTAATATTAAGAAAATAACATTCTTGACATAATTTGTTTGTTTTAAGACAACACATACTTAAAATAAGAATATTTCTTTAATATAAAACAACCTAAATATGTATTTACTTTAAGAAAACAATTGTTTTGATTTAAGTAAGTCGTAGTTTTAAAAATAATGTAAAGCCTGCCGATAGATGGCACTTTATTTTCTCATTGTATGAGAGGTCTCCTAGAGGGTATATAATCGCATGCATACATGTCTATGCAGCATCGGTGATTGTGCTATTATACCGTCAATTTACCTGACGTAGACATGTCCAACAGCTCTAATATTGATGGACAGAGACTAAGAAGGGTCTTCTCTAGTTGGAAAATACCAATATTCTGCTTTGGATGGGTTAATTGCATTCCATGTAAAATATTATTGCTTTGATAATAACGTGTTCATATTTAATAGAAGTAGGTGAATGTTTAATCCAAGAATGCGAGCTGGTAATCTAACTACCCAACCTTTTGAGTTAAACATCGGTAATCCGAACATTCCCTAATCCGAACGCCCAAACAGAGATAATAATAAAATAAATCACTGAGTAATCTAGGGAAAAGCTATTTTTATCGGTTCCTATTTAGAGGCAAATGTTGTTTTTGTACTCGTATTTTCCACTATTAAATAAATAAATAATAAAAGAAAATCATAAATAAATCATAAACCATAATAAATCATAATAAATCACAATAAATAAAAATTAAATTATTACTAAATCCCTTCGATATCTCTTCGATATCGCTTCGATATCGGTTCGATATACCTTCGATATCCCTTCGATTTTGACTTTTTGGCATTGTTTCAAGATTGAACTTCTATCTAATACTCGTATTTTCTACTATGTATTTAGTTGTCGTATTTGATATTTCGAACAATTTAATAATCCGAATCACCGATTAATTGGGATCGTCGGTCCCAATTAGTTCGGATTATCGACGCTCTACTGTATATAAAACAACCGATGTTTTGGATTAACAATGTGTTTGCTTTGAATCGAAACAACGTTTCGTTATGTGTATAAACGCAAAAACTTGAATCTTTCTAATATAACTGATAGCAAATACGACACCAACAAAACAAAAGCGCCTAACCTCCATAACCTTGTTACTATTACTATTAGTTAAAATGACAGTAAAACATCGTTATTATTATTTGAACACATTTCTAGTTTTTCGTTAGTTCTATTGTACTTATTCTAAGCATGCTATGGCGGGAATTAATTATTCCTGATGGAGATACTAACTAACAAACATAAAAGTGATCTGAGCTTTGTTGAGCTTTTTATTACTGCAGCTTAAAGCGTGTTTCATTTACAGTTTCCACATCTGTTGCATGCTGACTTTCATATGGACAGTGTCATTATAAAATTTTAATCAAAGGGAATGATATCTGTTACATAACAAACAAACAGGCTCTGATGTAAATAACTCTGGTTTATACATTTACATAAAGGTATAACCTATAACACCTACCTTACTTTACGTTTGTAGAGTTCGTATTTGTGTATGTGTGTGTATGTGTATGAAATTTAGTGTGGTTTTATTTTCACTACCCTGGAAGATTGGCCCAGACATTAAATTACTAAGAAAATTCGATATTATGATAGTATTTTCTCAATCCCCACAGAAATTCTTTATAAAACTATATAAACTGAGTCATGGTATCATTATTTGTTTTAGATTATATTAAAACATGAGAATATATTATGAAATTAAAGCTATATTTGTATAAGAAGACAATATACAGTATCGAAGTATCCTGAAGGTAAGATCGTTTGTGCCAAATTACGCAAACTAAAATAAAGTTTTACCTTCGCGATGTAAATTTCATAATTTCGTCAAAAAATATGCGAGCATGATTATCGCCTCCTTGAGTCCTTGAAGGATTTCGACGGTACTTAACGTGCTGAACAGTGAGCGCTCGTTTATTTAAGCTCATCGTAAAACTGTCGGAGCACACGCTGACAAAGGCTTTATATCAAACTATAACAGCTTTACTACGGGGCATATTAAATTTTAATTGATTTAAAAATAATATTGAAAATACTGGCGATCATTTTATATCACACATTTTATAGTCCACTAAATATTAGCCACCGAAGTGTTCACTTTTCACTGTTCAGCATGGTTGAAACAATGACTGAATGTAGCTAAATCCCACACCATATTATACTAAACCGAATTCAGCACAATTATGATCGGAACCCTGTAAGACATCAATATTTCTGCACCTGTACCACGATTAAGCGTTTTATTTATGGTTTAAATGCTAATTAATACTTATTTTATGACATATTTCCCCTAATTTCCTATTTCCATATTTCCGTAACCGGTAAAAAATAGATGCGTACAACAGACTTCACACTACCAGTAATTTTGCCGAACTGCGAGTTATTTAACGTGCACGTGGTGTTGGTGACCTCTGGGTCACCAACTTTATTGTAGTTTATTTTTTCTCGTTGTAGTCATAGTTACTCAGTCCAGAATTTGAAATTACATTTTGGTCGTGTGTGGCATCATCGTTTTTTAAGTATTTTCAAAAGAAAACAACTTTTGTTGGTAAAATTCTTTCTTAGTTTTTGTACTGTTACCTAAACTGCTGAACGTGTGTTCACAAATGTTTGTGGAGGAATTTCAGCGAATCTTCAGGTGTCTGTCAAGCTCGGATTCGTATTCTGCGCAACGAAATCAATCGAAACCGATTATTCGCAAATTCATAGACGAGCAAAAGTTATTAATATTACCCTAATTTTCAACTGTCCTTTTTCCGTAATTTTTGTCCATAAATGGCCATAAACTTGTGAACAACAGAAATGATAACAAATTTCTGTGCACGAATATTATTTAATAAAAATCGCTTTGCAAATCTTTGCAAATTAAATATCACGTGTTTTGCAATATCAAAAATAGAAAATAAAAATATTCAAATTGATACTTTATTAAGAATTATGTCCGAGTTTTACCATTTGCCAAAAATCCAGTTAAAGCTTGTAATAGAGAGGGAGTGGGTAATGTTTTCTACGAACGCATTTGTTTTAATTTTTTTTATTCAGTAAGAGCATTAATACAATCTAGTCATGATTGACTAATGAGTAACTTAATTCTAACTTATTTTACTAGTATAACTTAACCTAACAGGCACCCATCGATGTCTCTCAGTTAGTCCTGGTATACTGGGTACGTTTTTCTTGCGCACTAAGTAGCACTGACTCTTCTTTTCGAACTAACACCTACAACCAGCACTTACTCTGCTTTTGTCACTTTCTCACATTCACACTAATTCAAAAGGCTTCTTTCTCTTGAGTCTTCTCACTAATGCGGTGTTGTCGAGGAGTTGGATGGCCTCAACTTTTACGTGATGATGAAGCTTATCCTCGTGACTTCTTACTAATTTTTTTCTTTGCATACAAACTCCATTTTGAGGTCCTTGTGGAGATCGTCATTCCTAATGTAGCAAGGCGTATTGACAATGCATCTCAATACTTTATTTTGAAAGTTCTGGACAATTTTATTGTTGTTTTTTTTGGTGCAACCCCAGAGTTAAGCACCATACGTCCAAACGGTTTTTTTTAGAATTTGCTGGTACAAGAGAAGCTTATTATGTACAGATAGCGTAGAGTTTCTTCCTAGCAGCCAGTACATCTCTCTATAACGGATTCCTAGTTCCTCTGCTTTGGACATGGGCTTTCCAGCGGAGCCTGGCGTCTAATGTCATGCTGATATATTTGGCTGTGTTTGCGTACGGTACTATTTGTTTATTATTAGTAACCTGGATGTGTTGTATCTTCTTGTTGGTGAAGTCAATATGTACTTACTTGAGCTCGTTCAGTTTGGTTCTTTTTTCTTTGTCCGGACCTGAAAATGACCAAGAGCTGGAGTTTTCTCGTCGTTTCTTCATTGCTGTTCCCAACAGCTAGGATAGCCGTGTCGTCTGCAAAACTTGCGACAGTATTATTTTCTAATGCTGGGAGGTCACTGGTGTAGAGTAGGTGAAGGACCGGTCTTAAAACACTACCTTACGGCACTCCTGCTTTTATTTCCTTAAGGACAGAGCATGCATCACCTTGTTTGACTCTAAAGTATCTCTGTCAGGTAAGATTTTAATAGTTTTGCAAACTGTTTCGGGAGGATACTTCCTAATTTATTCTTCAGTCCTTCGTGCCAAACTTTATCAAAAGCCTGTGCCACATCTGGGAAGACTGCAGAACAAACCTTTTTTTCTCTAACGCATTTTCTATTATGTTGGTTATTCGGTGTATCTGGTCAATAGTGGAGTGCTTGCTTCGAAAGCCGAACTGATGCTCTGGAACAAGCCTTTTGCTCTCAATTAATGGTGTTTTAATGAAAATTTTCCGACAATCGAAAGCGTGAATTTTATTTATATTCTCCTTTATTATAAAGGAACGGAAGAGGGAATGTACAAGACATAATGAAATGGGAAGGAAAGCTAAGAAAATTAAAATTATGCAATTGATTGGGCTATTGCTTATTGGTGATGATAACCATAAACAATCATGTACACATATGAATAGAACAGTATAACGTCTCTCAAAAACAGCTTTTATTTATTACATTATATCTCACAAAAAGAACAAGGAAAATCATAATAACACTTGTATGTTGATGCTTTTTTCGTTTGCTCATTCTGATTTGATTTGTTAAGAGCTGAAGATCTTTCGAAAGTCGATGTTTTATCTTGTATTTACCCAAGAGTATCGAAAAATGGAACCAGGAACAAACAAATTTGATAAAAAGTTACGACGGCGGAAAATATTCCTGTCCTCACTTCGCGCTCGACTCTGATCAGTGGGGAAAACACGTTTCCCGTTTTATGTCAACCCATGATCTGATGCCGGAGGAAAAATAAGACTTGCAATTAGGTGGGTCCCGGTTTCCGTCTACAGGGAAGCAGTTTCAAAGGACTGCGAGGATATTGAATTATAAGACTGGAGGAGAGGGCCTGCAGAATGTTACCAGGAGGACCCGTCGAATTGACAAAGACACGTCTAAGTGGGGCCGTAGAACTTTTATTGAGTTGTAAAAAGTGGTGGGAGACGGGAGTAGTTCACGGCGTGATTGTTAAAAGTACAATTTATAAAGCTGTCTTCTCCCGAATCGGAGATATATTGCAGAATGTGAGTGCCCGGGCTATTTCCAATAAAGCGTTAAGCGTAATGCCAATTTATAGGAAATTTTCAGTTTATAACGGCTGAGGAGTCTATTCTATCAAACCATTCGTGCGAAAACAAACGTAGTTGACAGGTTTACATCGATATTTAAGAAGAAATACTTTGAAACATTTGGAAAATGTTTGATAAAAGCATCTTTCAAGCTTGTTATGTCTTAAAATTTTGGGTTTTGTTTAAATTGAATTGGCAAACAAAATAAATAGATTTTCTGCAGCAGAAGATTTGCTAACAATTTCGGAACGTACAATATAGCTGTCAAGTGGTTTAGTATAATTTTCTCCAGTTCTTAAAATGTATGACTTTTTCACACTATAAAAATTGAATTCTTTGACTGAATTGTAAACGTATTTTTAGTACGTCTTCCATAAAAATATACTACTATTTGTTAGAACCCAGAAATGGTGTTTTTGGCTAAAGAAAACGTACGTATTTTTAAATCAAAACAAACCTTAAAAAAGTTTTATTTTTTATTTTTACTGTATTGCAAATAAACTCAGAGTATTCAATGAAGTAAATATTTTTAATGCCAAATAAATATTTTTCTTAAAAACAAAATAAAACAAACTTTCTATCTGTATACCACAAGTGAGTCTGTACAGCGAATTAAACCAGAAACTAAAAATGATAGAGATCTGAGATATTGGAGTCATGAGAATGAAAATAATTCTAAAACTATGCCATAAACAATATCTTTATAACACTAGCAACCACAAGCGGTCAGCATTATATTTCTGAAATTTGAAAAATTCAAAAATTAATTGTAGTGCCAGAATTAAATGTAATACTTTTTTTGTCAAAATGTTAAACTAAAAAAATCAATTGCCTTGAATTTGGCGGATTTTAAGTAAAAAATGTCATTTTAAGAAAAGCTAGTCAAAATTTTGAATTTTTTCGTAAAGTATTGAACATACTTGTTAATACAGGCTATTTCAAAACAATTAAAACACGGCAACGTAACGGCTTATTCTATTCTTAATTTATTGTCAACTTTTGTTTTTGAAATGGATCTTTTTTCTCCAAACTTTAATAGAAGATTTTTCGGAATTCAATGAACCTCAAATTGTTTGGCCTTGAAATTTGTCAAATATAGATAACATTGCCAAATGTGAATCTTCTTTGCGCTAAAGGCAAATTCAGATTAAAAACTTTTCTAAGAACTTTAGAAAATAAACTGCTTCCGGGTTATGCCGTGTGTCAAGATATAAACCATAACCCGAAAGCAGTTTATTTTCTAAATGATTCTGGCCGTGAAAGCCTACGTACTTATTTTCTAAGAAATTATCAATAAAAAGCACGTTAAATATTAAATTAGAAGTTAGGAAAATTTAACACTGTGGAAAATCGGTTATATGTAATGTAGTTATGTATTAAATGTAAATAAAGCATTTCGATAAATACTTTGATCTGAATACAAATCCGGTCCCGCAAGTTGCCCATGGTATTCGATTTTTGAGTGTTAGTTAGGTACTTTTTTATAGGGACTTGTAAAAATATCAGGATTTCACGTACAAAGTTTCAGATTTATTTTGAGCCAATTTTGAAGGTGCTAGAGCATGCAATTATTTCTAACACAAACAAAATATTGAAAAATCCCGCGTCGTAATATCCATCGAACAAAAATCCTTGTTTTCGAAGTTACCAGTAATTTCCTAACGTTCAAATTGTTGTTTTTCTCGAAAATTGTTTTATATAAGACCATACAATTGTTATGCTTCTACTAAGGCAATACTATCAGAATAATTAAGAAAAATTGGGGGTTGCGATTAAAAGAAAATGTCGATGATGTATGTCATGAGTTAAAACGTCGTGAACTGAATTTAACATAAAAATATGTATTTTAAATTATGGCAACCACCAATGATGCTAGAATAGAAACCAGAACAAAAAAAGCGTCAATATGAAGTCGGTAGGTACGTCAGTCAGTGGTAGATTAAGTGTTGGTCTTCATAAATTTTCGCAAAGGTAATAAGACAGGCTCACTATCTATCATCTCCCTATACCGCAAGGGTTTACTTTGTTCTATTTTTCTTGTGGAGGCTGACACAACTCGAATTTATCATATTTATCACACAGACTCCCCCACCTCATACACGACGGGCATGCTGAAATTCCCCCACCATATTTACATTCCAAACAAGACAGTTTTATTTCAATATATTCGTAAGAAAGTGTTTGAAAAACGACTCTTTGCATGTCAAAAACGGACAAAAGAATTTAGTTGAATAGTTAGTTGCAGAACCATATAATTTATTAATTTAAAGTTCTAGCTGCTCTAGAAACGAAATGTTATATTGAGTATTGAGTAAGCACCCATATACATACAAAATGTGTTGTGCAATCGAGTGATTTGCAAAAAAATGATCCCTTATATGTAGATATTTTGCGATACATTTTTAAGAATTTATTAACAGATGTTGAGGTATTATAAAAAAGCGTCCTTAGGCTTTAGGTTAGGCTTTTAGGTCATTAGATTCTAGTAGCACCATACTGAGAGCATTACGCAACCCAAATTTGCATATCGTCCTTATGCGGACGAAATATATGTCTGTAATCAAATATCAAGCGCAACAATCGCCATCATTTGCCATTGTCGTGTCTGTTACTGTTCACATTGATAATGGTTTACATTTCCGTATTGTCTAAACATATCGTTTACCGAGGTCTTGACATTTACTACAATTGTTTTTGTTTTATCGTATTACTATTATTTGGTATGTATTTGCATTATTAAGTACCATCATATGAATATTATTAAACAATTAATTAGTAATAAATAAAAGAAAGCTGCCCGTTTTGACAATAATTCAGGTGATTATCTACAAAAAAATTCTATACATCATTTAAGTACGCATTGGCGTTTTTAAGTTACAACTTTACATTATACAGTCTGTCCAGGAAAGTCCGCACCATATGGAATTTTTTTTATATTGTCCATTTCTCACAAGATTTTATTCTTTATAAAAGTTGGCGTCTTGTGTGAAACCAATACGGCAACAGTCAAATATGTAAATTTCGGTACCATATACCAAGCGATTCAGAATATATGGATTTGTGTTAAGAGTAAAGTACCTTTATTTTCATTATTATCGATAAACTTTATTTGGAAATGATGTTTAGAAGTAAAAAATTATATTCAAATATGAAGTCACAGCCATTTATCTTGAAACTTTTCTTTTTTGTTGTTTTTTTTAATTTTTACTATTATGACAAATATTAGTCAATTGCCAGTGATACTAAAAGATTCGTTTTAATCTGTTTTTTTATAAATTTGAATAATATTTGTTTTATTTTTGTATAATAACTAATGTTTATTTAGAACTAGCGCAAATATGCTCGTTTTCTTGATGCAAAGTTGGTATTTTACCTTGTAAATAATAATAGTTTTATACAATAATTAATACACGTGCGTGACTTTCAGTTAATTTTAATGACTTTGGATATGTTTATAATAGTAGTTATCCATCTACACCAAGCGGTTAGTCGATGTTGCTGATAGTACATTGGTTTATAATACTAACATCGGCATTTTACCGTAAAATTCGGGTTATATTGTGTGCACCAACGGCTATTTTGTGGAAAAACAGTGCTATTTGACGTAAATGTTGCCGCGTCTATCCATCGAATTTTAACAAAAAAATCTGTCCTCTTCCATTTCCCCCACAAACCAGATGGCGAAGTCATACCTATGGCATCAGGTCTAATGTCATAGGTATGGTACTGTCACTGATGCCATAGTGTCGTTCCTTTAGTGTACTTATAAATTTCGTATGTTTTTTAATGGTTATATTTGTTCAGTTATGTGCTGTTTACTTACTGCAATGGATGTGAGAAGCAATTTGTCCAACCGAAGTCGTTCTATGCTCAATTACTGCTTGCAACACTGGTAAACTTGCTTTCTTATTTTCGGCAATATATTTTTGTGGTGTTTCTTAAAAAGTTTTTCAACAGCCCAGTTTGTTTGAATTTTCTGATTATATAGAAATGGTTGAATGGGCAATTTGGTTATCCGGGCGTTTTTCATGGAAAACATCGAGATAATCGCTTTTCTGTACATGGATAACTACTATGATAAACATATCCAAAGTCATTACTATTAATTGAATCAAAAGTAAGTCACGCTCATGTATTACTTGCTGTATGATCTATTATTATCTACAGGGTGAAATATCAACTTTGCATCAAGAAAATGAGTAATTTAGCGCTAGTTCTAAATAAACATTAGTTATCATACGAAAATAACCAAAAATTTAAAAAATGTATTCAATTTTCTAAAAATAGATTAAAACGAACGTTTTAGTATCACTGGCATTGACACCAAAAAAGAAAAGTTTCAAGATAAATGGCTGTGACTTCATATTTGAATATAATTTTTAACTTCTAAACAACATTTCCAAATAAAGTTTATCGATAATAATGAAAATAAAGGTCTTTATTCTTATCACAAATCCATATACCTATTCTGAATCTTTTATTTATTATAAATTACTTTGTTTAATAATATTCATATGATGGCACTTAACAATGCAAATACATACCAAATAATAGTAATTGGATAAAACAAAAACAATTATAGTAAATATTTTTTATAATTTTTGTTACTACGGTAACGTATCACAATATGTACATTGTACATTGTCCAGCTTTTATTTTGGTCAAGACGTGGAGCTGAGGGTGCAGTTTTAATTGTTTGGTGAGCGCGTTCAATAATTCCATTATGTAGAGAATGGTAAGATGTTGTACGTTTGTGTTTAAAACCTAGGAATTTAGCTAGCTCTCGAAACAGAGTTCTTCGAAACAATTCTTTGAATCTTAACGAAGACGGTTCTCTAATAGTTGTTGATGTTCGTTATCTTCTTTTTGTTTTTTCCCAGAACAAGATAAAATTCTGTATCGTGAAGTAAAATTGTGGAAATAGTGGTTGTCCTCGAAAGCACGTTTGCTACAGTACTCTCATCTCCAGGAGTATATCTCAAGTCTGTGGTGAATTGGCTTTGCCTTGTTTGTCTTGGAGCAGTCTGCAGATTCCGTTGGTTGAATGCTGAAGTCAGAAGCTTGTGGTCCGTGAATATAGTAAAATTGCGTCCTTCTAGCCATGGTCAAAAATATCGCATAGCAGAAATCGTGGTTGTGGCCTAGTAGAGTAACGGATCACAATAATATGTACATTTAATTACTATGGTGGCCACGACAAGTGTGATATGATGCTCTCCCATGTTTCAATGACTTTGGTAGCGGAAAGGTTTACCCAGTACGTAAATATGTTGTTTCTCTCACGTGCTTTTGACGTTTTTTTAGACGTATAGCTTGAAATTGTAAATTCTAACGTAAACAATGTATAGACATTTTTTGTAGTGAATAAAAAGATGTCGATTGTTCTTATAACGCTTATTATCGTATAGAATGGAAAACGATGTTGACGGGAACTTTTTGCACCTTATTTGTAACACCCTATGAAAGGTGTGTACAAAAATCCAGCAGGATTAGAATTTTTCACAAGTGAAATTATAGTTGGTTTGGGCTAGATCTTCCTCCTGAACAATTTATTGTTGCATCTTCTAACGAGGTCTAATACAATATCCCGCTCGGGAAAATTCAGCATATCAAAATTGGTTATTTTCATAGAAAGTTATATTTCGCATAATGGCCAAGTTGAAGAAAAAAATGGTTGACGTATGCGCTCAATTTCCTGCGAGTTGAAAAGCGGCGCGCCTCTTTTATGCCGTTTGACTTATATGCAAGTCGAGGGGGGTGCTAAGGGATTCCGGGATGCGAGACGGCGTCGCCGTCGGCGTCGGTGGCGTGGAGAGCTTAAGGATCCTCCGGTGCGAGCCGTAATGTTGGCAGCATTGCCGGTGAAACGCAGCAGAAGCCGAAATACTTTCGAATCATTAACGGTGATAGATGGTCGCCGGCACAGTACCGGAATAACTAAATTTAAAAGTTCCTTATTTATGAGTGTCGTGTTCTTGCGTCGCCGTCGGTCGGTCGGTTGCCCGCCGTGGCGAACTGCGAGGAGGCGAGCGGCGTCCTCCGATCGAGAAAACAAGTAAACTTTGCGCGGACTCGAAGATGATGATACCTTTTGCCCCGGATTTTGTACCCGTAAAACTTCGGAAAAGCGATTATACTCGGACCTGCCCTCAGCTCTTAATCCCCGAACAAGTGTTCCTTTCGCAGGTATTAACGATAAACTCCACTTCTTGACAAATCCCCCAACAAATAAACCACGCAAACTCTGCTATTTAGTACCGACAGAGTTTGTCATCAAACAACATTAATTAACAATTGAGGGGCCTAGAAGTAAAAGGGTTTAAGTGCACTTTTTGTGCTTCTGAGATCATATGCTTTACAATTTACATTAAAGTTGTATTTCAAAATTTCAGAAATAAGTTTGGAAAATTGTGTTATTATTTAAATTTTATTCATAGTCATAAAAAGGTTATAACGAATCAAGGAGTCTGTAAATTTTATTTTTAATTAATTTTTGTGCACAATTTTACTTGAAATATTATGTGGGTCTCAAAAATGTTCGTGGTAAAATGGTTCAAGTGTATTTACTGTATTAATATAACGTAATTTTTGTATTCGTAATCGAAATATAATATAACGAGGTCATCTCTATGAGTATTCCAATAAATCATATTTTGCTTGTGTCGTTTTCTTTGAGCTATCATGTTTTATATCTATATTTATATAAAAGGCATGATGAAGTGGTGATATTCCAATGATGTGATTAGTTTTCTGTACTTTTATTTGGATTGATGTTTTATTCAAAGGCTTAGCATAGAAAACCGGAAAGTCGAACGTCCAAGTTTTGAGGTTTAGTTAATATTAGTTAATGAGTTAATATTACTGTCTAGACTATTCTTTTATCCAAACGCGTCTTTCGCTTTTATAATAAACGAAATGGCAAATTGCTCTCCACTTTATGTGCATCATTTTTAGGGGCTTTTATTATTTCATAAAATGGTAAAAAAGAGTAAAGATCGTCTTTGGCCATATTATTTACACAAAATTTATTGATTTGCCTCTTATTACGATCTATTGGATGATAGTAAAGCTTTTGATAGAGTTAATAATAACACACACGCTAATGGCTATATTAAATTATTGTTCATTTTCTGATGAACCAATTGCTCCGTATATAACTCGTAGTTTATTCTGTACTGACTACTGAGAGTTTCTTCCCAGAAGGCAGTACAGTTCTCTGTATTTGAGGCCAAGGTCTACTCTTTTCCTCTTAACGTGTTCTTTCCACCTTAGTTTTGTATCCAGAGTCATACCCAAGTCATACCGAGAGTCATACCCCCTTTGCAGTGTTCGCATATGGAACTATGGCGTCGTTAATCTTGACATGAGGTGTGTCCTCAATTATTTTGTTTGTAAAGTTAATGTGGACAGATTTCAGTTTGTTGAGCTTGGTGTTCCATTTTTGGTCCATTTGTACATTTTCTTACTAGCTTGTTGAAGATTCCTAGTAGATTCTCCAATAGTTGATCCCACTGCCATTAGAGCCGTGTCATCTGCGAATGTGGCGACTGTTACATTTTCCAGCTGTGGTAGGTCACTTGTATATAGTAGATAGAGAATCCCAATACAGAGAGTATTCATCGATCTGTTATATTCTGTGTTATCATTGAGTGGATTATGTTTTGTTTATTTTGTCATTACAATTCTAGGATTATTTCAGTTTTATATTTCAACCTATATGCTTTATTTTTAGTTTTTGTTTTCATTTTTTTAGGGGGTTGAGTAGAACAGTTGACGTTGAAACGTCAAACCGAACTCCGCCTTTTTTAGAAAGAAAATAGATGCTACATTGCATTTAATTTTTTGTTAATTTATATGTCTTTCTTTCTTCAATAAAGAAATTTATTATTATTATGTTATTAGAATCTCTCCAATTTGCATAAGCATAAATAAAGTAACACATAACACTGCATTTAAAAATTGATCGGTTATTGCAAATATAGTATATTTTCAATCATCACAACGTGAGCAATTTCTTTTTAAAAGACATATTTGGCCCGACTAACTATTATAAGAATTATAGGAGTAATTTATTCACGAACTTGTGTGCAATAATAATAATCTGGTGGGTCTTTTATCCGCACATTTTGCATTTCCAATTTTCTTATTCTCTACTGACTTCTGGCGGTTGTGTGCACAGTTGACTGGGCCGGAGAGAAGAAGAGAAAAATTTGTTTGTGTCGATTTATTATCCTCGCTCGGTTAGCCGTATAAAAAGGAAGCGACTGGTGAGCAGTAGATCGCGCAGATAAAGGAGAATTTAACGATGAAAGTTTACATCATAAAGGATCGGCCCGATCTCTGGCCGATATTCTGTAGCGATAGTGCTGCCAATTCCAGGCCGCGCAGATCATAACGGCCGATTACGGTAATAGGATCGGGAAAAACTTTCTGGCGGGCACTTTTCGCCGTGGTACAGCTTGGTGAATTTGCGAATTTACATTGCTGGACCTGCGCCGAGGAAACGGCAACTTATCATAACCTAACTCAATATTTGGCTCCGGTCATCGACACATTGCGCAAGCCTGCTCCAATTTACTAATTTAGATTTCGACTGTTCCAAGCGCAGACCAACGCCAACTCGACGAAGGTTTCGCCACTCGTTCGTACCCTGATGTCTCTACGATCTCAACTCGAAGTTTTATTTCAGTTCCGGTTATTGTTTATTCTATCATTTTCAAACCACAATCGGTTTACTGCTTGACGTTTAAACTGCTTTAGATTAATGACGAAAGTAATAGTGGTTAGTTTTCTCAATTAATTGTGATTTTGGGTATTATGTATTAAATGCCCACCTCTGTTCTTCAGAAAGAAAGTCATTTTTGTTGGCTTTTTTTTCTAATTTGTAAACTGATTTCTAGTTGGACCTATCGGTGACCAATAAATGTCAAAGCAATGCCCTCAACAAATATGAAGTGATCATATACGTAGACTTAAACGAACGTTTAACAGTACAGACAATTAATTGTCAAACTTATAACCTTAATAATTGACATTGATGACTTAAAATTTACAATTTGAATGACAAATATTTGATATATTTGACATCTAACCATGACAACCCTTAACACCCTCGCGGGCGTTAAGAAGCAGTTTTTGCCCTAGTATTTAACATGTAAGATGTCACTTTATGATCATGTAGGACATAAAATATATTAAAATTACAAAATGTAAAATACGTGCACAACAAAGAAATGCTAAATTAAATGACAGCTACTGTTTCTTTTATACAATTTTTACTTTGGCATAGATAGTGTGATAAAGTATTGTAATCGTGCCCAAAAAAATGAGATTTTAGAGGAAATAGTTTTTTTTTTGATAAAAAAAGATACAAAAAAATATCTATGTGTGTGTGTGTGTGTGCCCGATTTTTGTGGCGACGATTCCGGAGAAAGTACTGAAGGTATCAGGACGAAAGTTTATATTTAGAAGTTTCATGACTAAACTTAAATCTGAAAACCTTTTTGTTCAAAAGGGTCCAAAGGAACTGGATGTTTCCTCTAAGCATTTTCAAGGATTTTGCAAATGAGCCGCCATTTCTGTAATTTCGTCAAAATAATTAAATAATAAATTAAAGTAGATGAAATTTTGTATAATGTATGTCTATGACATTTTTTGGTAAAATGAATAGTTTAGCTGTTATGTTGCTCATACACATTTGATCGAGATGGCGTCTGCATTAAAACTAGTTAGCCAGGATTTGTCAGATACTTTAATTCTAATGACAGTAGGTAATGACAAACGCTTATGGTTTTGACAATAGCTACTGTTAATAGTATCAAAATATCTGTCAAATCCTGGCAAACACGTTTTATTTTAATACACGACCGATCTCGGTCACATCAGATTTTTTTGTTTAAACATTGTTTGGGTCTTACTGTGTCAAAATTAGTTTTTCATCATTATCTGAAAAATATTTAGTGTTGTTCTTGCGTAAATTTAAAAAAATAAGTGTCTTTTATAGCTTTCAAAGGTAACAAACATTTTACTGAAGTGGTTTACTGAAGTATATCTATTCTACAGTAAATTTCCACAGAACTGAAAAATCCGTGGAAACTGATATTGGTGTTTGAAGTAGAGGTCAAAAATTGGTATTTTGGCTTTTGAGTAAATTTATAGCGGCTGAACCCACCCCTAGAAACTTATAATAGTCTAAGGGCCTTTTCACACGGGGCACGGCGTCCGTGCACGGATTTAAAACGGCACGGCACGGTACGTGTGAAAGCTACCATTTAAACTCATACACTTCGAACCGTACACGGCGTCCATGCGGATTCGACCGTCCACGGTCGTTGTGTGCTTACACACAGGCACGGATTTCAAACGGCACGGCGCGGCGCGGCGGCGCAGTTGTTGCTGGCAGTTGGCTGACAGTTGCGCAGTGTTTGCGACGCACGGTTCAGTACTATCTCATTCGCTATGGAGCGTGGACGCATAATTTCGTTATGGTTTTTTTACCGACGTCGGCAACGGCAGAAACGCAGACAAAGAATTTATTGGGTGCACCCAATAAATCTTAAACGTGAAAACTTGACAATTATTCTCAAATTTTGTTATTAATAGAGATAGAATGATTGTAGTCGAAGTATGCCATGAAATCAAATGTAAATATTGCTGGTTGCTGGTCTATTTGAATGGAACACCCAGGAACACCACTGTTCTATACACAAAAGCTAATTTGGTTACATAACCTATTTCACTTTTGACAGTTGTTTGGGTATAGCGGCACAAAAATTATTAACATTGACACGGCCTACTTCGACTACAATCAACTATAATCATCCTGTATATATACAGGGTCCTGCAACTAAGCTCCCGTCTTCTGTAGCTCACTTACTCATTAAGCTAAGAGTTTGACATTTTGCAGGCTTACCCTGTACTTCAAGGTACAATTCAAGAAAATATTTTTTATTATACAGGGTGTTCCAAAAATGTGCAACGCCATGGTAATATATTTTTTTAAATTGCATGCTATACATTTTTCTACATATTTGGAAGCCTTTTATGGTTGCCTACATATCATCCAAATTTTATTGAAATCGGTTGAGTGACCGCAGCGGAAAAAAAATAAAAACAAAAAAAATTGATTTTGCATCGTAGGCTTTAAAAATCAATAAAAACCACAAAATGCACCTCGTTAATAAAATTTTGCGACGTGCTTATTAAGTTAGATGTAATAGTCTCGTTAACCAAGTGACATTGATCCAAATTATACAGGGTGACCAAAATCGAGTGTCAAACCTGTCAAACTTCAAAGCGTGTTATTGTTCTTATTTTAAATTGGAACCCATAAATTTTTTTATGTGAAATGATGCGGTCCCGCAGCGGATTTCCGCTGCGGTCCCTCAACCGATTTCAATAAAATTTTGGTGATATGTAGGCAACCGCAAAAGGCTTCCAAATGTGTAGAAAAATGTATAGCATGCAATTTAAAAAATATATTACCATGGCGTTGCACATTTTTGGTACATCCTGTATAATACAAAATAATTTCTTGAATTATACCTTGAAGTACAGGGTAAGCCTGCAAAATGTCAAACTCTTAGCTTAATGAGTAAGTGAGCTACTGAAGACGGGAGCTTAGTTGCAGGACCCTGTATAATACATTTATTACGTAAACAAGAGTTTGTGTCACAAGACAATATTGGATCTTACGAATGAAACTAGTAACTTCTAAGGCAGTAATTGTTCTCAACACTGGTACTGCACAATATTGTCTGCAACCGAAATAAGTAATACCAGATCAAGACAAATGGTATGATATTAGTACCTAATCAAAATAATTGTTTCTATGGTAACAGTTAATACTCGATTATTTTTCCATATACAATAAATAAATAAATAAACATGTTCTCCTAGTCTTATTTTTTAAAAAGTGTAGAATGATAATTATTGTAAGTTTCTCTGATAAGTATTTTGTGGACGATGATATACGAATAACAGTGAGTATTAATGTCAATTGGAAACATGGGCGCCGTTACAAAATGTTCCAGGGGGGGCAAGATTTTTTTTAGTAATAAAAGGTGACTATACTATTAATTATTTTGTAGCGTTTTCGTTGTTTTATTTGTTATAAATGGCACTGATAGAGACATATTCGTATTTATTAGTTCGGATTCTAAAATTGACACACAACAAACATAAAAATATAAAAAATATAAAAGAATACCCAATAGCCCATATTATTCGTCAACTTTAAATTGCATGCACCCTGAAAATCTCTGTTGCTTTTATGGTTGTGTCATTTTGTACACATTATTTTATGTCATTAGCCGCGGTTGATACCCCTGTATGCTCGGCAACTTATGTATGGCATATTGATATTAAGTGAATTGAAAGAAAATTTGCTGCCTTTTTATCGTGTATTAATGTGTAATTAATAATTTTTATTAAGAATATTATTTGTATTTATATTTTTGTTTCAGAATCATTGAACTTTTATCCTAAAATTTTAGATTTGGTCTGATTGCCAACCAATATTGATTTTTTTTTATTACTTTGGAATATTTTGGAGGAAACATTGCTCATTTTTTATAAGCATTTTCAGCTCGTGTTCATCGAGCAAGGGCTAATGTATAATGAGCAACTGGCACCTTTCAAAGCCAAAAATACAGGCACCAAATGAACACAATTGATATATTAACTCTATAACCGTATCAATCGAGCATCCAACAAAAAGTAAGTAATAAGAAATTGGTAAACAATAAAAGGTGACAATATTATTTTAAAATGGACGAAAAACAATGACTAAATATAAAGAAAAGTTGACAAATTTGATAATTCTGTGATAACGATTATTATCGACAACGAAATTCAACATTACTATCATTACTATTATACGTAAACACTTAAACGGCGACAATACTAAGTTAACTAGTTAATAATATTTGTTGTTATATATAAGCTATGAATGGTCTGTATGACCACAGTAGACAAATTTTTGAACTCATGTCCGGAAATGTATTGTTTGAACGTTGGAGAGAGTCGGAAGATTGAACCAATTTTACAAACAACATAGGCAAAATAGTGCCAAGTATCATAGGACGGCACTTTTAAAGTCAAATAACATTTGTGTGACTTTTTTTATTATTTATCGTCTGTGAAAGGAGTTAATGACAACCGTTTTGTAATTTTGATACCAATTTTGACAAATTTGGGTTATCTTGAATTCTTTATAGAGACGTTAAACATATAAAGTTTTACATACACATTATTTATATATTCTATAATATATTAAAGCTCTATGCAGTACCTAAACGGTGTCAGGCGTGTGAACATGAGTTCGATATCATAAGTTCAGTATATTTTACCTATATTTTACACTTATTTTGAACACCCACTATATTTTAGATAAACAGCTGAACAGTGCAAAAAGATGCGAAGTACAGTAGAGCGTCAATTATCAGAACTAATTGGGACCGAAAGTCATTCGGATTATCAAATTGTTCGGATTACCAAATATTGCAACTAAATAGCAGAAAATAAGATTGGATAGAAGTTCAATCTTAAAAAACCAACACATTTCGATTCCACTCTTCATAATCTATTAGAATGTAAAAAAGTCAAAATCTAAGGGATAACGAAGGCATATCAAAGCGATATGAAGGGATATCGAAGCATATCGAAGGGATATTGAAGCAATTTACCGATATCGAAGGGCTCTATTTATAACTTTTTTATGATTAATTATGATTTATTTCTTATTTATTTATTACAGTAGAGCGGCGATAATCCGAACTACTTGGGACCGAAGGTGATTCGGATTATTAAATATTGCAGCTAAATAGTAGAAAACACGAGTAGTGAATAGAAGATATCAAACAAAAACAACATTTTTCTGTAAACAGGAACCGAAAACAAAGTTCTCTAGGTTACTCAGTGGTTTATTTTATTATTGTTTCTTTTTGGGTGTTGATTTTTTGGGTGGATTAGCGAACGTTCGGATTATCGAGGTTCAGATTATCGCCGTTCTACTGTAATTAAACCTAATAAGTATGATTAAATAAAAGCGTTGTTTGGACTAAAGCACAAAACCGTAAACTTGGCACTGACTCGTGACTCTTTCACGACGAAAACAATCTAATGGAGGTAAACAATCTAATGAAACTGACATTGGTGATGATTATAATCGGCAGAGTCATCATTAGCATAAAAATGATGTGTGCGCCGCGCAAAAAAATGATTTCGGGGCCTCAAAATGTGCCCAGCCTCGATTAGGAATCAGTTTCTTGTCTTACTACACAATATACTATAGTACCTATATAAAATGAGAGTAGGATTTTTTTTAATTCAGTACGGGGGGCAAACGTCCATATATCACCGAATAGTTTGGATATAGTTGGGTTCAAAATCCAGGGGGGGGGGGGGGGCACGCGCCACCCCCTGCCCATATGTAACGGCGCCCATGATTGGAAATACAATGTATTCTAGCTAATCCGTACGAAACCAAACGCCCTCGAACACTCCACTCCCTTGCAATCTGAACCTAGGTTTATTTTTAGACCTATGTCCAAGCACGTATATAATATTAGCGTGATTATGCTGTAGTATTGAAGGGATTAAGAAATTTTTTGTAATGTGAAGCAATTGGACCATAACGTAAATGAATCAAAAGAAACGAAAAGAATTTTGTTAATTAATTTATGTATATTAGTAGGTTTGTTCGAGCAACACCAAAATAGGTGCATAAAGCACTTATTCTTACTTCTGCGCATGCAGAATGGGTGTTTTGCCAGTCTAAAACCATCATTGCGCATGCGCAGAAGAATACCCAATTGTTTTTACTGCTGCTCGAACAAACCTATTATCACAAACATAATCAAAAATGATACATAATCATAATCACAAATATGTAAGTTACCACCAGTTTATGTAATTAGAACAGAAACAAAAGAACTTGGTTTAAAAAAAAAAACGGCTACTCCATTATTTAAAATTGATGCAATGGCTATCGACGTATGACGAAAACTAGTAGAATTAGCGATTTTACAACGTACGTTGATATTATGAGGATACTTTTGGCGTTGTATTTGTTATTAATATATACCTATTACCAGTGCAAGAATACAAACCGTGTGAAAAACGCACGGTGCGTCTGAATGCTACGATTTAACTCAATGCATTTTCGAGCGGACGATTGCCGTACCAAATCCGTGCCTTCGTTGGTGAGGCACGGCGACCAGACGGTCGACGGCGACGGCACGGTACGTGTGAAAGCTATGATTTAATTTCATACATTTCGAACCGTACATGGACAAAAACGCACGGTCGCCGTGCCCCGTGTGAAAAGGTCGGCACGGAATCCGTGCCTTCCTGGTGGACGGCGACGGCACGGTACGTGTGAAAGCTATCATTTAATCTCATACATTTCGAACCGTACAGGTATAAAAACGCACGGACGCCGTGTCCCGTGTGAAAATGCCCTTACGGTATTAGGTTAACGTCATAAGAAAATTAAACGACAAAAGCGATAATTTTGCGTTGTTTTTAACTTTTTTTTTTTAAATCAGTCGTAGATGTAACCTAGATTTAACACTTTATTAGAAGTTTTAGTAAAGTTTCTTACCAATTTCCCGGCAACTGAAAGTCGGGTCACGGATTTGCCTCTTAAACTCGAAACAGTCCCGCTCAAATAGGGACGTTTGGCTACCCTGCACAGAGGTATTGTTCTTTCATTTCGTAGTTTAAAGCTTTTTAACTTCAAGCTTTAATTCGAGCGTACTTTGCCGATGGCGAACTGTAGACTACAGTGGTATTATTATTCTGTGAGCGATCGGCCCTAAGCCCGATTTTTGTCAACAACTTTTTGGTAATTTAATTATATAATTAATTTTAATTTCACATCACTTAGGTTTTATTTTATAACACAGTTCCTAAGAATTTGTTTACATACAAAGTATAACTGTTTGTTAACAAAATTAACATTTAAAATAAACATTTTTGACACGTTTGATTTTCGACCATGCTGTCCTTCACATCATCGACATTTTCCAAAAGAATCCCCAATTTTTCTTGTTGTTTCGTTCGAAACAGTTTTCTTTAACGTATCTGCAAATAACAGCTGAACTCAATGAGCCACTCTCAGTTCTCTTGAGAAATATACAATATTTCTGAAGTAATCTTTACTTCAACCCTAACCTATCCAATTAACTTATCGTAAACTGCTGGTTTACAATGCGGTTCACCGGATAAAGCGAAACATAGAGACAAGCATGGGGAGGATATGGACGAGCAGCTAGTACAATGGGGTGGTGTTATGCATAGAGTCCCCATGCATATTCTACAGTACAACCACTGGATAATGTTCGTACATGACACAGTTAAATTGGGCAATGTTGTACATCAACGGTTGCTTGGAGCTGCAATTAGACGTAGCGTGATTGATTATCCGTTATATTTATTCTGCAACAGCATACCTACTACGGATATTGTGATGGCTTCGTATCTACAAAGCCTGAGGGCTGTGTTTTCCAGTAGAATAACTACATTTACGCTCCTGTGATAATTCGGACGAATTAGCATCGATCTCGTGCCACACTAGCAAACATTGCTTAATTGAATTTGTGTTTGTCTCAAATTGGCAATAAAGGCAAAATAAAATATGTATTTAGCTCTATTTTGAAACAAATTGTTCTTTATTGAAAGACAATCATAACTAAAATATAAAACTTTTACTTGTAGAATATTAAAATACATTGTTCTGTAATGGTATAACTACCGATAAAGGTATGTTATTCTATAAATTATACCTACATTATAAATGAGATTATATATGAGATTGACCAGGTTACTAGAGGATATCAAGTAGAAAGAAATAACAATACTTATGTAAATGTATGTCATCATCGTTATTTGTCTTTAAAAAATAATGATAACCGCGTCAGGATACCACAAGAAAACCTCCATGATATTAATACGACCTTGGACTGATGAATCCTACTTCAGATATTAGAATTGCACACAAATAATATGCGTCAAGCTATAACTAACTCAAACAACTAACCGAGCGAATGCGTTCACAGTCTTGAATTACCTACTTCTCACACACTGTATATTTCATAAAAAATCAAGACTTTTTTCTTTATGTCCACTAATAGTATCTATATCTGTATCTTAATATTTAAACCGGTCTGAACTTATACGCACAATTTCGTTAGCTAGCCAGACCTCGGTACTTAACCCGCTTTCAGAATGTAAACAGTATCAAAATTTGGAAAGATGGAAGCATGGCAAAATCTGTGGAACGGTTTGTTATTTAAAAATATCCTCGTAGTTTGACTTTTTAAGTATTAAAAAAACAAACTTTTATATCAAAATCTATTTTCGACTTAAGTTTTTAATGATTTAATAAGTTTTTAATTGTTGAAATCATTAATAAATTTGATTCTAATGAATAAACTAACCGTAAACTACTCGCAAATCCACGAAAACATACTAATGAGTTTTCTCTTTACATTTGCATTTCGGGGCATTCAAAACCTTCCAGGAAAACCTTCACTTTTCAAAGTAAGAAGAACTTGTGGGCTGGAAAAATAATTTAAGAATAATGTCTCGGGAAAAGAAGCGTCACAAATGCGACGACCAGTTTCAGTTTTTCTCTTTAGCGTTCGGACCTAGAACGGAACTTTTCCTTGATTAAATTAATCCACGGGTTAATTAGTTTCTGGGGAGAGTTTTCGATTCACAAAGAGCCGCCGGCGTAACGAGCGCCTACCCAATGGCCGGCGGAAAGAAGAACTTGAAAGAAGGGTGAGGAAAAAGCCGGAGCAACTCTCTTCACGGGGCTGGTAAACTGTTTCTGGTTCTTTTTAACACTTCTGCCTTCTGACTGAGTTTTAATATTATCAGCGCGCCGGGATCGGGCACTCTGGACGATCCGGCAGGAAACAGGACGGTTTAATTATCCTGGCCGATGCGCCCTTTGCAGCCCCCGTTAATTAAACAAATAAGCACGACTCTCCAACTTTTTAAACTCGCCAAGAATAATCCTTTCTGTTAGCTGTCGTTTATATTATTCGTGAGAAATGATAACTCACTAAATCAAATGTGGGATCTAGCATGCGGAGTGGCCGAGTGGTAAGGCGTTTGCCTTGTACACCACAGGTCCTGGGTTCGAATCCTAGGGTAGACATACGGATTTTTCACTCCGCCGCCGTGCTTCGGAAGGCACGTTAAGCCGGTGGTCCGATAGATAACATTGTATTCGATGGAGTCACTTGATAGTGTGCTCTCACAGAGACAGGCCTCGGCTTGGGGAGCATGTGCTCCCACGTGAGAAGCCACCCTCCATTGGGCATTGGCTCTACTAGCCAGCCGTGTTCAGCCAGGTATTTCTGGTTAGAAGCGCGCTGTGCGTTTATGACATCCATCTCGGGGAAGCAAAAGGGGCCAACTGTGGCCTAGGTGCGCCTGCTACTATAATAGCTATACCCCAAATATTCCAATAGAAAACATTATATACCTATGATATTAATGTCTTTAGTTCCTATTTCTAAATTCAACAGTCAATTTAAACAATAATGTTTAAATTGACTAGCCTGAATAAAAACATGTTTGACAGAAAAAAAGTAGAAAATTGTAAATTATTTAAAACTTTGGAGAACGCAAGTGAACGCAAGGCAAGTGAATAGGCGTTTTGATTCTCTAAGCTGAATTCCATCCGCATTAAATTTTTGTTTCGTAAGTTTCGAAAAAGATGAGTTTAAAATTCTGATTTGCGAAAACCTGTGGATTTTACGTCGATTAAATCGATGCCCTAAACAAACTTTCATTGTATCAAGTAAAAGCATAATAAAATGTAAATAATAAATAAAAGCCAAACCTGGGCAAATCACAAATAATTTTTTTTTTAAACGATGCCTTCATGGAAAGCTTTTGAGGCAGTATTTGTATTCAGCGCAAAGGAATCTATTGAAAACGCCTACAAGTCCATCCACAGATTTATCAATAAGTGACAATTTTCAATTGTCTTTTTGAATTTTTTTTATTCAAATCAAAACTTGACAATATTTGATGGCTAGGGAGGATCTACTTCTAAAACGTTGTTGTGGGTTGTTCCGTTTTTTTTTGTTATACTTTTATTAATATTTTATTATTATATTTTCCCATGTTACGTTAGATAAATATAATACATGTATAACAATCTTATATATATAACCTATAAACTAAAGTTACTGCAATAACTGTACCCACCACAATCAACTTTTTCGTGTATAGATGGGATGTACGGAAGTAAGCGAAAAAAAATATTTTTTTAATCATTTGATAATCGGGTGGTTTTGGAGGGGGTTAATAAATAAAGTATGTTTCTTGGATATTGCAGTGGATCAGACATAATGTAGTAAAGCAGGTCGTAAATAAGTAACTTATAATGAACGTTTTATAATCAAATATGAAGTCTTGTTATTATGGTATTTTATATATAGATAACTAGATATTAACACTGAACATAATCTCCAACAAAAATTATGAAAATTATGTTAAAAATCAATTAGCAGTGTGCTGTTTTTTGTTGTTGTAAATATCACAATATTATACCTATCTGCAATCACAAGAAAAATGTTTTTGTAAATCAATTAGCAATAGCAAATCGCATAGAAAAACATACAAAACATAAAAAAATATTTTACAATTCGCTTTGGTTATTTATTGATAGTAAATATTTACTCAATAATAACAAAAACAACAAAATATCTTAGACATTATCCTTATTATCCCTTATTATCCCATTATCCTTGACATTAAATAAAAAATATAAAGATGAAAAGCTTGAGGAATAAACATAATTTATAATCAATTTTAAATCAAACATTGTTTTCGAAAAGAAATCTTATTAGCTTTAATTTTTTTCGATGCAGTCCATCTTTCAGCAAATCTGGACGAAACACTCGAAATTTTTGACCTAATGCGTTTCAGTTAATCATTCTTTATATCCGCAACATTAAACTTGTGACTGATATAACCCATTAGACGAGTATTTTGTTCTTCTTTCCTATGTTTTCACCATTCTTCAAAAATCTCCAGTGTTGAAATAGAGAAGACATGTTCTGAAAAAAAAGTATCAAAAGTGTGGCAAAATGTGGTATTCAAATTTATGTCATTTAAAAGATAAATGTTTAAATGTTTATTATATAGAATATATATATATATATATATATATATATATATATATATATATATATATATATATATATATATATATATATATTGAATGAACGTGTAATAAAAAGTTGTATTCGACGAAAGTTTATAAAATTAGCATGTATTTTCGATCATCTTTTTCAACATAATTATTACACCACATAGTGTATTATTTGAACCTAATTTGAAGTGAAATAAAAAAGTACTTACCCTCTAATGTAAAATTCATCACAGTACAAATTAATTTATAAACTACAGATGTTTAGGAGTACTATCGAAAACACTGCAAAAAATGCAACCAAACCGGTTATGAATGCGTTACCATTTCACGTGGTCTCCCTGCATCTATAACTTCTCCATGTGGAATGTTTTTCACACTTATTACCCAAAATTGTCACCTCGGGGGTTTGTTTATAACATGTGACCATTAATTAATCGATTCTTATAAATGACTTTTGTTCACCTAGATTATTATAGGCGATTCACTGTGACCTGGTATAATTTTTCCCGTAGAACCGAAATCTAAAAGCAAACATTAAAAATTATTTAGTTTTAGAAAAATGTGTGCTCAAAGGCTCAATTCACTATGTATATCTAATTTTACGAATTCTTCAGTTTTGTGGTCATTTGTTGTGGAATACAAAATATCACGCCTTAATTTTAATACGAGTATTACTGTAATTATTTTCCGGGAAATTTTGACAAAATAAGTAGAAACTAAATTTTAAAACGAGAAAATAATTCAATAAAAATCAATACATAATGTCATTTAATTTGCCCTTCTTTGTTGTGCACGTTATTTATACACCGTATTTTAGCTATTTATTATTTTAATATGTCATTGACAATTATAATGCCTCATTAGACACCATGATCTAATGATGATAATGATTTAACAAACCTAGTTATTTCGAGTATATAGTTTCTAAATATATTTTTGCAAAGATATACTGATACTGATATACCAGTAATGTATATTGGATGTCCTACAATTTATTATTGTAATATTTGCGTGGTATTAGAACAACAATATTAAAACAAAAGCTATTGTAAAATTTTGCACAACTGACTCTGAAACAACTATATACCATACATAAATATACCAACAATACATTAAACGGTGTTAAAACAGAGACATTAAAGTCCATACTGTTTTAAACCACCAAAATAAATTGTAATTAACTAGTTTTGTACTTTAAGAACAAGTGCACATTAGCACTACGTATTTCTTCTATATTCACGGTTTAGTCGCTTTTGCCTGAAGTGATCCTCGTTTTTTAAAGAAAAAATGAAGACAGGATGTCAAGAGAACCCATATCTGCTACTCCATCAATTTTAGATCTCATGCAATCTCTCCATAAACTGATAAAAGCTCACGAATCTCCTTATTTGGCACTTTACACTCTCGCTTCCTTTTTTTCTACAACTAGGCCGAACACTAGGCTGCTAGAATAACAGCCGTAATCGAATATCTGTCGATCTGAAAGTCAATACTATTTAAAGTGCGATTTTCCTGCGCACCGAAAGGTTCGACGAAGATTAATGCGAATCAGCGGTGGCGTGTTCTGTTGTTGTTCGACTTAAGTGGGTGAAAATAAAGGAGAAGAGAATGCCACTTCGGCTGAAGTTGATCGAGCAATGGAAAAAGAGGTGCAACGACGGTTTCCTACAATCTAAACCATCGCGTCTCGGCTTCCGCTGTGAGAAAATCCGATGAATGGCTTCGCTTGCTGGTTGCGCGCCGAACTATTTGAATAAAAATTTGCGCTTGCACTTTTGCCGACACGACGAATCGATCTTGTCGTTGCTGGTTGAATGAAAATCCCGTCTTTCATTCCTTTGCATCTCTCAAAGGCTAGTTACTTTTCTGCTTGATTAAGTATGGAGAAAATGTTCATTAGATGCGTCCGTTGGGTCTTGGAAATCTTTAATTTATGTTGTCATTTATTTTTGTAAGCGTATTTCTGTAGTCTGACTCTGTTTAATGCACTGTCTTGTACCGAGTATGTCAAGTCCATGATTCAAATCCATCTAGTTTCTGTAATTTTACATTTAATTTCAAAATTTATTTTTAGTTTCCATGCCCAGGGTACGTACTTATTTGCAAAATGACTTGGGTAAAACATAAAATTCAATAGCAGACTATATCAGCTTGTTCGGTACTTTATGACTATTTAGGCTATTCCCCTCTATGCATCTACATGTGACCCGCGCAGAATCTGCTGAAATTAAGTTTTTGAGAAACACGCGTATAGAGCACAGCGGTGTCCAGCGTTCCCTAATGATTTTGACCCTCTGTTTGAAGACTCATAACTCTGAAACTACTTCTCAAAGCTAAATCAAATAATGTGGTATATTCTCCTTAATCATTTCTATGTTAAGTATATGTCGTAGGCAAATGGTTATTTTCGGTGAAAGGCTTTTGCCTAGACAAAAGATTAGATATTCAACCTTTATTTATATTTTCAAAGCTATTTGTCTAGGCAAATGTATTTGCCAAGACCGTTGACAGGCAAATATCATTTAGTTTTCAATCGCTTTTGTTTTAAAATTATGTTAGGGCACAATTATTATTTAGTCGTTGATTACTTTTGAGTAATATATTATTCTAATCATCATGATTTTAATGAAGTTACGCCTGATTTGTTGTGACAAGCGTCAATACTCATGAGTGCGGTGATACTAAAACAGGACTTTTAGGTTCGGAATGTTTAGTTATCCATACCAGGAAAAGGTTATACTAGACTGGAAAACACTAAATTTCTGAATTCTTGTCGACTGGACGATTTTACGTATCAATGCAGATGATGATACCACCTAACTCCCATTTTGCATACGGAAATCATGCGAAACAAACGTACAAGTCAGTGAACATATGGTGTGTTAAAAAGTTTGCATGTTTTCATAATGGTTCGCCGATATGCTGCGGAGGTTACTGTGATGTTCCAAACACAGTAGCTGAACCAAGTGCCTATTGTTGTGATAAGAAACGGAGATGAACTTGATAACGCTGTCAACAATCACATAACCTTACATAATTTAAAAATCCACCAGTATGCTGCTATGCGCACTGTCACTTGGGATTGCGGTTCACTCTGTTCGCTAAAACTATTCGCTTACGTGATCAGCAAAATAAAAAAATATTGCTGCAATGTGTATGACAAAGCCTGTCGTCGACTTTTTGTTATACAAATAAGCATAACCGACAGAGAGAAAAGACGAGAGACCCCCATTAATTGATGACTACGGACTTCTCTACCCGTACGGAATGTATTTTAGCGTAGCGAAACGTAACCGATCGATTTCAAAGCATAATGCTATTTGCCTAACAACGGCTTGGGCAAATACATTTGCCTAGGCAAATAGCTTTAATATATAAAAGCAGACACAATATCTATTTTCCATGGCAAATAGCTTTTGCCTAGGCAAAAGCCTTGTGCCATAAATAACCATTTGCCTAGGACATATACACTATCTACGCTTTGGTTTAAACATGAGCGCGAGAGAAGAGTAAAATTAAAAAGGTCCCAGTTTTTCTTTCAGTTTTAACTGTTGAATTAACACACGTCTTTCTTTTTTTTTTGCTTCTAACTGTAACTTCTTACTGAAAGAAATACAGATACTGATCGAGTAAAATTTTGAATCTTGTCTATAGATTGTCATTTATGTTTTCTTATGTTGGGTACGATTTTTCATTTCTCTCGCACTTAGGTTTAAACCTAAGAACGGACAATTTTGATAGTTATACATTTATATAGAAATGTTTCAGGAGTACATTGTAGTTTATTTGATTTTTTTTGTTGTCCTTTCAGAGATAAGAGCATATTTGGAGTTGATGTTTCAGTATGTTTTAGGTCACAATTCATGTTGCTCATCAAGCCAAGCGGTCTGACTTTACATGTTCCACTGCTTTTTATTCACTACAAAATTATAAGATTTTAACAAAAAATTAGTTTTTGAGAAAGAATTTCTTAGTAGTACCCCTCGCCATTCTGTGGCAGTTTTACCAATAGAATTTCTATGTTTCTATTAGTGGAAGTTGCATAATATAATATCGATGATATTAAACAGTAACAATAATTGAGCAAACCCGACGAAGGCAGGTTTTATGAAAAGAGAATCCTTAGCACTATTGTTAAGCCACAGAAACGTGCTTCCGATAAAATGGACAAAAATAAGGAAAAACTATTTAAATGAGCGGAAAACAGTTATAAACAATTTAACTCAAGATAAGTTTTTACTGCAATGTTATGGTATTTTGTTTCAAAATTAGATTTTTACCTTATAATTACTCCAAATATTTACATGCGCAAAGAACGTTAAAGACAAATGATCTAATGGGTTTGCGTGATACAATAAATAAAAATAAACACCTTAATAAACTACTGGGAAGTTTTTGCGAGGTTAACGCAAGCTGACTGATTCTTCCTGCGAAAAAGTAGTTTTGTTTAACGCTCTATATCTGCGCCAAATTTTGCCGGCCCCATACGGAAAAATGCGTGGTTTCTGCGGTTTTCTGCGGTGTCATTAAAAATAATCTATCTTCAGACATTTCCGTTTCAACCTTCTGTGGTTGATCAGCTGTAAACATATTTCAGGGCTCTTTAACAACAATAATACAAATTAGTATTCAGCCTATATTAGATAGATTCTACAGCTAGCGCGCAACTAATGGAAACAAAACTTCTGAAACAGTTTGTTATTTGAAAAACCATCGCCTTTTTAATGATCACAGTACACATATTTATATCAAATTGAATTTCCGACCTTCATTTGTTGAGAAAAAGACAGTTCAAAATTATGTAATATAAAGCGCACTATGAAAAAGTTGGGAGCCCGGATTCATCTTCACGGTAAATAATTCTACCCAAAAGCAACTTCTCATTTAGTTTATTAGATTCATGTTGCCAGAAGTTATATTTTACATCCTTTAATTGTAGTTTTCTCAAAACTTTTCTTAGTTAAGGTCTTAAAATGTTTCTGCTACCATGTACGCAATAAAAGCAATTAAAAGATAGATAGACTAAGTCAAATTAAAAAAATCAAATTACAATATCTCTTGATCTGAAACGTAGATAATTTACCACGTTAGTCGCGGTAAATTTCCTCTCACTTGTTGCTCACTTGCGAATTAATTAACAAACTAAAGTTGCGTGCGAGTTTTAAACGCGCCGACGACACGCCGAAGATTACGCGGAGCGGGGAGCGCGGTGGTGATTCGTTTCCCGGAATTTTTCAATCAGAAAAGTTCCATTATAAACGAGCTGCGTGCTGCGAACGAACGCACGCCTTGAAATATATCTGCAGCACGTTTGGCGCGCAGCAGCCGGGACTGTTCACGCCTTCACGGCACGTCCGGAAGGAGATCAATGACGGAACTAAACAAAGGCGACCGTATTTATCAAAATCAGACGCACGTGCGCTCACCTTGATTGTTAACTCGAAGCGTATGTATCTTGTAGTTCGTTTCTCTCGGTCCTCTCGGATACTGTCCTACGGACTGACGGTGATGACCCTAGGTTTATATGAACCATGGACCTGTCACCCGACTCCTGATTCGTCTTTTTGGTGGCAAACCAACACCATTTGTTTAAATATTAATACCGATTATTTTAATGAAGTGGTTAGTATCATGCGTCGACTATTTAGAATAATTTAAAATTGTTTAAGGAATTTCTCTATATCTGGAAGTGCATAATAGTATATTATAATACAAGTTTTATAAGACAAAATTGGCGCACGAGTTGTTTTGGCCACGACGAGCGGAGCGAGGAGTGCCCAAATGGAACGAGTGCGCTAATACGTCTTATAAAACGAAAATTATATACTATTTTTTCTACTTTGCGACATTAATTTTACAATAATTTCGAAAATTGTGGTTGTCATCTTACAATCTAGAGTAGTTTTATATTCAACAGTTGGTAGTTGGGGTTAAATTCATAAATACGGTTGACGCGAGCCAATAGCCATTGAGATGTCAGCATTATTTGACACTAGACGTCAAAACCATCAATCTAGGAAAACTAAAAGTTACTAAAAAGTTGTGATCTAGTGTTTTTATAATAATACCGAAAGCGGTTTCGTTATGAGTTTATAACGAACGCAAAGTAGAAAAACAATTTTATTATTTTCTTTTTCTACTTTGCGTTCGTTATAAACTCATAACGAAACCGCTTTCGGTGTCGTTATGAAAACACTAGATCACTAACTTTCAGTAACTTTTAGTTTTCCAAGATTGATGATATTGACGTCAAGTGTCAAGTAAGGGTGACATCTGAATTGCTATTGGCTCGCCTCAATCGTATTTGTGAATTTTACTACAAGTACCAACTGTTGAAGAAAAAAAATACACTTGATTGTAAGATGACAACCGCAATTTTTGACATTTATGTAAAATTAATGTCGCAAAGTAGAAAAAATAGTATATAACACTCGTTTTATAAGACGTATTGGCGCACTCGTTCCAAAACTACTCGTGCGCCAATTTTTGTCTTATAAAACTTGTATTATAATATACTATTTTCTACTTTGCGGTCGTTATGAACTCATAACGATACCGGTTTCGGTGTCGTTATGAAAACACTAGGTCTCAAACCTTTTGATAACTTTTAGTTTTCCATGATTGATGATATTGATGTCAAGTGTCAAATAAGCCTGACATCTCAATCGCTATTGGCTCGCGTCAGTCGTATTTGTGAATTTTACTACAACTACCAACTGATGAATATGAAACTACTCTAGATTGTAAGACGACAACCGCAATTTTCGAAATGTATGTAAATTTATTGTCGCAAAGTAGAAAAAATAGTATATAACACTCGTTTTATAAGACGTATTGGTGCACTCGTTCCATTTGGATTTCCAAAACAACTCGTGCGCCAATTTTTGGCTTATAAAACTTGTATTATAATATACTATTTGAAAATTCTCAGTAAACACAAAAAAATGCATACTATGATTCATAATACAAATTATGAATAATGATGAGTATACCGATTACAATTGTTACCAATGTCAGTTCATTAGATTGCTTATGTCCGGTTTTCGTCACAAGATAAATTGTACCAAGTTTACCGTTTTGTGCTGTAGTCTAATATGACCATGTTTGGGCATTCATTTAATCATACTTATTAGGGTGCATTACTGGGTGTTAAAAACAAGTGTAAAGTAGAGATAAAGTATACTGAATAGTCCAGTTTTGATACCGAACTCAAGTTCAGATACCTGACACCATTTAGATGCTGCATAGAGCCGGCGTATGGAACCAACTTTAGAAACTGCATTAGGAAAGTAGGTAGAGTAAAGTATCACATAATAGCTACATACTTCAAAACCAAATAATTTGTATGAGAAAACTTTACTTGTTTAACGTCTCCAATTGAATGAAAGATAACCTAAAATATTTGTACCAAAATTACAAAACGGTTCTCATTAACTCATTTCGACGTTAAAGACGTTAAATAATAACAAAAGTCAGACAAATGTTATGTTGGTTTTGAAAGGGCCATCCTATGATACATGACAGTATTTTCCCTATGCAGTTTATAAAATTTCTTCAATCTTCCGAGTCTCTCCAGTGTTCAAACAATATATTTCCGGACATGAGCACATTAAAAAAATTGTCTACATATAACTTATAATTAGTTTTAAGTTTCATAATTAGTCGATTTAATATTGACGCCTTTCAACTGTTTACGTATAATAGTAATAATAACAATTTCGTTGTAGATGATCGTTATCACAGAATTTTGAACTTTATCTCTACATTTAGTCATTGTTTATCATTAATGCGGTTAAATTTTAAAACAATTTTGTCGCTTTCATATGGTTTACCAATTTGTTATTAAGACTTTTTATCGGATGGTCGATTGACATGTTTATAGAATTCAATTATCAATTATATTCATTTTGTGCCTGTATTGTTGGTCGTTCATTAACTTTTCTCTACAATTGAGTGAATTTCAACTAATATTGCCTTCGCATCATTTATTATTTTGTTATAAGAATTGTTAGCTCGTGTTCATCAAAAGCAGGATAAAGACGATAATATTGGTTGAGACCACTCAAATTATTGAGAGATAATGTTTAAAACCGAAAATGCAGACAAAATGAACAACATTGAAAAGTCTATTATCGTGTTTATTGAAAGGTGAAAATTGTTGATTCTACATTAGCCGTTGCTCGATGAATACGAGCTGGAAATTCTTATAGGAAATTAACAATACTTACTCCAGTATGTTAATAACTAATAAAAATTCTAAAATCTTGGTTGGCAATGAGACCAAATTTTATTATTAAATTTTATTATATAAGGTCATGAAGTATTTCAATCTTGCAGTGGCCTAAGAGTAAACTATCGTAGGTAAACTTTAAGATATTTTGTAACAGAAAATAAGTTAAATCTTATGCATTATATACTTAAGAGATAGTTTGAAATGTGCTAAATAGAATGGTTTTATTTCAACTCGCTATGACAAAACCCACAAAAGTTATTTGGTTTAGTGCAAACACATAACAAAGTCAAAAATGTCAGTTTCGCTGACTCAAAACTGGCCGCCAGTAAAACCGAGGAAAAGAAAAAAATAATAAAACTGTTTCTACACTCCTTGAATATAGGGAATGCCAAAAATAATAATTAAAATTTTTCTAAAATATACCAACTTATATTTTATGGACATTTCATATGGACTAACCCACGTAGATTTTCAAAAAAGAGGATAATGGAGAGTGGTTCCTTTCTAGAAGGCGTAATAATATATTTGAAATAAATTTGTTAGCGACTAGTTAGTTAGTATTTAATAAAATTATATAAATAATTTAAAATTACTGCGCATTTCCCTAATATTACATTGAAATCGATGTATAATTATACGAGTTATCCCATATGTAATTTAAAATTAGTGTAAATATTACGCATTTCCACATATAACAGTTAAAATAACATTAAATCGGTGTAATATTCCGGTCAAACTCTTTTAAAAACATAATGTTACAGTGTTCCCACTGTAAATTCACATTTTTCTCAGTGATACCATCCGGTATTTACAATATATTATTATGAATACAAAATTTAAATCATACGCGAACAAGAGAAATTCATGTAAAGAGAGAAAATGAACAGGTGAGAAGAGAAAAAATCGGGAATAATTCGTCTTGCCCCCAACATCAATGCCCACTCACGGAAAATGAAAATTTAAGGTACGGCATTTATCCTATTGCGGGTTTTGCGGACCCGGATAAAGCGGGGTGAGCTTTTAAAAATGTGCTGAGTTTTTCGGCGTCTGACGTTAAATAATTCAGTTTCGCAGGCCGCAGGTTTACAGCTTCCATCCGCAACAGTGTAAATATTGTATGGAACTCTTTGCAACCGCACCATGTCCACAGGCCGCGGTATTGTCACTTTTTGTTTTGTGTCAATTTTCTGCCACTCACACTGATAAAAGATGCATGCTATACTAAATGCTTAGCCAAGAAAAATAAAGAATCCAGAAAGTTTTCAAACTACTTTATTATGTTTGTTTGACATTATAGTCTAGGCATTAGGTAGTTGTGAAAAAAATAAATAAAATAGTTGTGAAACTTAACCTAATGAGAGTAGTGTAAGTTAACCTAACAGGGCACGTATTTGTCTTTCAGTTAGTCCTGGTATCGTGGTCTCTGCCTTTAGAACTAACACTTACAACCAGGACTTATTATTCTGCTTTTGACACTAACTTATTAATAGTTAGCTGGATGTGTTGTATTTTCATGTTGGTGAAGTCAACATGTACTGTATGAGTTCGTTCAGTTTAAGCATTTTTTCTTTGTCCAGACCTAAAAATGACCAAGAACTGTTTGGAGTTTCCTTGTTGTTTTTTGTTTGCTGTTCCCTACAGCTAGCATAGCTGTGTCGTCTGCAAAGGTTGCCACAGTATTATTTTCTAATCCTGAGAGGTCGCTGTTGTAGAGTAGGTAAAGAATGGGATCTAAAACACAGCCTTGCAGTACTCCTGCTTTCCTGCTGCTAAAAATAAGTTCTGAAGGTATTTATGGGTGGACACAATGTAGTCGTTCCAACTTAACAGCGTTACAACAATTTAGTTTAAATGTGTAGTACATTAGGTGCATCCAGCGTAGTAAGCAGGGCGATTTGTTTGTTGGTAACGTCTCCAGTTAAGTTAGTGAGCCAACTGAGAATAAAAACTAAAGTTAGACTAATAGCCGTTCAAAAAAGAAAGCTCGCAACTAAAGAGGGTAACTAACTGATGCCCCCGGAGTGTCCCCGTGCCCTTTAAAGGGCGACTGCGGGCGTTCGCTTCCCGTTGCAAACGACGCTCTGACTTTTTTACGCGGTGACACAGTTTGGTCACACATAACTCACTTGAGTCGGTCTCTGGCACGTTTACAATTTTCAGCGGGAGAAAAAAAGGAAAAACAGCGGACACAATACACACGCTGCAGAGTGTTTGGACAAACAGTATGCGCTAAAATTAACTTGTTATACTGGCACCCGAGTGGAAGGAGATTTATACTTCTTCGCTGAAAACAATTCGAATGCGGGTGGGCGTTTTATCAGCCCGACCGAGACAACTGCACAAAATTATGCCAATACTTCTCGTGGATTTATGTGTTAGCGTAATTTATGCATACTTTTTCTAACCAGTATCCCAATTTGAATGGTGTAGACCAGTGGTGTCAAACTCATTTGTGGGCGCGGGGCACAAATTCTGATCTGAGCAAAAAAGACTAAAAAAAGTAATTAACTGGTAAAACAGTTTTTGTCTCATTTGAATTTTTTTTCATTTTAATGCCATATTGCTTATTATACCATGTTGCTTATACCGTATTAGATCAATGTCATCAGTATTTTAGTTTTTGATTTGTTTGGTGACTCACATCAATATTTTGCATTTATCTATGCGTGCGAATGCGAGCACGCAAGTTCGGAGTTAACAAAATAAATAAAAATTCAATAAGGATTTTTTATCAAACATTTTTCGTTTGAAATTTAGAATTTGAAATAATGTTATTTTTTACAATTTAACGAAAATCATAGAAAATAACATCAACTAAAGGAGATAATGATAATTAAATCCAGGCGAGGATAATGAAGGGTTCCTGGTTCAAATCGAGGTGGAGTTTTTTTTTTTTCAAAAATATATCCTCATATGGATTAATTATCATTCGCTTCTTTAGTTGATACTACATTACGTACGACTTTACGTAATAACCATTTTCCCTTGAATTTATACAAAGTAGCTTATAAACTTGACTACACCTTAACCTTTCATGTTTAAAAACAATTACTACAGTAAGCTTTTAATCTCAAACTCCCATTCAAATGATATTAACGAAAATATTTTTAAAAAAATAAATTTTTAATATTTTGTTGTTAAAAAAAATGTATACCGACTAATTCTTTCTCCACGTATATGGTTAAAACTGAGTAATCAACTCCCATGTGAATAAAGAATCATCAAAACCAGTTAATTGGGTCTAGAGAAAATCAACTTTGAAATCGTGCCATTTTATTATTATCTACTGTTCTTGTTGTATGGCCTTTAAAAACAAAGATAATGAAGTAATTCGAAAATCAATATGTTCAAAAATTATTACAGTGTCCCAGCTTGTTATAGTATGAACTCCATATAGTACTTCAAAGTTCAGGCGAAAAATCATTACATCATTCTATACTCAAAACTGAAAGTTGAAATAAAAATTCTTCACCCGTACATCTTCTGAAGATTTAGGCTACCAGTAAGTGAAATAATCATGAAAATGATTGGGGAGAAAATCAACTTTCTATTTTTAACATATTTTTCATTAACCGCTAAACCTTTTGACCAGTTTAGTTCAGAATTAGCCACAATCTCTAAATACAGAATGATGACCATCAAAAAAAATCCACCTTTAAATTATTTACTTTCTATTTATAGTAAGCCCAATGATGTAGGAAGGCCCAAATAAAAATGGTTACAGCTCTGCTACTTAATCAGTAATAACTAGTGTCCCTGCATCGAAGGAGAAAGGTATTGTCGGGAAATTCCGTCTCCGAAGCTCATTGCAAACTTAGTAACTAAAAAATGTTAGAAATCAGTATCATATTTTTTAAGTTTTATTGTATTGTAATATAATTTTAGCGAGGGGTCGTGGGCCGCACGGTAGGGTGTTGCGGGCCGCAGGTGACATCACTGGTGTAGACAAACACTTTTGCCAGGATGTATGGATGGCTTGACTGTGCATTGACGAGAACATAAATGATTTCCAATTATCTCTTCGATCGCTAAATCTTGTGGAAACTTAGGGATTACCCGGATTACTCATATGATGAGTTTTCGAATAAATTATCCGTAACTTCTGACGGCGATCATCAATCATTTGCGATAATTTACGGAGGGGTTAAAGCCAGACAGCAAAATCTTCGTCAACACTTTTACGTCCAAGACTCAACGAACATATATCTCATATTCAGTTCTCGCTAGAAAAAAAAAGCACACGGTGAAAATTCCATTGTGCAGAATACTAATGCGCGTGAGGAAATCAAATTGGAAAGGTGCCTTATTTTGTGACAAAAACGAGCCTTGACGAACGGCCGGGGGGCTAAAAATCGGCATTATTCAGATCATGTATTTGCATGCAAATGATTTCGCCTCGCCTTTTAAAATCCAATAATCTGCTCTCGGATTTTCTTTGTCGTCTGCTATGCCGCAACCTCGGATATAATAGTGTTATCTTCGAGATAACAAAGTCCTCGTGAGTCTTTAGCATTTTCAAAGCGTCTCTTCCGTTGCCTCGAGCGGCCATCAACCTCTTGTCATAATACCTTCTATTTGTAGCCATACGACAACGCCCGCATCTAGGCTACGAATATTTTATGGACGTAACTACCCTTCAAGTTTTATCTACTTACTTGACGTCAATTTTTAAAAATAAACCTTGTACAACCGACACTACTATCGCTTGCAAAAGTATTGAGCCGTGTGTTTGATGGCTCGTAACATTGTAACCATTGAACAAAAAAAAATGCAATAAAGTGCGTTCTACTCTTGAATCATTTCTACATAAAATTACTGACTATTATATTTTTCTACCCATCGGTTTAAATACGGGCGCGAGAAAAGTGTAAGAATGTACCCGATTTTGCCCTTTTAAAATAAGTCTTGCCCTCATCGGATATGTATGTAACGAATAGGCCAGCTTCCGGCTCCCCTTATGGGAAGTTACGTGTATAGAAAAATCCTAATTACTCGAGTACCCTGACAGATATCGCAATGAAGCTAACACTGTTCGGACGAGCATTCTTCGGCCAATCTAAAAGTGGAAAAGTCCGATTCGAAGTATGTAAATTAGTATCCGCAATTAGTTAATAACTGGGTGACATGAAATATTAGCAAAACTCGGGATATTCAATAGGCTGTATCTCGTTGACCCTTTGTCCACTCTTAATAAAAACAACACCATTCGATTCCCCTCTTCTTAAACTATAGGAATTTCAAAAAGTCCGATCGCGATTATACAGACTTGAACTACCAGGCGTAGACAAAGCAGTACAACGCAATTTGCATGTAGACAAATTGATGTATAATAATGAATAACATAAAAGTTATTTGGGAATTTTTAGCAGCGAAATGAAAGTGATCAATAATTCTGTGCGCATTTTGGTTCTCCCAGAGGAAAGGGGGCAACGAATCGAGGTTCGCGCGATGATTTCAACCGATTAACTCTCAGGACCGTATTCAATATTTTTGTCATTTTCTCGTTCGGGACTATACATTTTTTTTAAATAGCATGCGTGATGTTTTTCTTATAAGAAGCTCACTATCGCACTCTTCATTATCTACTGCTGTCGTTGTAGTTTAATAATTCGTCATGCAAATTGATTATAATTGAGTAAAATATGATATTTACTCTTGAAGTATAACGTTTCCTTAAACACAAATTTGCGATTGTTTTCACTGCTCTCGCGTTATCGCTCTACCACTCGTTACCGATATATACGCATCCTTAAAAATCTTGCTTATAGCCTTTATTGATTGAATTATACTCGCTGTAAATTTGTTTTCTTTCTGACAAGCGGTTTAGGACGAAAAATGGAAAGACTAACGTTTATTAAAAACTGCTGAAATCGGATACATTTTTACACTTCTCTCGCGCTCTTGTCCAAATCTAGGGGCAATATAGTCCAATAGAACCTTCAAACGCAGGGCTCAATACTTTTGCAACCGGTATGCAAAAGAATTTGTACCCAATCCCACAATTCACGCGAACAAACAGCTAGTTTTGGATTATTTGGTGGACAATTTGATTTCAGAGAAGTTATCTTGTCTTCTATATACATATGTAGCAATCTGGACTTTGAAACAATGTTATTTGACCATTTCGGATGATACTTCGTGCGCGTGGTGCGGATTACAGTTTTTTTATTCAGCAAATGTTGGCGATACATCTTCCCGGGCTGCTTTATTAATGTTGCCGCCCATGCACATGGCGGTTATATGGATTGCTTCTGCACGGCTTTTGGGGTTACTGTCCGGTCCGGCGGAGAACAAATATTACGCCATTTCGTCAGGACGTGACTACTTTGCTTATGCTTTTTAGGTAAATTGGACATTCGTCTTACTCACGTTATTTGCGCTTTGTGCTTGCTTTTACCACATTCACTTCAATTATCTTAATAGCGTTGGAAAAAAACTGTAAAACTACCACGTTGGGATAATAAAAATGGTTAACAAAAAGTACTAACTAGTTAATTAAATTATACTGATGTACGTACTCCATGTAGTTAAATAATCTAATAAATTTAAACAACAAAGTTTTTTCTGGTTTTAAAAAGGATTATGTGCTGTGTGTTTCATTTTTAGTCCCCTGTCTGCCGCGCTATGCAATTACATCGAAATGCTTTCACTGAAAAGTGTGGGGCTCAGGGTTGTTCCTGTATTACATTTACATCAGCTTTGCAGGTGCAGTTGTTCTATTGTACGTGTTTTTGCACATACACACACAGGCGCAGAGTTCAATTCATCCAGTTCAAATGAATTATGCACATTTCCCAAATTGAAAACGTCTGCTGTCAGCGATTTTTTACGGACTGCCCCGCAGCGAACGCAAAAATCGCATCATCCCGGACAGGGCGACAAATTTCACAATTTGCTCCACATATTTGGCTGAACCAACAACAGATTTTATGTCATTGTCGATAATTCTGTATTGAAAATCCCACTGAATATTGTTATCATTTTACTCATGCTAAAAGTTTTGCAGTAGAATGTTTTATTTACTGTGTGATAAAAATATTATTTGTTGAACGGAACATCCTGAATTCTGGCAAATTTAGTTTCCCTATATCATTCTGATTTCAGATATGTTTGTGTGTAGTTGATTTACTAGTAATTGTCACGCTCTTTGTCTAAAAAGCAGTCTAAGTAAATTTGTCTAAAATGTACAAATGATCCCGGGATGTCGGGATAAAAAAAATTTTAATCCCGAGATCCCGGGATTGATGTTGGGATTTATGAAAAAAATAACATTACCGGATCAAAACGCCTGGCATGCTAAAAGTTACCAAATCCAGTCAGTAAGAAACGCCTAAAATATACTTGATCGGCCACAATATCTTTTACCCCGAAATTTAATAATCAACGTTTTCAAATTTTACGTTAGAAGTAAAAAACCAAAATTCTTTAATAAACAAAATTTAAACGCTATTAGATAATAACTTCCATCATAAATTAGCTAAAAAAATTTACGTTTTTGTAAAATGTTTCAAGAATAGTCACGACAAAAGAAATTGTTTGATCGAGTCAAATTTTCAATGTTTCATATTAATGCCAATAAACATTTTGACGATTTTTTTTTGTTTTCTTCTTTAAGATAAAATTCGATAACTTTAAAATTCATACGTCATGGATGTTTATTATGTAAATAGATTAACTGTTTGCATTTTAAATAAAACGATTATTATTTACAAAAAAAGATAGTTATAATGAGTTAGACCCAGTTCTAAACGCGTCTTCAAGTAAACCGTTATTTATTGTTCAAAATTGATGAAATCTCTTGTAATGAATTAAATAAATATTACTTGTACGTCTTTCGGTTTTGTCAAATATAGTTCAAATAGCTAAACCCACATTATAAAAATAAAATTTTTATCTACGTACACTTTTTGACAAAACTTTTCCACTAAAAAAGGCAAGAAACCGATAATTGTGCGATGACGAAATATCAACAATGACCATATTACCACAAACTCGAGATGTTTTAACCGATACGCAATCTACGGCGTAGACGAACCCCATGACAGAGAAACATCGTACCTATAAATGGTGTGTTTTAGTTTAAGGTAAAATCCATAAACAGAAAGAAACTTGAAAATCGGAACAAGAAATGGCTTTGTTCGCTCGACTGGAGTGAACCATCGAAGATTAATATCAATGATTAATAGCAAATCATTTTTGGTACAATTTGGGTTTCATTTTACAGTTAAATATATCAGGATTAATTTGTATCTTTAGTTTATACTTATTTTTATTATTTTTTTGATGTATTTTTTATCTATTTACTAATTTAATATTCTGTAATACATCATTGAAAGGAACAGGTACAGAAATCCGCCACTATTTTTTTTATTTTCTACGTTTATGTTGTTTGTTTCTGTTTTAAATATTGTATTGCTTATATTTTTGTTGAGGAAACTAAAAAGACTTAAGCAAGCTGAACAGGTTTGCCTCTATATTAATTTATTATATTATATCTACTTCTGGCAAAATCTGTTCCTCCTATTATACGCCAATGTTGGTGTAAACCATAGGTTCCCAAACTGCTTGCGCTGTCCTTCTCCCGCTCTCGGCTGTCGCAAACTTTGCTACGCTTCACGGGGTCTGCGACCCCCTGTTTTGGAACCTATGGTGTAAACACTGTAAACGAACATTTTATACTTGACACTTAATTTAATCAGAATGGGTGCTGTTATATATTCAAGTTAATACTAAAAAAAATGCAGCTCAATTAATTTATTTGTAGATCAGTGCCCATATTTCACCAATAAACAGAAAATCAGAAAATAATTTAGATTTAACTCTTTCGGGATCCCGGGATTTAGATTATAATCCCGGGATCCCGAAAAAGCTCATTATTTGTCGGTATCCTGGGATTCCGGGATTGGAAACCCTAGTAGGTACAGTAAAACGTTCTGCGTTGGAAGGTGTTTGTTACATTGTAGCGCTGGCTTAGGGGGGGGGGGATTCCGGTTTTTCCCCTAACAGTACCGCTTTTTTTCGAATTTTGTATTGGTATAACTATGCAATAAATCGATTCCAAATTTGGCACAAATATGCATTAGCTTTTCAGGAATATACAAAAAAATAATAAAGAAATATTATGAATCACGCTCACTAGCCACCCGCGATCATGACACTGTGCGAAGATTCGGATTCCCAAAACTTCCAGGCATGACAATAGGAAAATTTCACGGCAAACTCAACCAGTTTGTTAGAAATATTTCTTCATAAGTAGGTACTGTGATCTCATACAAGTACGTCTCCAAACCCATGCACTATAATTTCTTCGTCTTCCGCTGTCGACAATATATCGGCAGACGTACTAGCCAATGCTTTTCTTTCATGAGTGTGAATTTCCAGAAAATTTTCTTTTTTGTTGTCTATCAGCACGTGAAGGAGTTTTTTCTTGAGTGTTTCTTATCAATGACTGTGAATTTCACAGAATAATAAAAAACACACTGCAAGATCTCTTGGCTTGAAAATTTTTTAACTCGAGCGGAAAAAATTGTTGAGTGCGCGATCCGACCGATCCGCGCGCCCTGTATTTTTGGCACCTGCACGCCGTTGGCTAATTGCTTATAACTTGGCTAATTTTGCAAATATTGGCTTAAGACCTTAAGATCTTAAATAATAAAATAACGCATAAACAAAAAAAAACATTTGTTTTCATCAGAAAACCGGAATCCCCCTTAAGCCATGCACAACCGAATTGCGGGAAAGTGAGTCTTGTGAGGTTAAATATGATAGCACTTTTCAAGTCAAATAAGTTTTTATTTGAAGCTTTTGTATATTTAACGTCAAAGAAGAGAGAAATGATTTTTGTTTTGAAACTTGTTTGTTAAATTAACTACAGAGAGTTAAAAGAATCTTGTTTAAATTTTTCTTGTATTAAAATTCGGGCATTTTAGTAGTATTAATGAAATTATTGAAGAAACAAGATATTTATGTGGGACACGCTGTATGTTGGCTGTTGGCATTATAAAAGTATATGATAAGGATAAGGGGTATAGTGTTAGCATTCTCTATGAAGAACGAAACGAGGATTTTACTGTAATTTATAGGTGTAATTTAATTGCGCTTTCTGTGTTCCAAGTATCCACATTCAGGTGAGTTCATGCAAATGCATTTTATGGCCATCCAGGGCGTGCTGGTAATCCGGAAACTTAGCGCGAACAAAAGAAAACCAAGCATAGTTTAATTGACAAACAGTACGCCGCAGAATTTCAGAATTTAAATTTAACTGCCACTGCGGGTGCAATAAACGACGAGATTTATTAATTAATATCAGCCCAAGGAGGAGCACGGAATAATTAAAACGAATACTCATAACACGAGGAGAGCGCTTGCTTAATGCCGGTCCTATAATGGTTGTTTATTTTAAATCCGAGCGGGCTAATGAAATTTCGTTTGTTGGGCTTTTTTTCGGAACTCGTTAAAAGGGGACAGGGGCGGTTTTCATTACGAGGCGGAGTCCAGCTTTTTCGCTAGGCGGCTAGGCTAGGGATTAGCAAGTGTTGCGGAAACCCCTTTTTTCTTCGATTTTCTTTAACGCTCTTATAAAGACATTTTCGCCGACAGATTTAAATTCCGATGGATTAGCGCTAGCTCGGCGGAATTAATGCTCTGGGGTCTGGAACGAGAAATTTGAATAAAAGACGACCCTTGGAAATCTGTCAAATAACTGTTATATAATTATAATTGCAGTTTCATTGTAGGTAGTTTATTACTATTCAAAAAATTTCTTCAGAAATAAACTGTTCAAAGAAATGATAAATAAGATAACTATTAATAGATACAGACCAGTATTTCACGTCAATCTTTTACTGATGTTGGGGCATTGTGGTATTAGTTTTTCGAAAACTATACAGAGAGAGTTATTAGAGTCCCATTGGAGTATGAAATTGAAAGAAAATGTGTAATTAAGTACGCATTATACAATACTTTGTATCTACTTCATTGCTATTGTTGTTGCTGTGTTGCTTATGGTTACTCTGAATACAGGATATTTGAAAGTGGAATTTTAATGTTTCTTATCAAACATCATGTATATATAGAGCAATATTAAGGTACCTACATAAGCACTATATGCAGAGTTTGCCAAAATTACCGGAACACTTAAATAATGACATCCAATCGTAAGAAATTTAAAAAAATTGTTCAAACGATTTTTGACTTTAAACAAGCTATCGTTTAAATATAGGTACAGGGTATTTTTTAAATATAGGTACAAGTTATTTTTTTATAAGTTGCATTATTATTTAGCTATAAGCAATTAATCAAAAGTCATAAACTTTTACTTTAACCCAACGGGTAAAAAGTAAAAAATCCAACAGAAAATAACAACACAATTAAATAGAATTAAAATCATTAAAATCTGCTACATTAAACTAAAGGTATGTGGGAAAATATTCTTTATTTGAAGATCAGAAGTATTAAACAAAATATTTCTACAAAAAGTTCTTAGAATTAATCTAAGAAATAAAAAATTAAAAATATACAGCATGTTCTATTAGAAAATGAAAAGGTTTGCAAAATTCCAGAAAAAAATAAAGACGCATTCAAAATTTATTTGAACGAGAGGTTCTTAAAACTCATAAAAGTTTATTTGAAAAATGTTATAAGTTTTTTTCAGTTGGAGATTTATTGAGGTGATCCGTTAATGTTGACTATTATTGGCTGATATCTTATAATGAAAAAAATGTAGCATTTTATAAAAAAAATAAACCTTTAAATGTTCTTAGAATAAAAAAAAGGAAATGTTCCCTAATGTTTTATAAAAATGAGCAGCCTGTATATTGAAAATATCTTTAAACGATAGTTTGGTTAAAGCCAAAAGTTTTTTGTTTGAACAGTTTTTTGAAAATTCCCGCGGTTGGGGAATTAATTAAACTAAAGGTATGTAGGAAAATATTCTTTATTTGAAGCTCAGGAGTTTTGATTACTTTGCTCATTACTCAAAAATTAAGCATTTAAACAAAAATATCTACAAAAAGTTCTTAGAATTAATCTTAGATATAAAGAATTTAAAATATACAGCCTGTTCTATTAGAAAGTGGAAAGGTTTGCAAAATTCCAGAGAAAAAAACAGATCTAATTTCTTTAGACTCTAGCATACAATATCTGCAAAAATGTTGGTTTTACCTAATTTTCGGAAAGGTCCGCGAGAGTCCATTTTACGAAAATCACTTACTTATCACCTACTTATCCCAGAGGCTATTAATAACTTTCCATGAATTCAAAGGGTGTAGTTGAAACGCCAATTTTTTTAGTATTTTCAATATTATGTAGTCACAATTAATGGTTCACAAGTGGGTAGCTAACTAACTACGTGCACACATAAACCGGCTAAATTTTCGGAGGGGATATACAGAATTCCATACGCGATGCATACAAAAACTTGCTAGTTTGCGAGCATACTACGACTCTCGTGTTTTTAGTAAAATATCGCGCGCAGATGTTCATGTTGTTCGCTTGTGGATAGATGTTTAGATCGCAATATTCTAGTAGTTCTTTTGTTCGAATAAGTGCAGGTGTTTGTGAAGTGATTGAACTATGGTCCCGTGATATTGTTAATAATTTTCGGATGCATTTCGACATGGAGGCCGTACTGGACATTCGCAAGCTAAACCATGGTATTTTTTAGTTAAGATTTTGCTAATTAAATTAATGGACATAACAAATAACTCAACGGTCAAGTAAAGATGCACTGAAAAATCCACCCCATTTTGACTGGACTATTTTCGACATCATTATACACGTTAATAGTTTAATACTAATTATAACGACGTTTGTATTCACTGAATAGATATGCCCGTCAAGCTTTTCACATCATTCAGCAATTCCATACAAAATGGAGAATAGACAATTGAACGAACATTTTGAGAGCACATACATAGATAAACATTAAACAATGCACTATTATGCATTACATGGATAACAATGAACTTTGTGGTGCCGTGTCTACGCACTTGATAGCACAAATAATAATTTACGTAAAACGAAGTTTAAAATCCCCATTTTAAAATATAAAATGTAGTAGGTAAAGGCGGAATGGGAACCTTGCAATTCTGCCTGGTTATGACTAAAATAAAGCCGTAAAAGCATCGATGATTACTTGTTAGAATTAATTATATTGTGGCATGCACACATTGATCATGAAACGATTCACAATGGTGATTTTAAACTTTTAAGTGATCAAAAGTGAGAAAATAATTTCGATTTGTTTTTTAAAACTTTGCCGCATATTTTGTTGGAGGGGGAGGGTTGAAACATACGTTTGGTTTGAGATTCTCAAAACTTGTGAGTATGATAATATTGTATCTGCAAATGCAGGAAACGTAGTAAAATAACTAAGTACATATGGGTGGTTTAGATATAAATTTCATTTTAAATGTAGTTCAAATATTGCACCTATTATGAATGTACAAAAACAAGTAAAATCTAAGTAGCAATGGGTACTTATTATTATTGATGAAGGAAGCTTATTTTTTAGACTGTACGAAACTGACCCAAAGGGCTTAACAATCTCAGTCATCAGATCGATATAATATCACTTGCCTTCACATTACTTCATTTTCGTCATGATCACTGCGTATACAGATACCATAACTGATTATGGCCTCTTTCGTATTACTAAGAAACAAAATTTTCAAACAATCGTTGTCTCTTATTAAAGTAAATGATAGCACATACAACCCTGCCTAATAACCCATTTTTCATTTCAAAGGAATTGATGTATTAGAATTCTTTATGTTTAGATTCATATGAAAGTTTCAACAATTGAAGTTATGAAGCAAAAAGCGACTGTCACATTGTGCATTGCCTTTGATCACGTGGCGTGGCAAAGTTTTGCGTGTACCACTGCCCAAATATTACCTCACAAGTGACATGAAGTAGTATATTATTGCGTATGTTTTCCTTTCGCTTGGGGGGAGATGTTTATAAATCGCTTGAGAAGCCCTACAAAACAAGTATACCGTCTTCTTTCGTTATTCGCTATATTGAATTTGAGGGTCGTTAACCGTGAGAAGAGGGTGGATGGAGAGGGGTCGCGTCTTGCTTCATCATCACATAATATCTTTGTCATCGCGGCGCGATATTGTCGCGTCGTTTGGGGAACAGGGCGTAAAGTGCGGTTGACAGCTGCAAGTGGGGCTCTGTTTCAGGCGAAAAGAAAAACAAAAGCTCGCCGCGGCCGAATAAAAACGCGCCACCCGCGCGGACTACTAGACAGGGGATGGGTGGGCGACAGCAGCAAAAAAAAGAAACGTATTTTATATCCGATGCGTTCGCGTGGGCGAAGGGCGACCTGGACGTGGCGTGAGGTGAAATATAGTATCCGAAATGACAGGCGCAGATAATGAGCTCACTAACAACGCGGTGCGTCAGTTTAATGTGAATCCCCCCGATGGCCAGGTTTGCCCGCTCTTGGGCACCATGGGCGCCTCCACCGCGGTAATGAGGTTTTGTTTTCCACGTGAGAACGTCAAAAGCAGGTTCCTCGCGCGATTATACGGCGAGAGGGGCGATAATGGCGGTGTCAGCTTGTTCGAAGCGATACAGCTTCCATAACAATAATTATTGCGGTATGTTGTTATTACCACTTGAAGGAAATCGGTAGGTGAAGAGATTTTCTGAGATTTTCTGACGCCGTGATTAGTTCTCGGCTTAGTTCTCTACAAATGGTAGATCTTAATTTGTAGATAACCGAGAATATTAGGGCTGGTGGTTTCACCTAACTATTATAACCCGTGAATAGAACTGAGGCAAATGACAACAGGTAACGGTCTTTATTAACTGTTGCTTACATTCGTTTATATGAATATGAGTAACTGCGGTTTCTCATTCATGAATTATAAATTGAAAAATTTCTGCATGCATATGTTTATATATTTGATTATTCATTACTGTTTTCATGTTAATTATTATTACTTAATAAAATGAAATATTTTCTAATATTTAGCGTGCAAAAACCTTATAAGAAATATATCATTGTACAGCTGTAAAAACGACGTTAATTTGGCTATTGTTGCAAATTTATTCCAGATAGGTAATATTGTTCACAAGTGCTTGATGAATGGACAGCAGTTCTGTAAGTGCTCTGTGGGCGCATAAAACGATAAAACCGCAAAATACTGATTGTGTACAATTTATCAGTACAGTATTTAGCGCAAATAAATATTTAGAAAATGCTCATGCAATTTTTAACTTTATTATAGATATGATCGACAAAATGTGTGCTGCATAATATGCTATTCAATTTTGTTCTCATACCCTTCTATAATTTTGATTACACGCGTACATTTGGGTGGATTTTTATTTATTTATTACTAATATTTTTTACATAACTATATTAGGTTGCATGTGGCATCTTTTGCAGGACGCGCAAATTTAAACACAAATCCAGGGTATCCTGCAAAATTCAGGACATCTGGCAACCCCATATGGAACGGATTTTTTTCTCCAAATTTTAATACAGTCTATTTTCTGCATTCAACAATTTTAAAAATGTTATGATGTTATAACGTTTAAAAAAACGAGAAAAAATTGCTTTGGCTATATTTGAGAATTTGTAGCAACTGAAATCAATGTCCTGAAATCAATATAAACAATCCTTTTGGATATCGGGGAAGAGAACATATTTTTTTAATACGCCTATGATGCTTATGAGGAAAAGAACATGTAGTCTTTACTTTGAGACTATTTTGATGTTTTAGGACATTGGGTTAAGCCATATTATATTCACAAACATTGCTAAACATCACAGAATCCACGTTACCCAGAGTTATCAATGTTGGATTTAGTAACATCGATGAATTCATGAAGAATACATCCTGTACTAATAATAATAAGGCGCCATATCGAAAATTTCTCAGAAGGAAACTTTTATTCTAAAAAAATTATACATATACAGGTGCTATTTTATACGGCTCGTATGAGTTGCATAGAACTAGAACATTTGTAGAACCAGTAAAAAACAGACATGAACAATTCATGAAAATTCAATACTTCCATATTTTATTACATCGAATATAGCAGGAATATCGAGGACGTTTTACCTCGCTAGTTCGCGTATTCTACGATATTGTCGCGCATAAGAAGGCCATAGAGAACGTCCATATATACCGTTCACGTTTATGGTCGTGAATTGATAACCTCTCCAACGTGGCTACCGCCCTCCGCTATTGTTTTGATATACGGCGCACGGCGCGGCCAAAAACGAACCAAAATAACAACAACTATAAACTGAAAAGTTGCACCGCGGAAGCATGGATATAAAAGTCCTTGCGGGCGGTTAAAATATAGATCAGCCCGTCCGCCCATAACCGAAATAACAATTCTGTATCGATGGCTTTGTTTGTCATCAACAGTGCGGTTGGGCTCGATTCAGTTGCCAAAATGTTCGAGTTTGTGACAAGTTACAAATTTAGCACGAATCACCGATTATCATTAACTTGATTGCTATTATTTTACTTAGTTTGTTCATAGGGTTAACTGGAAGCTGGGTAATACTGATTTTAAGGTTAAGATTTCTCTATATTTGCAAATATTGGTGTTTATTGATGTTAAATTTGACAATTTTTAGTAAATAACATACTTATTGATGTACATATATTGTAGATCATGTGAGAATTGATCCATAATTCAGGTCACTAGGGATAATTCAATGTAGTGTTGCTTTGTGAAGTGTAGTGAATTCTCTTTACTGTCCGTGGAATATTTTTAAACTTTGTGAAGCAGTAACTTTTTTACTTGTGTCAATTAACCGAAAAGTCCATTGACCATCTGAATTAGATAAATGTTATCCCAATTAAGTAGTACCAATTAATACATTCTTGTGCCAATCGTCGAAGTGGATAATTGAGGGGTTCAATCATGGGCGTCCGCAGGAATGTTTAGCAATCTATAACAACCAAACGACAACACATTTCTATATTAAACTCGAAGAATGGGGGTCCATTTCAAACAAATAATTACTTAATAATATTTTAAAATGTAGGTTTGGAAGGAGATTTAAAAATGGTTCATTATTGATACAATAACGGCGTAATCATGCCAAAAAAAATTGTGTTTCGCGTAAATAAACTTTTTTCGGTCCCCTGAACATTTTTGACCAAGGTACAAAAAAAATCCAAATCAGCCGCTATTACTGTAATTTCGTCAAAATAGTTAAATAATAAATTAAATTAGAGGAAATTTTGTATAATTTATGCCTATGAAATTTTTTGGTAAAATTAATAGTTTAACTTCAAGAGCAAATTCTATTTGACCGAGATCGGTCGCATCTGCATTGATATAAAACTAGTTAGCCAGGATTTGACAGATATTTTCATTCTAATGACAGTAGGTAGTGTCAAACGTTGATGTTTTCACAATACCTACTGTCAATAAAATCGATATATCTGTCAACTCCTGGCTAACTAATTTTATTTTAATGCAGACACGATCGATCTCGATCAAATAGAATCTCATGCACCTAAACTATTAATTTTATATATAGTATGATAAAGTTAGGTACCTGGCCACATCAGATTTTTTATGTGGAATTGAATCAAGTACTTTTTTATTTCTTTCCCGGGCAAATGAAACTTGATATGTATATATTGTTGGAGCATCAAGAAACATTTTGTAAAGCAATAGTTTCCACTTTTTTATGTATTGTTAAGTTACATAATGTGTTAAACAATGTTTGATCAGTTCTTATTTTGTTTTGCGCTAGTGCTCACCACTTAAACGTCAGTGATTCAATAATAATTTAAAGTTTGCTTTAAGACCCTCTGGAGGTTATGTTTCTAGGGCACACAAATAAAAAATTCGATAAAAAAAAACCCATTATAAATTCTATCAAAAGCGAAAATTATTTGTTTTGACATTAAGACCTCAACATTGACTTATTACCTATTAAATAACTATTTTCAAATAAGTGAAGCTAAAAAGGTTTTTTTATTGGTGTAAAATTTAGTGTAAATGTCATTACATGTAATTTTGATTTTTTTTTTGAACTTATAGCGGCTGAAAGGTATACGTCGAAAACCTCTAAAGGGCTAGGTTAGATTGAAAATAGATGGTTTGTTAACCTTATAATCTGAAAAAGCTTAAAAGAAAATTTGTTTTAGCTTTTCTGATGGCCCACGACACCAATATCGTGGGCAGAATTCACTAATTATTCAAATTAATGAAAATATGTAAAAATATAATCGGCAATGACTTTTAGTTTCTTTTATTCTTAAAAATTGTTAAATAATTACAACCTTATTAAATTATATTAATTGTTGGCACAAAGAATCATGCGGACTTTTGCATAAAAAAAATGATTTCAAACTTCAACAGGACATACATTTGTAAATAATGTTCTAAGTATGCAAAGTAAAACCATCTGCATTTTTGTTAATGATAGGTTTGGCTGTAATTGACATTTGCAACTAAAAAGTGGGATCGACCAAGATCATCATGGATGCCAAGATGAATATTGATTTTAACACATTTAAGCACTAAAAAGAACCTAATCTAAACAGAAATGGACTAGTTTTTCACCAAATTTTCCTACGATAATTGCAGGAAATGTAAACTTAATCCAGGGTGATCGCTGTTTTCAGAATCACCTGTACTGGATTAAGTTTACGGTAAGCATTGATTGGTGATAACAGTTTTACGCCAGACCTTCATTTTTTTTTAAATTGTTCAAGACTATTGTTGTTACTTTTTCGGGAACCAATTCCAGTTCTAGAAAATAATATATCGAAGAATACATCAATGAATGGCAACCAAATAGCGTAGGCGTGTTGACAGCCTAACAATATTTTCCTATTCGCGTAAGTTTATTTGTAGAGGGCGCACGTGGGCAAACAAATCGCGGGAAAGGAAATCGCGAGAAGTGGGCGTGTATACATAATTCATCCTGCCTTTCCCCAACTGACGTGCTGGTTAGGGTGCATACGTTAACGTCTGTATTAAAGGAACGTGTCCGCGTCGGAATTTTCGCCCATAGCCCGCGCTAAATCCGACGATTGCAAAAAGCGAAATACCGAATTAGCAGCACCGGCACCGGCGTGATCGACAGTTGAATGATGCTTTCCACTTGTAAACGTCGCCCTCGAGGAAGGCGACGCCATACAAACGTAGAAACGCAATAGCAACCGATCCCGAGATATGTCTATCACAGCCATTCGTTGACAACTACGAACTGCTTCGAACTGGCTATTTTTGTCAGAAACTGACAAACAAGGTGAACGCTGCGGCTAACAAGATTTCTTATCCATTTAATTTCCATTAGAATAAAAACAGTATTAACGCACTGATATTTTTTGTTCTTTTTGTTGTTGTCAATACCGTTTTTGTTTTCAAAGTTCCTACATTTACTTCAAAACTGCAAAGAAATTGAAAAAAGCTGATTTTGAGAAAAATCTTCCCGACCTAAATTTGTTCGAAATTTGTTTTATTTGGCAAGAGATAGAATCCAGAGGCCTTAATTCTGTTTACTCAACAAAATATTGTTTTTACTACTACTACTACTACTACTGTGTAATGCATTTTTGAGCATAGTATACATTGTCAGAAATCTTATAACTTCATCATATTTGTTGTGTTCGACAACTTTTGGTTAGCCAATAAAGGCAAAGTTAGAATTTTTTATGGCGTGTGTTTTACCTGAAAGTATCGATATCTGCGAAGTATGAACGAGATCGATGCCGGGATTCATGAAAAGAAAGCGAAAATTACCGGAACAAAACGTATGGGATGCGAAAAGTTACCAAATTCAGTCAGTAAGAAATGCTTTAAATATACTGGACTGGAACTGGACATCTTTTACCCCGAAACTTAACGAACGTTTAAAAAAAATAATTTATTACCTTATAAGTGGAAAACCAAAATTGTCGGTTTTAAAGGTAAAAAGTTTGCGTTAAAAAATCTTTTAAGTATAGTCAGGCCAAGTTAAATTGTTTGATCGAGTAAAATTTCCAATTTTTCATATAAATGCCAATAAAACATTTTGACGAGTTTTTGTTTTCTTCTTTAAAATAAAATTGGGATATCTTTAGAATTCATACGTCATGGATGTTTATTATGCATGTAGACAAGGGGTTCTCAACCTTTTAGGTTCCATGTACCACCTAAAATATATCCAAATTTCTCCGTACCACCACCCTTCATACAAAAATGCATATTAATACGGGAAAAGGTACATAAATAAAAAAAGATGATGCCTGATTTTAAATATATTCTACATATTTATTTTGTAACAATATAATAACTTTTATAAGAACAGTTGACTTGGTAAACAAAATAAAAACATATTCTCAAAAAAACAGTAATATAATAATAAACAATTATATAACAAAAGTTCATTTGATATACAAAAGGAAAATAAAAGCATCACTTACATTGAAATAACACAAAATAATTTATATGTTAATGCGACGCTCGCGGTTGTTTTGCTAAACACGTAATTTTTTAAACATCATCATGCTCTGTGTTAGTTCGTTTCATGCTTGAATATTGAACTGTTTGTTCTTTAAATAAATTATTGATGAAAATCCTATACTAATATAATAATAATTCCACATAAATAGGTGGTGCAAAATGGCGTAACAATCTAATAGTTTAATCTGCAATTTCTTAAAAATAATTCTTCCTCTGGATCAAAAAATTGGTGAGCGTATTAATTTTAAAATCTTCCATCAGCGCTCTTGTCTGAGGAAATTTCTATCAATTGTTCTTTCTCTTTGGCAGTGAAGTTATGTGGTATATACAGTTTTTCTTCTGATCCAATGTCATAGTTTCCTGGGAAATAACTATTTAAAGGGTGTAATAATTTTTATATGCGACGGTTATCATTGAAGTTTAGTGCGGTTTCCTCAAGGAAGCATTCGACTACATTTATTTTTATGAAGTTCTTTTATAATTAACTGTTATTTTTTGTCATTGTGGCGTTAATTTATCTTGAACACTAAAATGAAACATTTGATCCTTTAACAAAAACAAAAATATCTGCTCAATATGCTAACCGGACTATCCACAATTCATCAAGGAAACAATTTTAGAATTCGAAATCTGCAAGGAAAACGTGAACTTCTGATTTAAGTTCGCACAGACGACTCGAAACATTACCTCTTGAGAGCCACATCGGAATGTAGCAAGAGTGTCATGTTAACTTCCCATCTCCTGTCATAATATTGAAAACATTCGTGAACTTTTAATAAAATTGACTTTTACTGTTTGATGCAAAACTGGTTTTAGTCGTTCTGGTATAGATTTTGCTACTAGAGCTTCCCGATTTATTTTTGTAAGAGCGCCGCAGTTCTCTGTTAAAACCCGATCTCCATCGGTGCAAACACCAATGCATTTCCCCCATGGTATGGAATTGTTAAACATAAAATTATTAAGAATTTTTAAAATTGCATCACCAGGTGTTCTTTCGGGCAGAGGTTCACAAAATAAATATTCCTCTGCAATTTCCTCTTCTAGTTCGAAGCGGGTAAAGACTAATAATTGATCAAACTGAGTTTGATCAGTTCTTTCATCTAACTGTAGCGCAAAATATTTAGTTTGTTTTACCTCTTTAACTACACCTTAGTTTACACAATCTGCCATTTCTTAAATACGTCTGGTTACGGTACTATTTGGTAATGGAATATTATCTAATTTAGCTGCTATAATTTTGGGTCAAATAATTTAACAATTTCATCAAAATAAATATGATTTTACCAATAAAGTTTGGTATTTTTCGCGTACCACCCGGAAGTCCGCCGCGTACCACCGGTTGAGAACTCCTGATGTAGACTAACTGATGTTTACACAAAAAGTGGTAAAACGACTTTAAGACTTAGTTCTAAACGCGTTTTCCTGTAAAGACGTTATTTATTCTTAAATATTGATGAAATATTCAGTGCAACATCTTAGAATATTAAATATTCAGTTTCTTGTCATGAATAAATGAATAGTATTTTTTTTTGCTATAAATCCTATATCATATTTGAACATTGTTGAGTTCAGATATCTACTAAATTTCTGCTAAAAGAATCCTACGCTAAATATTTCAATATTATCGACCTGAAATCTGAGATATGACGTCTTATTTAAAAATAGATAAATAGTTGTTAGCATGTTTTTATATTATTAACATTTGCAGGACTGAAAATGGGGAAAATTGTTCGGAACATTGTAAAAATCGGTTATAAAACATTATAAATATTCTTGAATTCATCAATAAAATACATCAAAAGGAGAGTATTGATCATTTTAATATCGCTTTGTAATTATTATGTTGGTTGTTGGACTTACTTTAGTGCTAGGAACAGTTTTCCTATCGGTAAAATATATAAAAACGTCGTTTTTTTTGAGCGAGTAGACTGGTTCATTACTGTTATTTTAGCGAGCTTTCACACAATGCATCATCATCATCAGTCGCCCGTCGGCTTGTTATCATCATTCAGATATAATGGTGCGCGGAACTCGGGCCTGGCAAGAAAATTAATGTAACCAGTCCAGTGAGGGGCCAGGTCCTGCATTCAGTATGCACCGATAGGCGAGGATTTTCCAGTTGATCAACTCCCCAAACCGAGATATATTATAAATATTAATTTCTGCTGCGAGTCACTACAGCAGATAAAACGTTACGGTGGTAACTTTCGGTTTGCGAAGGCTGATAAAACTGATTGTTTTCTGGATGTGAAGGTTTTTGTATGCTTACATAAGTTAAATGAAATTACCAGGAAATTGGTATATTTCGGTATATTTGGTTCAAATATCCCACGCATTTCGTAATGTAAACACACGTATGCGGTATACACGAATTCCGCTTACAGTGGATGTTAACAAAACGTATTAATATCCTGTAACACACGAAATATGTGCGTCAAACAAACAACGATCTTGTTGGGAGTTCCTGGAACTGTTGCATGGAAATAGTAGGTCTGATTTTTTAGATATCCGGGAATTACATCATAATTACGAAGAAGTTGTTTGAATAGCCTCTCAGATTTTTTACTTTAACATGTTTCTTGAAGTATCCATACAAAAAAATATCCAAAAGCTCGTTAAAAAATGTTGTCCACCTACGTTTCCATTGTTATCTCCGAAATCGTTACACTCTCAACAAATTATACACTATATTAAATAGGAAGTATGTGGGTACATGATAAACAAAAAAGGAAAAAACCTAATAACATTGCAATATCGTAAATAGATTTAGGTATAGTTTACTATATAGGCTAAAACAGTAAATATTATATGTATTGGAAATAAAAAGCCTCTTTGATCCTTTGATTAATATTTATTTTAATAGGAACCGGTTTCGATCAGCTAACAGATCATCATCAGCCTAAATGGTCAAGTTAACAATGAAACAATAAAAAGCGTAGAACAACAACGACGCAACATGCATCTCGTTTGGAATATTCCAAACGAGATGCATGTTGCGTCGTTGTTGTTCTACGCTTTTTATTGTTTCATTGTTAACTTGACCATTTAGGCTGATGATGATCTGTTAGCTGATCGAAACCGGTTCCTATTAAAATAAATATTAATCAAAGGATCAAAGAGGTTTTTTATTTCCAATACATATATCACTCACCTTTGAAATTATGGACTCTTTCAACAGTAAATATTATGGAATACAAGCTATGTCAATCACATTACCTATAATAATTTCCGAGTTTAAATTGTTTTTGGGTTATGATGCAATCGACGCTTTTTGAATGGCAACCGTGTGTTTCCGTTCTGATATTGATAGATCAATTATCTTATTGGTAATTTACCTACAAAATTTATGGCCTTACATAAGAACATTGTAGAGAAAAGGATAATTAAAAATTTGAGTAGGTAATATTGACATATTGTAGTAATTGTTTGTAGAAAGCGAATAGGCGTTAAAGATTGGATTTACTTGCGCCGAATACGAATCTGAGCTTAAAAGTTGCATATCGCGTCAGGTCTGTGCGTTTTTTGTTGTTTCTCTTATGTAGGCGCCGCGCACACCGCTTGCTTCACCCACAATGCTTTAAAAACATTTGTGAACAAACTTTTAGGATTTCAGTAAAAGTACTAGGTTTAACTTTACTTTGAGGTCCTTCACAGGTTTCACAGGTTTTTAGGACAATGGGTTCAGTTAGTATACATTTAAAAAAATGTAATTGTAATGCAACCAACAAAGAAATCTTTAAGAGTCATCAACTGCTGATGATTCTTCCAGAGATGCCGGGGCAATGGATCACTATCGGAGACCCCTTCACAACAATACCACTTCACTGACACATACAACGTCTGTTTGCATGACATGAGTGTGAAATTGTATAACAAGCTATCAGTAAATTGCACAATAAAAAAATAATTGTTGCGGTTTCGTTCTTTGAAAAGTTCAGTACAACTTCGAATAACCTCTAGCAACTTTTCTTTTATAAAAAGTCGAATATTAAATAAAATAACTTTTAAATTTGGTGTGCTTTGTACAACAGTGTTAATATTAACCGATTTGGTTCAGACATTTTCTGTCTTTCTGTTGTTTGTACCTATTACAAAAACACAATATAATCTTTTATTTTTTTTGTACAGGGTGGACCAAATTCAATGTTACTATAGGAGATCTCGGTAACTATAAGAGATATCGAAAAATGAGTAAGGTTGTTGTGTCGTCTTTTTCTGAGAGAAACTCAATGGTTAAAACCAAAATTAGCTATCGTCTTTTGTTTTCGAGTTATAACACAAAACCCGATTTTTCGCTATTTTGACATTTGTAGATATCTTTGTTGTTTGTTGAATCAGACGAATGGTATTCGCAAGTTCTTCAGACACTTTTTCGATTATAATTCAGTGGAATTCACAGATTTTAAATATCTCTAATAGTTTTGTAGATATAACGTAAAGTTGTGTTTTGAAATGGAAATCATAGCTGGCTATGACTGAAATAAATAGAGCATTTTTTCCCCTTTTCAACGATACATCGTCTTCGAGATTTCTCCGAGTAGGTGTATGTCAAGAACGTGCAAATATTATTCGTCTGATTTAACAAACAACAAAGATATCGACAATTATCAAAGTAGCGAAAAATCAAGTTTTGTGTTATAACTCGAAAACAAAAGACGATAGCTAATTTCGGTTTTCACCATTGAGTTTCTCTCAAAAAAGACGACACAACAACCTTACTCATTTTTCGATATCTCTTATAGTTAGCGAGATCTCCTATAGTAACATCGAATTTGGCCCACCCTGTACAGTTAGATTCATTTTATTACCTCCTTTGACAATCGAGAAACAAGAAAAACAGTAAAAGATTTATGTCCGGTAATTTTGCATATGTGTACATTTAGATAATATCTATAGGTTTTGTTGACAAGATTCGTGTTATGATCAGTAAAGAATTCCGGTGTACTAAGGTTGGCATCGCCTCAAGAAACAGTTCGAAAGGCGCCAGAAAGTACACACCGCAGTCTTATTTTAAAAATTTAGTCTCGTCGTTTAAATTTCCAGCAGAGCAACTCTCCACTGCGCCAATAGTAATGGGTCTCGCGCCCTTTTTGTCAGCGGATGAAAATTTCATTAAACGAGCCCTCAAATAATAAACCCTCCGCGGGTTTAGTTCTCGCGTTCAAATTGATGCGATAAAATTATACCGTGGCTCACGTGTAGTCGCTAGTCGGTCTGACAAAGACGGGCCGAACCAAGTGGCAAAGAGTTACGGGTAAATTTGAATGTGAATTAATTTAATTAAGTGTGGAGTGGGCGTCCGAACTGAACTGAACTTTAGCCGGATGAGCATCATACCCGCGGAAAATTGAATTTTCGCTAATCCGACCCGACCGGTGGGTGGGATCGCGGCTTCCAACATGCACGCCAATGGCGGTCCCAATTCTGAACCCAATCCGGGATCACGAAACGAAAGTGTCCGCTCATTTCGCGAATTATCAACTTCATAACTGGCCTAATAGGGTCAACTGACGAACCCTACCAACAGTTGCCAACTTTAATAATAAACCAACAGTTCGTGATCTGTATGACTGATCGATAATTAAATAAATGCGCTTTTATAGAACAGTCCAACGTTAGAGGCAAAGTGCATGATTGACTCGTTTCTACCATATAGGAAACATGTAGATAATCATTTCCTCTACTGTCTATATTTTCAACGCCGCACGGTGGTCGATAATGCGATTCTAGCCGGTCAAAATTATTATTATATATATTATATATAAAATCCAATGTAGATTTTTGTACTAATTTTTACTTTCTACGTGCCTATATTATAATATAAACCCACCATATTTTTTACATTATCATCTGTTTGAACAGTCAACAACTGTCGATTAGCAACCGACCGATTTGACAAGTTCTCTGACGTTTCTCGAGGTACACTCAAAATTTTAACCGACTTTAGCGAAAATCGAAAAGAAATCTCGCCTCTCAAACTACAATTTTGCATTATTATTTCTCTCATGGTTAAAAGAACGGATAGGAATCGACGGTAGCCGGTTGGGAATTATAAAGCAAAAGTCCGATCATATTCTTTCCAGCCGCAAAACTCGCTCAAAATTGTCTCCAATTACATTCATGCTGTTAGTAATAATAGACGTGGGACAAATTTTCTTAGACGAAAATTGACGCACGAGTTGTTTAGGGCCCGACGAGCGTAGCGAGGAGTATCTAAATGGAACGAGTTCGACAATACGTCCAGTAAAACGAGTGTTATATACTATTTTTTCTACTTTGCGACATTCATTTTACCAAAATGTCGAAAATTGCTGTTGTCATCTTACAATCTAGAGTAGCTTTATCTTCAACAGTTGGTAGTTGTGGTAAAACTGGTAAATACGATTCAGGCGACCCAATAGCGATTGAGATGTCGGCATTATTTGACCTTTGGTATCAATATCACTAATCTTGGAAATCTAAAAGTTACTAAAACCTAGTGCTCTAGTGTCTTCATAACGACACGGAAAGCGGTTTCGTTATGAGTTTATAACGAACGCAAAGTAGAAATAGTATATTATTTGACGACCACATAATTAAGGATATAAATCACGAGCAGGAAGTTCAGTGTAATCATGCGAGCGATTTATATCCGTTATGTGCGAGTCGAATACGACAGTTTATCTGCGCTCATAAATTCCATTTTATGCAAAACATTTTAAATGTATTTGTCAATGATGGCGAGGTGGACTGTCAAATAACTGTCATCCACGTAGGTTTTAAGAGACTTTGACACTAGCGTTGTATAATGATGACAGTTCGTTCAATGAGGTCATTATTTGGACGAACTGTCATTATTATACCACGCTAGTGTCATTAATAATCATTGGCGAGTATAATGATGGGGATTATACACAGTGGGCAAAGAAAAACGGTACAAATTTTTAATCGCTCGTATTTCCAATAATATTTAGTCAATTCAAATATTTCCTTTAGAAACAAATTGCTTGTAGTGTGAAGATTGAAACCATACCATATTTGCACTAACAGAACGTTTCAATCCAAAGTTATGTTGCTTTAAGTATGGCTAGGCAACATTTCTGATAACATCGAGCCAATTCAATATGAAATAAAAGGTGTAATAAAATTAATAGGTAATGACATTTGGTTTCTTTTGGTCAAAAGGGACAGTAGAAATCTTATAGCATAGTATACAGGATGATTTTTCTCGTATACCGGGTGAAATTTTGAATCATCTTTTTTTGCTGTTTTTACTCAAAAAAGAAGTGGAATTGCGAATATGGTATGTTTTCAATCCTCAGCAACACAAGCAATTAGTTTTTCAAAGACATGCTTACTTGAATTTACAGAATCGCTTATTTGAGGTCACTAGTTTTTGTTTTGGTTATGGAACCTAGGTCAATGGATAGATTTTTAATAAGAAACAACATTGGTAGAAAAATTTCTTACAAATCAAACGGTTTACGAAAAAAAAAACATTGTTGCATAGTCAACTGTCCAAAAACGATTATTTCGTCAACCATTTTCGCAATCTCAACCCTGTTAATTAGATTATTTACTATGTTTCGTGTATTTACAGGTGCACTATTATTACACTCATTGGTATCAGAACTTTAAAACTAAATTTGTAACTAAACCACCCTCAAAATACACCCCATAACTACTAGATCTTTTTACTATTTTCATGTATTTGCAGATATATTATTATCATTACTATTTAAATCATTTAAAAAAGAAAAGAATTTGGTCAGCTAGCAGTACAAAAAAGTGCCATACGTAAATTACGTATGGCTTTTCAATACATGTTTTTTTAAACACTAGGTATATTATTGCAGTTTTTGATTAAGATATGGTTTATGTCAATCTTCGGTTCTAGTTCGGAAGCATACTTTGACATCCCACTTATCCCGTACTATAGGAAACCAATTTTTTCCTGGGAAGCAAAACATGTTAAATGCCCTATTTGATGGTCTAATATCGCGTGAGCTTTTAAAATCCATGGGCCTTTTGAGCGTCTTTAATTTTATAATTTTCCGTTTTTTTTTCACATAACCAGAGTGTGCTGTGAGTGTCATGTTAAATTGTCAAAATGGCCTGAAAACGTACAAAATCGACTTTTGTAGCCAGATTGGGAGATTTCGGTAACTTCTTGTTGCTTCACAACAGAATTGTGTTTTGGCTAATTCTTCAGCAAGTTTTTGCAAATTAATTGCACTGCCCACAATGCTCTCATGTAAACAATATTGTTTAAAACAAGAATTACAAAGGTTGTAGCAAAAATTGCGGTTTGAGAGTTTCTTATCTTCAATAACATGACATGTTAGCTAACTTAGACCGAATTTAAAAACGAGTAAAATCATTTCCTAATAATATTTTAATTTTTGCGCGTTTTAATCATTTGGTCGACCTACAGTTTAAAAATTATTATAAACTGATTTGGAAAATAGTTATTATCTCCATTATTGTTATTTCCACCCAAACGACGGGTACAGTTTTTCCCAATTATTATTAACAGGCGGGAATTAATAATTAAATTAGCGTGAAATTGTTACAGACGCGCTATTTATGTTGTTTAATTAACACATGCCCAAATAGCGGAGCGCTAATAAGCGCACATAAATTTATGGATCTTTTAATACTGACTGCCGCATTGTTCGGTAATTGTTTCAATTGTTTCAGGTCGCACGAAATTTGCAAACTGTTCGCTACTGTTGCCTTAACAATCCATCATTTGCTAATTATTTTATAGGTTTGGCATTATCATTACGTTGATACTAACTGACGCTGACTAGCCAAGTCTTAAAAATCTTTTACTTTATCATACGCAGTATGAGGATTTTGCAAATGAGCTGCCATTTCGGTAATTTCGTCAAAATAGGTACATAATAGATTAAAGTAGGGGACATTTTGTATAATTTATGTCTATGACATTTTTTGGTAAAATTAATAGTTTAGCTATATGAGCAAATTCTTTTTATTCGAGATCGGGTCTGCATTAAAACTTAGTTAGCGAGGATTTCACAATTAATTTCATTTTGACAGTAGGTAGTGTCAAAGGCTGGTTTTTTGACAATACCTCCTGTCAATATTATCTATATATGTATTAGGGATTATACGGAGCTTCTTCTATAGCGCCAATTTGTAGTCTCGGTTTCAACAATGTGAAACGGAGATATATGTTTTGTCTATCACAGTGTCACAGGATCAAACTGCGCATGCGTGACTAGTAGTCATTAGCACCGTCGACAGTTGGCCCTATTGTAGCTTAAAGTTCGCGGTCGGTAGTACCGCGTCCGTTGGCCGGTAATATTCGGCATCACTAACGCCAAACCAGTGACAGCCCATAGATAACCTTATACATGTGGCAGCTCACTAACGCCAAACCACTGACAGCCCATAGATAACCTTATACATGTGGCAGCTGGTGGCAGCACTGTGGCAGCCTATAGATCCAGTCCAGCCAATCGAATCCACGAACTTGACGCATGCATAGTGTGTCCAGTGGCACTACGTCGGATGAGATAGAGATATATGTCGCAACGCTAATGTTGAAACAGCTTGCTATTGCCAACATTCTTTATATCATTTTGTATTTATATGATATTTTCAAAATAGCTGTCAAGTCCTGGTTAACTTGTTTTATTTTAATGCAGACACGATCGATCTCGATTAAATAAAATCACATGCAGCTAAACTATGAATTTTATCTATTGTATGATAAAGTCATGTGACTGGCCAAATCAGATTTTTTCTTTTAATTGAGCCTTATATAAATCCAAAGGAGGAAGGATGTTATAACCGCGTATAACATCCTGAAATATAAATTACTGTTTCAATTTAAATTGGAGGGTTTAGCTAGCGTATGGTGGCAAAACAGAGCGTCCGGCGCATAGGGATTCTGGCCAATTCGGTGATTTATATTCAATTATGGGACGGAACGAATTTGAATCAATAAGCGGGGGAAGATTCCTGGACCTTTCTGCGTTGGGTTGTAAATTAAATCCCGACAGAAAACAACAAAAGCGCCACACAATCAGTATCGTTTCCTTTCATACATTCCCTATATTTCATATCTGAACGTGACCTTTACTTCGGTTTGGCGAATTCCTTTCAGGTTTCAGGTCTGTTGGATTAGAACGCGTGTGAAAATTGGCGTGAAACCTGAACACAGGAGCCGGAAACAAAGGCGCTGCTACGATGTGCAATTTACGGCCCTATAGGTTCGTATAGGAGCGCATCGTTATCACACTATATCAAGTAATTGACACGAGAGAGCGCACAAAAAATCGCATTTCTCGCCGTTTAAACAAGAAATATTGCTCTATTATTTTGGGTTCGGTTCAATGGGAGCTTCATTACAACACAATACAGTGTTGCGGGGTGTGTGAGGTAAAGCAGGTATCTTCTACTCGCCAATCTACCATAAAGTAGAGTTGGTCTTTGTTCTCGCTTATTGCGACCAGTATTTACTGTTTAGTACACCTTCTGTTCTTTAATATAAATACGCCAAAGCACAGAGCAGTTTGTACGGTCTGCACATACGTCGCAAGGATAATAGCCAGGAGTATTTGGTACCTGGATCCCCCTGCAGGTGTTTATTTGATTAATTCCACTGCCTTTGCATACACAGGAATTCAAGAGTCTCTGTAGATGTTAATGATATAATTATTGTATTGTGTATTGTAAAGAAGAAATTTATTGAAAATGAGAACAGGTGTGAATAGAAAGAATTATGGGCAAACCTTTTTTTTCTGTGACCTTACCTGCTCAATGGTATTGTTATTTGTGTGTCAATAATTCTAATATATTTGTTCCTTGGTTGTTTATACTAAAGCTTGAAACTTAAAACACAAGATCTGTCAATATAACCCAAATAGTACTTAGTACTTTATGTATTAATATAGTTTATTTTTGTTTCAGGTATGTACCTGCCAGCACTTCTTTGCTTGATGGTAGCACAGTAAGTTGTTTATTGCTATTTATATCAACAATGGTTGTCGAGTCGATAAACCGAACAAATTGTATAATACGGCAAAAATAGAATGGTTTTTATAAACAAAGTTAAATTAATTAAATGCGTGGATGTCTTCTTATCACATAAAAGGTCAACAGAGGTAAAACAATAGAAGACAAACTTTATAGGTTATGGATTGTTTCAATTATAAAAGAGATTACGTAAAACGATTTATATGTATTTTATATGGATTTATATTTAATAAACAATGAGTTTCAGTTTTCAGTATTCAGTCATTTTTGAATAAATTTCGTATTAAAAGTAAACCATGGGTAAATCTAATGTCTGTACAGAAATAAACATAACCTTTGAAACCAAAACGAGTACTTGAATGCATTTGTTTTATTATTCTACTCACTAGGTTTAACCAAAAATCGTTCAGAATGTTTCAACAAATTCCTTTTTTGCTACTAATCATTACAGGCGAGGGGGGAACTGTACTAAATGGAAACTCGGTCTTGGAGTACAAAACGTATCCCAAATTGCCCCATTAACACAAATATCTACACCACTGAATACAATTTGGCGAAAGAAAATGTATTTTGAAATTTACGTACTTTTAAAGACAGTGTTCTTCTTTTGTATCCAATAGTTATTCATGTACCAATGTACCATGTACCATGTATTTAAGTCGTCCGAGGGTAAAAACATCAAGTAATGCCCGTGGTACATAATAGTATATTATTTGACGACCTCATAATTAAGGATATAAATCGCAAGCATGAAGTTACACGCTTACTGTAGGCGATACCGCCGGATAAATTACCCTTTACTAGCAAATGAGCTGGAGTATATAATGCAAAATATTTGTGTGCCAAACAAGTATGTTTTGACGCTAAAGCAAGAAAATCAAAACATGCTACTTAAAAAGAAAAAAAAAATGTCTCTAACTGTGGAATAAAAAGCAAAATAAATAGCCCGCAATCTTTTGTGGATAGATGTCAGAACAACAGCAGATTTTGAATTTCAAATATGTCAAAAGAACTGAAAAAAATGAAGGATTATTCAGTTGTAAATTTTGTTTTCACTGCCCCGTATCATTCTGCGTACATTATTTTACATAAGAAAGGGCCATCTTTATTAAGATATTTAAGGAGTGCAAAGTAACATAAATAACTTCCCGATGGTTTTTAAATTTTTAAATCGGCAGAATTCGAACCCATGCTTGTGAATCCGCGTATTCGCTGTTTACGTTATGATGGTGTCAATGTAACTCGTTCGGGAATTGTAATCGATTGAAAAGGACCTGCCGAAATATATTCAGGGTGTGTAGTGGACATACAAAAAAAAAGAGCCGGCCATTTAATATTTCAGGAGGAGAGCGGCTTTCTGGCAACAAGGTGCGGGCTGGATGTTTCGAAGGCAAAACCCTCCACGTGGGGTCATCCGTGGACGTGTAAAAACGCGTACTTCCACACAATTTCAGTGAGTGACCGCTCAATATATCCGTCCGTCCTATATCTCCGGCCATTCTTGCGCCACGCATATCAAATACGTCTACAAAATACCTACCCCTCGAAAAATACGCAACCTTTCAAGAGCCCTTCGGCGTTTTTTTCTGTTGTTGAGAGCACAATGCCGATTTTAAAAATATATTTATGCTTGGGGAGGAAATCTCGCTGAAACCGCGAGTAGGGACCTGTAAATATGAATACTTAAATGACCATTTCAACTCGGCTTCGGGTTTTTTTCCGCCGATCGTTCGTATACGAAAAACACATGGATTGTATGCGAACTGACGTATATGTATGTATGATGCGGTCGCATGTTTCTTTAATGCCCATTTGCCCCCAGCGGAAGGGCCGGCTGCTGCTGGATGTTTAATTCAAAGACACATGGCTAGCGTGTGGTGGCTCTGACGGTCTTTATGGTCGCCGTTTCAAATTGCTGCTGCTCTGCAATATTAAATTGTTTTCAAATTTCCCATTCGCCGGCGACTGTTGAATGTGACAAAGCGGTATTGCTACATACTTGCCATGCATTAGCATAAACCCTTCGGCTATCACAGTTTAATTTAGCAATTTGCTACCAGACTCGTGGTCGAACTGAGCCATTTTCTACCAATGTGAATATCATTTAAATTTAGGTTTGTCGCGTTTCAAATATCACAATGTAGGACAGCGTCCAAAGAACTCCCGAAAACTGCTCCCATCGATCATCGTAATTAGTTCTTAAAACTTAAAAGCCATTTTAACTTGCTTTTATAAATGTTGCTTTTTCGTTGTAGATAGAAACCATTTTGTCATGATAGTCAAACCCATGTAAAAAATAGGGGCGTACGTTAGTAAGTAATCGTGCCTTTGAATTGACACAGATTTCTATGGTATAAAAACTATTTACTGCATTGAATATTTTAGCTTATTTGCTTGTAGAGATTAATTTATTTAATGGTGTTATAACATTTGGTTGACGGCTGTGAACTGTATATACTACGTATAACTGGAACGGACCCGCGCTTTATATTGCCTGGCGAGAAGTGATGCATGCGCAACCAAAAGAGACAGAGCGATACGGTGGGCAATGTGTCACTCTCTGACTACCGTAGGTAGATAGCGGAAGGCAGTAGTGTTACGCTTCTTTATTTTATTCCAGCTGAACCCATTGTCCTAGAAACCTCAAAACCTAAACTTTTGTATTTATTCGTGAAATTCCAAAAATTTGTTCCCAAATGTTTTTGACGCTTTTAGAGCGATTCTTTAAGTGGGGTGCGGACGGCTTCATAAAAAAGCGTAAAAAAGCGCAGTAACCTGACAAGATATGCAGCTTTTGAAAACACCTATTCACTTACCACAAACAAACAAAAGTTATCAATACAACACTAAGTTTCAACTGTCTTTTTCTCGATTTTTTTAAATGTTTTACTTTACAATTATCTTTACAATTAACAGACCTATCAATACCAGAATATATGGGGTTGCCATTTAGAAAGTGTCGATGGCGTGAAAAGGCGAAAACAATTCAGTCGGAAATTAAATTTGATGTAAATATGTATATTTTGATAATTAAAAACGGCGAAATTTTTCAAATCGCAAACCGTTTCAGACATTGTGTCATGTTTCCTTACTTTTCGCGCTCAATATATACATATTTCGAATGAATAAAATTTTTAAATAATTTATAAGCGTTATCGAATAAATATAATCAGCATAATGCGGACTACTTTTAGTGCCAGAATGCGTTTCCTTAATTCAATAATACAAAGAGCATTTAGTTATTGGACTGCAAATGTTTCAAATATAAAGAATAACTACTAATATATTATAATTTGAGAGTACCATCGCTAGCATAAAAAACAGGGACAGCAAAGTGAAATTGGGCACTTATATTCTCAACAATTTTAGTTTTATAACATTTACTTTGACAGTATCTGCTAACCTATGATGGCCAAACTCTCACAGTATCTGTCAACCTACAATTTTGTTCCGGTTACATCAATTTTATTCTTCGCGGTATTCTTGCCGACACTTAATTCAATAACAATTTGTCGAATGCTGATTTTATCATGTAGTCGAGTTTAAATTTGCCTTCTAAAATTCATTCACATGCGACATTTTTATTTATTACGCCAAAATTCAAGATGACATTAATGTGACATGACAAGCATACTGACATGGCATCACGAAGCCCAGTTTAATCAGTGCCAATTAGAGTGTCCCCGTTTTTACTTTATCATACGCAGTATGATGAAGTATTGTAATCGTGCCGAAAAAAAAATTGAGATTGTAGCGGAAATAGGTCTTTATGGGTCCCCTGAACGTTTTTGACCAAGGTACAAAAAAATGTCTGTGTGTGTGTGTGTGTCTGTGCGTATGTATGTCTGTGTGTGTGTAAACAATTTTTGTGGCGACGATTCCGGAGAAACTACTAAAGGTATCGGGACGAAAGTTCATATTTAGAAGTTTTGTGACCAAACTTAGAGCTGAAAAGCTTTTGGTTCAAAAGGGTCCAAAGGAACTGGTAGTTTATTCTCAGCCTTTTCGGAGGATTTTGCAAATGAGCCGCCATTTCTGTAATTTCGACAAAATAGTTAAATAATAAATTAAAGTAGAAATTTGGAATAATTTATGCCTATGACATTTTTTGGTAAAATTAATAGTTTAGCTTTAAGAGCAAATTCTATTTGATCGAGATCGGTCGCATCTGCATTGATATGAAATTACATAGTGGCCAGGATTTTTCAAATTTTCGTTCTAATGACAGTACCGGTAGTGTCAAATGCTGATGTTTTGACAATATCTCACTATATCTACTGTCAATAGTAATAAGCTTTCATATTGTGATACCGTGTACGGTCCTTGCCTGACGGCGTCGGATAGGCAGCGTGTTCAGCGTGTCCAAACTGCATGTGTTCTGTTTGTTTTTGGTTTGAGGAAGTATGATCATGTATCGAATGGGCTGGGCGACTTGGGGTGGTTAAACATGGATAACAGTAGGGTGTTTCATGCAGCAATATTATCTCATAAGTTGCTATCCAAGAGGATCCCACAATACCTCATGCGGAAGATACGCTGTAGAACGGATGTCCACCTGCCCATCGCGCTGAGCTGTATAAACGGTCATTTTCTTAGCACGTCAGTCACATACACTGGGTATCAGGGAAGATATGAAAAAATTCTCCTTAACAAGTTTTGGGGGAAAGGTGAAGTGTTATCTGTTTGCTCAACAGGGGGGACTTTAGGCATTGAGCGCACATCGGAGGCTGTTTTAGTTTTTATGGGCATGTGCGATGTTTTGTTGAGTTGGATTTGCTGCAATTACGTGTAATTAGACTCTAGAGTAATTTTTTTGTTTGTTTTTGTTTTAATAAGTTCTCGGAATTATTGTTATATTATTGATACAACTATGTCTTAGTTCTAGTTTGCGTAAGGGGTTGAGTGGAAGAGCAAGGCAATTTGGAAACAAGTGTGCTGATCTCCGCCCTAAATATAAATATTATTTTGTTGCATTTAATATTGTTTTGTTAATAAAGGAATTATTTATTTATGTAATTATTTATCTGTCAAATCCTGGCTAACTAGTTTTATTTTAATGCAGACACGACTGATCAATCAAATAGATTCTCATGCTGCAAAACTATTAATTTTATATATTGTATGATAAAGTCATGTGCCTGGCCACATCAGATTTTTATGTTCGCGATAGTACCTAGTCTGTACATTTTAATTAGGCGGAATATATGAATAAAATATAACTTTTATTAAATCTGCGATTATTATCTCATGTATTTAAGTCTCTGCAAGAGTTAAGGGTTGATTAATTTGTTTGAATTAAATTGAAAAGATATTACAAATAAAAAGTTAAATTCAAACCGCATACGGTGATAGTTTTAAAAAAATGTTAAAAAGAAATGGTATCAGGCATTTCTTCAATTCTGGCGGTCAGTGTAATATCATATTTCAAAGGTTTGAATATTTGAAACCTAATTTTTTTTTTCTTATCTATTGTTATGTTATTAGTCCTGACTTCATCCATAAACACAATTTTAGACAATGCGAATGAAAAATTATGCAGCTAAAGTTTGTTATAGTACTATGAAGTGGTATAACGTTGTCCGGGTAAAAATTAAAACTTTTAACTAAGTACAAACTAGCGTTGTAAATTTTACAAGTAAGTTACAATGCTTCTCCCCTCTGAAATATATGTTAAAACTCGGCGAAGTGCGGGCGAAAAAGTTCGGTAATTATTTAGGAAAGTTTGTAATTTAAAAAGCACCTGCGAATCAGGTCGACCTGCACGATTACGTTCAACGTTTGCGCCGGCAAATTGGTGTTTATACGTGCGGTTATCCCTACGAAAATAAACGGGAACATTATCGGTACGGCCTAAACTAGGTACGGCATAGAGGAATATGTTAATTACTGTTGTGACCAGTACGCTGGCGACAGTTTCGTACACAGCCTGTGCGCTGCTGATGCGTATTCGATTTCGGCAGTGCAAATTACCCAATTTCAATTCTAGATTACGTGCGCATTCATGATCACCAATGTCTACCAATAATTACATACAGATTGCCATTAGCATTTGTACGTATCGATTCGTTCTAGCGTTAACACATATACAACCATCCAAATCATTAAATGCAACTTTAAAATATTTAATGGTATTTATGTCGAGAGTCGAAGAAAAGAAATATTAATGACCAACACGTTGCCAACTCTTAAAAATAGAAAGACAATGTGACTCGTAGTTTGTATCACCATCCAAATGTGTTCGATCAAGGACACATGAATTCCAGAAACATAATTTTTCTTTTTAAATTGTGTATCTTGAATACTTGTTTCGATAATATTCAAAGTTTAGAGCGGTAATTAACAAATTAATCCCTTCTGATGTTGAATATTTATTTGTGTTTTGTGCTTTGGTAAGTTTCACTTGCGAAAAATCAAGTCAAAATCAATATGTAATGCAATCTAGTACAATTGAAAACAAATGGTGCAGTAGGGCAACAAAAATAACACTGGTTTGTTATGTTGTTTGTATATTTGTGATTTCGTTTTATATTTTGGGTTAGAATGTTTTAAAAGACACTTTAAACAACTTTTTCATTATCAAAGATAGAAAGTCTGCTAAATGCTCTCTAATAATTGATGTTTTGACGTCTTACAAGTGTTTTATTTACAATTAAATTATATCAGTTTGATTTTTTTCGACAATAAATTGACTGGAAATAACCTTTTGAAGTTCTTGTGCGCCTTATTCGTTTTATACATATTTGTGTTGAGTATATTTAGTAGTTGAGTAATTAAATTCTAAAAAAAGCTTCAGAAAGCAATTGATATTAAAATGTATAACAATTTTTTTACTTAGTATTTTATGGTAAGCTTAATTTCGTCTGGAGGTATAAACTTGTATTATCGTGTATTAGTGCAGTTTTCTTGTTTTTGAATGTATGAGGAAACTTCTCGTATTTAAAAACGTTATGGATAAAATTAGGGTGTAAAAATAACAAAGAAAGGGATTTATATTCTAAGATGGGTGTTCTTTCCCATTTATTTTTCAGAATGTGAATTATCATTTTGAGTAAAATGTTGGAATTATTTATTTTTACATTGATTTCGACAGCCGTTTGAAATATGAACAAAACCGTTTTTCAAACTGCTCTAACTTCTAAAGAAATTGAAAAACCAACAGGCCCATTAGAAACTTTTTACTCAGAATAAATGAGTCTTATTTTTATTCATTTTATTTTTATTATTGATAAGTTTACTATCAATAAAGACTACTGTGTTTTTGCTTCATTTTTGCATTGTCTGGTAATGTCTTTTTCATTCCTTTTGTTGCTGTAAAACTTGAAGGTATTGATATACAAATAAGTTTATATACACATAGGAAAATGTCTGAAAAATCACAGAAAATAAATGTATAATCTACAGAAAAATGCTACCAAAGTAATACTGTAAAATTATACTTCCCAGTGACGGTGATATATTTCTGCAAAATTACAGCATTATCTTATCAGCATTATATTAGTTTTACAGTATATTTTGGCAATTTTACAGGAAAGGTAAGGTAATCTTAACGTGGCTACAGTATGTTAATGGTTTCTTGATATAGCGAAATTGCTTAAAAATAATGTTCTCTAAGCAAACAAATATTTACTTTCTAACCGCATGTGGAATAAAAGTACACTTTGTATATTTTTTGTGCTGGCGTTCCCCCGGGTTAACCCAATTTCCGAGAGTTCCGCAAGGGGAAAAAGATTGAGAAACGGTAGTATATAGGGGTATCTATGCCATTATTTATTATTAATTTCTGCTTTTAGATATTTTTGTGTGACATTTTTTTTTTGTCACAAAAAATAGGGTTGTAGAGCTAGTTTTTCTCAGAACTGTGAATTTTTGGGCATAATTTTGAAACCGTTATATCTTGTATTTAGGTTAGAGAACTAGAAATACAGAAAGATAATAAGCTCTAAACATACAGGGTCAGGCACTTTATTGAATATTATGGGTCAAATATCATCGTAAGGGTCGAAAAAATATTTTATATAAAAGCTGAAAGGTTTGAACTGGTAGAAGGTGGTATTGTTGGCAATTTAGATATAACAATAGGCAAATCAGTTAGTATGAGGTGTCGTTGGAAAGCTTAAGATTATATGCCTCAGCACCATCATCTGTAGGGAATCTACAAAATACTCAATCTTAGAAATCTCTTACAATTTGTTACTCTATATAACCTAACATTAGTTTGCATACAAAAAATCAAAGTATTTTTATGCAATTCAGCTTTACAATGGGACAACCTCTATGGATAAGACAAAAATATGCTTCTTAAATATATATTAGAGCATATATCTCTTACAGCTTCAATAAAAACGCGAATTGGCAACAATCAGCTTCATTTAGAATTCGAGCCAAAAATGCTTTACCATAGATTAAAGCGAAATGATTAAATTAATTTCTTCAACCCCTTCGGGAGATTATCGTCACCATCTTTAATTGCGAAGCCAGTCGCCGTGAGTTCAGACTCCGAGGCCCACTCCCACGGGTTTCGGCGTTGTTTACTTATGCCGCAAAACTGCGGGGTGAATTGCAACACAGACCTAATTTACCCGGCGAGAAAGACAACCGGCATCCCGAAACTTGCGCAGGACAGAGACGGAAGACCATTTAAAGAGATTACGGCACATTCAGTTAATGATTAAAGCCCTCCATTCTTCCTTTGGATGCTGCTGACCCAGCAAACAAACGTGTTTCACGCGCGTGTTTCGAATGGACTTGTACATTATACATGTATAGTCGCGGCCAGATAATTAGAAAGGATAGAGAGATAGGGTATCTGGTCCAATTTGTAAAATTGGTATGTACTCACACTGTCAATCTATTTCACATAGTGTCAGCCAGACTGCTTGAATTCTGCGTAGCGAGTACTGCGTATCCAGTTAGCTCTGATGGAACTAAATTTTGACACACGGCATAGACTGGAAACTCTATAAACTAATTGCTGAAAAAGTTCGTGTAAATTCTGAAATAAGTTTCACAATTTGTCGACAATGCATGGTGTTGTAGTCCGTATTATTTGTTATTGTTTGTATACTTCTTTGAAGATAATACGCATCCGCAATGATGTAAACACATGGTTTGCCAATGCAGATATTTAACCTTTTTAAATTATTCGTGAAAAGCTGAAACTCAAATGGTTCTGACTGGTCAAAGAGGTGGCGTACTTTCTTGCGAGTTTTGAATGAGTAGCATTGGAAAAGTAAGATCAAAGAAAACCTAATATTACTCACTTAATATCAGATTTTTAAATTTGAAATGGACGGACACAATATTGCTAAAAAGTATCCGATTCGCGGATCCTATTTCCTATAATATTTACAAAGTACTAATTATAAATCTGATGGCAATGGCCACCAAATATGTAACGAACGGGGAAATACCCGGCGGGTGGGAACTTATAAAATGGATATTTACCCGGGTCTTTACCCCTAAGTAGGGTAAATACCTAAATTTTGGGTATTTATTTCAGGGATATTTATACAATTCCCGCAAGAATTATTTTTAGACAGTAAATGTCATTTTGAGTAATAACTAGTATAACTAATAAGTTTCTTTCATGCCGACTTTTTGGTTTTAACAATTCCTAAAGAGGTTGTCATTTGAAATACAGTTTAAAAAATAATAAATAAAAAAACACTAGAAAAAGGGTTCAGACAGATAATTTGCCATTTGATTCTTCGTAAAAAGTTCACTTAATATTTTTCTAGCTCCAAATGTCAATAACCATTGTTCTGACTTTTTTCTTAGTTTGTTTGATCACTAGAATAAATAAAATCAGAAAAGGTCAATAAATAAAAATGGTAGCACACATTTCATTTTAGACGCTACAGTCGCAGTAGTCGATAGATACAGGAGGAAATATTTTATGCAAAGTCGTATCATTTTCACCACAAAATAATATACGCAAAGTAAATAGGTAGTTAGTGAGATATTCAGCTGTTTCTCAAAAATTTTGTTTTGTACTGCTATTGACCTGTTTCTTTAAATTGAATTAAGTATTTTTTTTTTTTAAATCGTTTTTGTGATATTTGCAATTTAAGAAAAATGTAATGTAATGTTGTTAGTGGCCATAATAGTGGTCTGTATACAGGATGTTTGGTAGTTTGATGTAGAGTGTTCTGGTAAAAAAGTCTGGTAAAAGTTGTCTGTGAAATAGGTTCACTAAATAACTATCGCCCCTTAAAAATTTTACATCTAACTACCCAGCGCACTGTATACTAAGCTACCAACCTTCAAATATCACAAAAACTAGTAAAAATACGAATTTACGAATTTTGCGTTGTAGAAAATGTATCAAACAATAACTAAAGTATGAAGTATGAAATAGATTTCTAATTAAACTTCTAGAAGTTTTGTTACTTTATCATACGCAGAATGATAATTACTTTATCATACGCAGTATGATAAAGTATTGTAATGGTGCCGAAAAGAAGGATTGAGATTTTAGCTGAAATAGGCCTTTTTGGGTCCCCTGAACATTTGTGACCAAGGTACAAAAAAATGTTTGTGTGTGTGTGTATGTATGTGTGTACCCGATTTTTGTGGCGATGATTCCGGAGAAACTACTGAAACTACCGGGACGAAACTTCATATTTAGAAGTTTTATGACCAAAGTTAGAGCTGAAAAGCTTTTGGTTCAAAAGGCTCCAAAGGAACTGGATGTTTACTCTTAGCATTTTTGAACGATTTTGCAAATATGCCGTTATTTCTGTAATTTCGTCAAAATAGTTAAATAATAAATTAAAGTACTTCTGAATTTAAGCCTATGACATTTTTGGTTAAATTAATAGTTTAGCTGCAAGAGCAAATTCAATTTGATCGAGACAAGTTAGCCAAGAGTTGACAAATATTTTCATTCCAATGACAGTAGGTAGTGTCAAACGTTCATGTTTTGACAACACCTACTGTCAATAGTATAAACATATCTGTCAAATCCTGGCTAGCTAATTTTATTTTAATGCAGACACGACCGGTCTTGATCAAATCTCATACAGCTAAACTATTAATTTTATATATAGTATGATAAAGTCATGTGCCTGGGCACATCAGATTTTTTAGTAACGTTACATCGCTCATCATCTTAAATCCTGATATTATTTTCTCATGTTACCACTAATCCAGTATTTCATGAATTTGTAGAAGGCATGTTTCGGCACAATCTCTGTCAAATCTAAAAATCGTCACGGGTTATCTCGTCTTATTTATCAATAACTGAAATTCTGTTTTTGGTATATTTAATTAGATTGTAAGAAAACAACGCATTTTGTCTGAATGTATGGCTGAGCTGTGTACAATCCGTAGGTAGTGCGTTCTATATTTAAAATTGGATTAGTCATCGGGGTAACGGAATCGTAGCGAATTACTTCTGCAGTGCGGCATCATATCTTGGAGAGGAAGAAGGATATAAACATAGAAAGCGCGCGGTGTGTATTTTGCTGCTCAGCGTAACGTGTAGTGGCATAAAATTTTACACGTACTGCGCGGATGACGCTCGCTGGGCAAATACTGCAAAGAGACCCGCTAGGGGTTTTATCCTCTAGCCGGCAAGAGAAACCAATTATTCCTCGGCTTATTTCGGTACGGGAATTCCAACATTTTCTTATTACCGCTTACTTATTCCGCAGGGCACTTCTTATAAAATATGCACACAAAATGTGTACGAAAAGTCGTTGAAAGAAAGTCTGTAACAATTGGTGTGGGGATTTTCATTGTTTATAGCTTAGATATTAGATTAGCTCTGGCTCCTCCGCCAATTTGTCACATCTCCTACATATAAACTACTAAGGATTTGTACAATTAATAGTATATTGTATTCGTAATCATGCCAGTCAAGTTTCCATATTTTCTGCCCATGTGTTTGAAGGCTTATGACTGTAAACCTACTCAACAAAAAAATTATTAAAATGTGTCATACTCATGTGTCTATCAACATTTTCTGCCTCTGGGTTTATACATGAGCGCGAGAGAAGTGAAGCAAGGTACCCAATTGTTGCGTTTATAATTAACCCTTGCGTCTTTCTGATCTTCTTTCTCTTAAACGGCTTACAAAAAAACACAATTTTTGGTTAGATTGCATTTAGAATCGTTTCTATAGATTGGCGTTTTTCTGTAATAAAGGTTGTGAACAAGGTTTTGATAGGAGCGGTGAGACAAGTAGTGAGTTATTACTAAACCGATATTGGTTTGCTTTCTAACTCATTTTGGACATAAATTTAATTTAAGAACATTTTTTATTTATAATTAGTTTAATTGGGATAGAATAGCTTTCTATTTCTATCCACTTTGTGACTTTTCTTGGAAAATAAACATGATATTATAGATGTGCAAGGAGCACATCACAGGTTGACGGAGCTAGATTCAAACTAGTGCAGAACAATGTCATAACAACATTGTTGCTAATCACATGTGACGTCACAACCTGCCACTACATCACCTTAATATTATTAAATGAATTTGACAAATATTACTGTAAAAAAGTTATCTTGTCTGCTAAAACTGCCAAATTAGTTGCAAAAGAAGAAATTGTTAAATTCGCTCGAGAGTAAAGTATGAGTTTTTTACAAGTAAATGTAAAATGTCAAAGGGAAAATGTTCTCTTAAGTTTAATTTAATGCTTAGATTTAAAATATGAATATTTCATTTTGATTTTAATGTTTTATCTTCTGTTTTGTTTTAGTCACTTTGATCTTATAGTCTTCAGTAACGATACTGTGGTAAAAATTAGTATTCTCATTTAAAAAACTGAACATATTTTACTGACAAAGTAATATTACTTCCAAGCAATATGTGAACATGTCAGTAAAAGCAAATTTTAAAAAGTTATCGCTCTCTTTATTGCATTTTGTTCTCCATATTTACCTATAATAAAAGATCTTCTTGAAAGACCCTGCCTAATGGATAAATAATAGAACAAGGAAAAGTGCATTATAAACCCGGTTGCCCTTTAGATGGAGTTCGATTGCATTATAGTATTAAATTTTACGAAGGTTCCGGGAAACGGCCCTAAACAATATTAAATTGAAACTTCCATTTTAGAGAGGGAGTCTCCCACGAGAGATTTCTCCCACCTACCTCTACAAAACGTTATAAAAGGGGAAAATGGTGTACAGCAGTATAGGCGCACGCAGGAGACCTTTCAGAAAATACATAAAACTCTTTTTTTGTTCATCATCATCCGCTTCGTACACACCGCCTAACGTCGGAAGGATCTGTTGAAGTTGAACCCCTTCCCTTCCTCCCCCCTCACCCTTATACCGGAGTTATAACATTATAAGCATAATAGCAAACTCGTCACTTAATTCCATTCGCTCATATCGGCTGTTCGTCGAGTAGGGTGCTAAAATAGATTAAACTGGTCCTCTCAATCTTATCGCCATACGTTCACAGTGCCTTCGCGCCAGAGGTGTTGAAGTGTGAAGCGAGATACTGCGCCATCTTGGAAAATTTGCTGGAATCATTATGGTGGTTTAACGACTTGGGATCATTTCAATTTTGATGGGAAGGTGATGATAATAATAAGCTGGTTTTGAATATTGATATAAATTTTATTATTTAATTAGGCGAGTACCTATCTTTCTAACTAACAATTGGTGAAAATATAAGGCTAGACATAATTTTGTATGGGATATTATACATTAACAATTGCACATACATTCTTCATACACTGCCGTTATTGGCGCCTACTAAATCATAACCTACAATTTCACAGTATTTTTCATTTAATAAAACAGGAACAGGAAAGTACGGGGAAATGTTCCATTAGAAGTTAAAACTTTCAAATCGACTATGCATACGTTATTTGATCATAACTGGGCATACCGGACACGGACCTTCCAAGTTAGCAGTTCAAGTGCTTATAAAATAGATGCTGTTTCTGGTCAGAGTTGATTGCAAACTTGGAATACTAAAATAAATTTTACTCGGGTAACTATTACCAGTATATTGAAGGCACTATACCAAATTAAAGATGTACAAATGGTGTACCTAAAATGTTTCGCCCAATAGGTTTTTCTATATATATTGTTGATTTTTAATAAATATGCAAGAAACTGTTTGAAAACCCAAATTTGGTACGTAAGTATGTATGTATGTAGGTTTTAGAGGCTGGGAAGGCCCAAAGCACCTAGGCCCCACTGGGCCCTTTGTGCAGACCTCTTATGCTCACTCTGGACTCGTAAGCCATCCCAGGCTCTGGGCAAAGGCTACGAGGCACGGTAGAGGAGCATTACGAATACTGTCCATGGTAGGCCATGGGTCCCCAAGAGCACTTACCCTATGGTCTTCTAGGGCGGGGCATTCGCACAGTATGTGTCTTACCGTCTCATCTTCCTGCGAACAAGCTCGGCAGGTGGACGTGTCAGTCAGTCGCATATTGAACATATGCTTCCGTACTTTAACGTACGTAAGTAACAATATAAAGAAAATAATTTCTACCACTTGCCATTAGCAATAAAATATTTTCTACAAAGAAATATCCTGTATGAGATTGGCGTTCAGTTTAAAGACAAAAATTTAAGCTGTGTTTTACAAGCTTGGTATAATTCCAGGGGAAAATTAATTTTGACCAAAATTTAATCATCCTCCTTTAACTACTGAGGCTGATTCGTACTCCAGAACTACACACAGTGGGGTATTTGACGCAAAAACTTAGCCAACATTATTTGTTTACTTATAAGGGCTCTAGATGTGTCGTTTTATTTATGTATAGCATTGAATTCTTCATACTTAGTATTTGAAGGTTAGTAACTTGATAAATACAATAAAACAGTACAAAATAAGAAAAAAAATCAAGCTGTATTAAATATTCTTGTCACTGTAGTACACCTATTGTGAATTAATTACTCCTACAACATTTGTCATCAAGAGCTTTTGTGATTTTATTTCCATTATTTCCCTGAAATTTACGAAAAATATAGATATATATGGCATGTCCTGTTTAAATACGCAGCATGGACGATTTTAATTTGTGCAGTACATGTCGTTTCTGTGTTGTATGAGATAATATTCTTTGAGTCTGTTATGTAGTCTGTAAATTCTGTACATTTTTTTAATTTTTAAGGCGAGTGGTAGGGAATGGTTATGAAGGTTTCAGCAGTTGATATTGTGTATTGAAATGGTAAATTCATGCTATTTTCTGTTCGATATATTCACGTCTTAACGTGATAGTAGAGGCAATTAAGAACCTATTTAACCATATTTATCTCTATAAAATTATTATTTTTAGTATTATTTCAAAATTGAAGGCAAACCTGCTCTCCGTTTCCTTGAAACTTTCAAAAGTTGATTATATTCAAGCTGAAACGGTCTCTTTTGTGGTATGACGCAAACACATAAAAAATGTAAAAACATTTATCAAAGACGCCTAACCATTTTCTATTCTCAACCTTACTATTGTCTCTCCTCAACAATAATCAATGCATTGTGTGTGTATGCGAGTAGGCGTTTTTGATGTTTTTTCTTGCCCTAAATATGAATCCGATTCGCTTCAAGGAACAATTTGCAATAAAATTCTCATAGAAGTACAAAGTTTAAGGTTTCATTCAGACGATTTTGAAGAGTATAGGTGTTCGGGGTTGTTTACTATACATGACCCTAAAGGAAATAATATACGTACAGAATGGCATTTACAACATACAAGATGCATTGAACATAAGATGGTTAATATCTATATAACCGTAACCATTTGTATATAGATAATTATGGTTAAATATGTTATAAATTACCTCTACTATCTCCGTTTCAAGGGACTGTATCAAATTACATATAATCCTGTACATACATTTTTGGATTTTCCTTTACAACGTGTCAGAAATAATATCACAAATAATAATAGTACAAAAACTTAACTTATTGATTTTCCTTATACTCGTATAAATAAGCTTTTTCACTGTTTTCACATTTAGATTAGTTCACTTGTTATTTCATTAGTTTGTCAGCTGTACTCAATCTATTTAGACCATCCAAAACCATGTGGAAGGGAGACAAACTTATGAAATGTGGTATGTACTGCATTAAATGTGAACTACTTTAGAGATATCTGTGAATGCTTGGTCATTGTCCAAAAATGACCATATATATGTCTTAATGATCACAGGCTTTGTTCAACGACTTTAAATCTCGTTTCAGTTCTTGTCGTTGTATGAGGTTTCTAATAGCTTGATAAACTACTTTGGTAGTGACTACAAATCATTAAAGATTTACCAGCACAGACAAGAAAAACCGGCATTAACTCGATAAGGCTGCAATTCATAATCTTTACAAGTAACAAGCTGAAACTCTGTTGAACGTAACTCATACACCGGGAAGCGGAGGAAGCGTTAATCTGGAGCGTCATTCCAGCAACTAGTCCGGCCATTATTTCAGAACCGCTGCGGAAAGAATCCGAAATGACCACATAATTTCAGCTAGCGCCGCGCGAAATTTATCGCCGGTGAGGTTTTAAGGAACACATTTTCGATTCTTTCCGGTGGAGTTCTCCAGTTCCGGACGCCTTCTGGGCACCCGAATCGAACTCCCCGCAATATTCGCGCAGGACCGCAGGAACTTCCTTTCCGAACGATAGATGATCTGTAATCTATATTATTACTGGAACAGTAACGACATGTGGGGGTGGAGTGGAGCGACGTTACACATTCTTGAAAGGGAGGACTCCAAGACGTTTCTTCGGTTATTGGTGAAGTGAAATCCGTGAAATGGAACGCGAAGCGACCCGACTCTTATTGTAATCCCCATAGAGTGCATTAGCTCTATATGTAATATAGGAAAGAGATCACCGTGGAGATTTAAACTGGCAAGCACAAGACTCACGACGTTTTACTGGACGTTTTCTTATTAAATATTATTCTATTTTTAGTTTTCGTGTATGTTTCAGTAGAACAAAGAAATGTGATGAGAAACTTGTGCAGGTAAACCGCTCCAAATCAATGACAGTGACATAGAATAATAACGATTCCGCTTTCTGAGTGGATTTATTATTATTTCAAGCAAATTAGGTTTAAACATAGCTAGACTTAAAAAAAGAAAATAATCACAATCTTAATTTTTCCGTGAAGTTTTTAGACGATTAAAAAATATATCAATAGTTCCCATCGATATCACCGTTGCAAATATATCTATAAGGGGATTTAACAATGTCAGAATCTTGTTTGACTGGACTAATAGTTAATTTATTAAATAAATCGTGGTGTTATTGTATTATAGACATCTAGAATTTTATAATAAAGTGAATGGTACTATCTATATGATTAATAGGTCATTATACTTTTAAGGTCTCCTTGACATTTTCGCCTGCATATGTTATATCATTTGGATGCTAGATTTTTGATCGTGAGTAGGTAATGTCAATGTGCCCTTGATCGTATTGTGAAGGGCCCTGCAAGTAAAACTAAAACATATTATTAATTTTGCGCGTTTTTAATTAATTTATTTTAATTATTGATGTTTTCTGCTTCTTTTTGCTAATACTTGTGTACCCTAAAATGTAGAAAAATCAAGGTACTGTGCAGACCGAACGTGTATCTGATTTATCATGCACACGATTTATCATACACTCATTCGATAAATAAAATTCGGTCTGCACATTTAAATCGGTACAATTTATCGTTACGTGTGCAGCTGGCTTTATAGGACAATCTAAAATACATTAGACCTGTATCCAGCCTTTTATATACACAAAGGAAGGGTGCGTTTTAGATCAGACAACTAAAGCTACTGGCACTCATCAACTATTTTCAAAATAACAATATTCTTGTGAGATACCTCAAAAAAGACGTGTATTTCTTTGGACCAATTACTAGATTTAGGGCTGGTGTTCTCACCCACCTACAAAGTCCTCAATAGTTATATGACAGATCGGTCACATTTATTGCGCTATTTTAGCCAGTTAAATGAGAAGTAGTGTCAGATGCGGTGGGTGGCTCTCGTGGTGTACTTCTTATATTCATGCTCACCTCACTGCAGCCGACACATCTAGTCTCTAGTCCTTTAACGGGCTAAAATAGGTTAACTAATCGGACAGATCTGTCATAAAACTACTAAGGGCTTTGTAGGTAAGTGAACGTACCAGCCCCCTTAATCTACCTTGTTATAGTAAAACTACTAAACTAGTAAGAAAATTATCTTTAGCCGTGCCGAAGTTAAAAAAAAACAGGGAATAATTTTGTCATTGAATTTGAAAAAATTGAGTTAACCGATTTTGCCCATTCACGAACTTGTCCTTTCTGTGTAAGAGACAAGCTTGTATATCAAATTTCAGATAAATTACTTCAAAATTACGGCAGTAAAAAAAAGTACTTCGTTGTCCAAATACTAAATTTTTGGAAGAAAGATTATGAAGAATTTATTTGTCGAAAACATTTACCTGAGAACGTACAATGAGTAGATGCATTCCTTGTATGTATATACTTTACTTTATTGTGTACTTAGTATACATAAATTTGCATAGTTAATATGCATTTGAATCAGTTAAATAGTTCAAAAAATTACTTTTTCTGGCTTCAAGTAATCACTTTTCAACGTATAGTATCCTTGTATCATGTATAGGAAAAAATTTAACCTGTTTGTCATTAGAATTTTGTTTTAGAACATTTGCAATATTTAACTCCACAATTTTTGAAAACCATTCGTTATCAATTATCAGTTGATGGAAACGTGTTATAAAAACTGATCTATGGTTTCTACGCCTGATGCCTAGAAAATCTCACATTATCTGCTTGTATATCAAGATTTATATCCCTTTATCCTCTACCATAGATATTTCTTGGAAACGTATTATTGACGACATAGCATTATACGATTATGATTTCGTTCCGACCATGTTCCTTAGTTACCAATTTATTTTGATGGGTAGCACCCCGAGGCACTCTACATCGCGCTTACGCTATCGCATGAATGTGACGCGCATTGACGCGTTTTAGACTCATCCCTATGGCAACGGAATAACGACATTATCAAGATGGTCGGGAAAAATAGCAATCCGTTGAAAACCTCCCGAACACGTGATGGCTGGCAGATGATAAAAACGCGAATAAATGTGGCCGATTTTTTTCCGAGCGGCCCCAGGTTAGATAGTGTGAGACAATGCGCGGGCCCTTGTAATGCCATCCGAGTCGAAAAAAGATTGATACAGTGGCACTCATTTTTTACGGCGTCGAGGACGCTGGCGCGGCGCTTCAACTCTATACCGTTTCCCTTTCAGGCCAATTTCCGCCCGGTTATAGAAATTTACATTCCCAACGCGCCGTGTAAACCCTAGGGAGATTTCGGAACTAGACGCCTTGTATAAGGAATTGAGAATGCTTACGATACACGCCTTAGATGTTTTGTACTGGATCTGTCTCGCCTGTCCGCTTTGGGGAAAGTTAAATTTTTCAAGCTGACACTCATGCATGATGTTCTTAAGTAGATACGACGCGCTCTGCTCGTGTTGCACTTCCAACCCTTATTGTATCGCTGAAATTGTAAATATAATTTTTTTAAAACACCTATTCTTTGACTTGAACTTAACGTTAAACTATAAGCAATGAAATAGGTAAATTTACAAAATCTAGCGTGCTTTGAACCAGGGCTGCGGAGTCGGTACAAAAATTGTCGACTCCGACTCCGACTCCGACTCCAGAAAAATAGCATACAAAAATTTATTCAAATAATTTTGTGCATCAAAAATCTTACACGTAGAAACAGTGTAATATTAAATTTGCTATGCAAACAAAAACACTATCAGAAAAAAAAATAAGTTTATATTCGGGTATTCTGATTGTTTTAGAATTGGACATATGGCTTGTGCATATCAAATTACTCCTAATAAATTCTGAACCCATAGGAAGGACAGAAGTTTTATTTGTGTCCATCGAATTCGTTGTCAAAATTTTGTAAACTGACAATCTAAATATAATCAAAAACGGCCTATAAGATATCAAAAAGACCTATTGACCACAAATAAAAACGTTATTTAAAAATACAAATAAATGGGCCACAAATAAAAAGTTATTTATAAAATGTAATTTCTTTGTTTATTCAAATATCCTGTATAATATGAAGTTCATTTATGGCAGTGTAAAGCCAAGTATACAAATGTCATTGTCATTGTCTTACTCCTTGGCTATACCGTACTGATGAGGACTAATAGTCCGAAACACGTGTCTACGGTTGCTTCTTCGTGTGACGGAATTGCCCGACAAATTACCTTTCTCCATTATAAGTAGCCGCAAAAGGCGCTCTGCGATCGACATCGGCGATCGACAGAGCTTGACCACCGCTGAACCAATACAGTCCACTACAAATAAATGTCATGTCTCTAGGTTCTTAAAATGAATGTATGAACAAGTGAGTCGTTTAAATCATCTACCAAGTCCATCCATGACGTATTGCTGTTCATTCCGACCATTAAAACTAAAAATTGCAAGACCCTTTCTGGTGGATAATGGGAATTTGGTCCACAATGTATTGATTGGCGTAGAGGCTACAAGGGATTAAAACACAATTTTCCAATTTAGCACTGTTTAAAATTCCGTGGACAATATGTTTACTGACCCACGGCAAAAAATCTTAATACTCTTAATACTATCGGGATTATCGACGTTGCACAGGTTCGTGTTCTGTAATAATTGTTTCAACACAACGCGGATTTGTTAGGCTTTGCACGAATACTTCCCAATCAGAAAATTGCATACGGTTTTCAATATCCCAATATCGTAGCATGTGCCATATTGATAATGCGTAGAAGCTTTTGTAAAACAAAAGGGTTTGTATAGACCATAGAGAGGATTACAAGTCGATACGTGCTTTTAAAAAATTTTAAGAATTATATCACCGCAACTATTCCTCCTGTACACTAATGACCTACCTACTCAACATGGACCTTACCGGAACTCCCTACATGTATGCGAATGTTACGTGCATCCTTTACTCGTCGAAAACACAGGAAGAACTACAAAGAAACATAAATACAGACCTAACAATTATTGTAGGATGGTTCAAGGAAACCTACTAACTATCCATGACAAAAACACCGAATTTATTGTCTTTACAAACACGATAAAGCATAACCATCAAAGAAAACCTCAAGTGAAACGCATGCCCAAAAGTTATAAATAATAACATCTGAACACTTGCAGCTATACATAAAATAAGAAGCACAATTCCTGTACATTTAAGATCGTCGATATACAATAGCCTATATGACAAGTATTAAATATATGATAACTATAAGGAGTGGCACAACAAAAGCCCATATAAACAAATTACAGCGTCAACAAAACAAAATATTAAAGATCCTACACTACATGAACAGACTAACACCAACAGACGATATACATAGACAAACAACACTTACTCGACGAATCATGCTAAATAAAGTTCTTCTTGTCCACAAATTGCAGAAGAAGTTGATAAAGACTAAACTCAAGTTCACCAAACCGGAGGAGTTACATTCCATAAGACGAGAGGAGCGTCACTATAAGATCCCAAAAATTTTATAAACTTAACATAAATACATAAATCAGCCACTTGTCGTATATAATACCTTCTGGAACACACAAAAAAAAAACCTTGAGCCGCATCAATATACCGACATTGAATGGATCGACGCGAACGCGAACAAATAAAGCGGTTTATGGCGAGATACTCGCCGAACGCGTTATTTTTATATAACTATCTCCATCCGTAGAGACTTCTGGCAGTTCGAATGTTAGCGGATTTGGGTGAATGTGGCATCCACACTCTCCCGATTCGCGGTCTTTCGCTATGTCTCGCGAAAGTAGAGAAGACCAATTTTCAAGAATAAACTTCAATACATCTATTATCGTTGTCCCTCCACCCTGGCGTTTCTCGCTTACAGTAACATTAACCTACATTAGTCGCTACTTAGTTGCTACTTAAAAGAACTTTTAAAGAACAATTGTTTAAAGTATTAATAAAAAGCAAACAACAGTGTTGATACATCACCCCATAAAAGATGTTTCCGTTCTTCTACTATGAAATCCCGCTTATAAAAATAAAAGATTAAAAATTGAGTCACATCTGATCCATAAACTTCAACTTTTTATTCGGTCTGTATTATGCCCCGTGGCTGTTACGAGAGAGCCTTTGAGTGTTTATTGAACTTCCTCTTTTATGAAATACAACACAGCGCCGAGCTTAGAATCGAAAACACTCCGGTGTGTGTCGGTAGCTCTATTTTTAGTTGGAATTATTTTAGTACCACGCCGCGCCGCGTCTCGCTGGCATGTCATGGTACATATAACCCTCTAGAAAGATATCCTCGCGACTAAAACTTTTCATCTCAGGTATTTTTAATGTTTACTACGGATGTGAAATATTTTTACTTGTGTTACTCACTTCGTGGCGTGGAGGACACCGCATAGTAAATACTTCGCCTTTGTGCTGGCCAATACACATAACTCTTGGCAAACGACAAACATTCTCGTGCTTGACATTTTTGGAGAAGCCAAGGAAAATAAATCAATGGTTTTATAAGCACTATTTGCCATGCAAATATAGAATATTGATCATAAAGTTTGTCGGCAAAGACGTTTAAATTCCAAATGTCCTGAACAAATGAAAAAGTGGACTATTCACCATAAAAGACTATTATATCAATCATCATGATTGGAAATATGAAATTGCTCAAGTTGCTGGTAAATGGTGAGGAAATGAAGTGATGGCGACGGTATTTTGAAGAATTATTTCACAAGGGCTCACCTAGTAAGGTAGAAGTCTTAAGTCTAAAGTATAACGAAACAGAAAGACAGTGCTTTATTGGTGCCAGGGATGGATAATGAACCTTTAGTAGAAGATTTATGGAAACAAAAGAGTCAGTGAAGTATGTGAACGTAAAAATGCCAAGATATTTATCCGCTTATTTGAGCAGATTTCAGAAGATGTAGTGGCTGGGTGGCACATGGTGACAGCCAGAGGGAAAGAAAACTAGAAAGACCAAGAAGAAAGTTCAACTAAGCTGCGATGTAGGATATCAAAGATAGGTGACTAAAATTGGAAAGGAGTGGCGAGGGACAAACAAGCATGGATGACTATCACAATGCTATGGTACTAAAAAGTGTGAACTCGCCATTTACTACAATATTCTGTTCATTGATTTCAAGGTTCGATTGAATAGAAATAAAAATACTATTGTTTTGAAGCGTTTAAGACTTCCGAAGAAAATTAGTATAATGGTCGAGTTATTATTACAAGAGCGCTCAAAACATAGTACGCTTCTCTTAAATATTAGGAGATATAAGATTAAAAAAAGTTGAGAAACAACATAGTAGAGTTTAAACCTATCAATGAGCGAATAGCTGTGCTTATTATAAAAATCGGAAACATATGTCCAATTAGTCTAGTACAGGTGCACGCACCAACCGCCGAATCACCTGAGGAAGAAATATCGCAGGAACTGGATGGATGAGAACATCCCACGATAAGGCTGAATGGATAGAAATGGGGGAGGCCTATGTCCAAAATGGGCAATTACCAATTTAGTTTGAACTTTTTTGCATTTTTACTTATTTAGTTAATCCATGATAAGCTTATTTTATTTTATTGTAATACTATTGTTAAAAAAAGAGGGTAATAAAGGCTAATAATAATAAGATTAAATCTATTCCTCTGGGCGCTCTACTAATAGTGATTCGATCATACACTGCTCTACAATGTGAATTACAAAAATATTGGGGTGATTAAAAAGTTCGGACACTATGCAGGATGTGGATTACACCACTACTTTCTAGGATTAATAATGTTTTCATTTAAATGCTTACCGTTTATATTTGTTTTTCGGAATGATGATTTCTCAGTTTAGTTATTGCTAGTAGTTCCTAGTTTAGAAGCAATTTTTTTTGTATCCATTTTGTTAAAAATTTTGCATTTTCAAAAATAGAAAAAGTCAAATTTCTTGGGTAGATTTATCAAGGAAATAATTCTGACTAAAATTGTAATTAAAATCACTTAATAAAATCACATTGTTTCTAGATGCCCAAATAATCTCACACCTTTGTTGGATAAACTAGATTTAGTAATTAGTATATCAGTACAAAACTGGGAAGAGAAAAATCATGTATGTAACTCACATTCATAGTGGTATATGCTTACTGTTAAACCCAGCAAAAAAACTGTCACATCCCCAGATGAACGAAAGCTGTTCTATAGTACTTCATCCAAAATGTCAAAATACACACTTTGATGCCCTCCAAAATACGTGATCTGAGAGAATTATCTCAGTAGGCTGAAACAAAAGCCTACCTACAGAAATCCTTGAGCTCGTTGACTCCAAAAGTTAAGAAGATAGCACCTAGTGAAATGATATTTCATTTAGGTCAAACGCTTCAAATTTTAATATAATCGTAGTTTACGTTTACGGGCAAAAACAATTTCAGCCAATTTTCTAAAGAAAAATGTTGATAACTTTTTGGTCAGGTGGCAGTAATTGGAATTTCACAAAAGGACGACAAGACTATACTGTAAAATAAGATTAGTCACTTTAAACAGAATTATACTATAACTATACTATTTGGCACTAATGAGGCTCACTAGAACTTTTCAATACGATTTTGTCAATTTTATCTCCGTACTTATTCTAAATATTCTCGTAAATATTCTCTCCCCTATAATTTTGTGTGAATTCACATGAATATTCTCGCCTTGTACTGTTCAATCCATTTCTATTATTGTAAGCAATTTGTAACTTTGTTAATTTGTTATTTCAAGACTACTTCCAAAATGTTAGAGCTAAAACAAAAATAAATTATATCGGCGCCTATCTCTATCACCCTTAACAGAAATTTATCGTATTGCATATTCATATACATCGTATTGCCAGACCGTTTGCTTGTTAGTCGTAATCAGTTTGAATCTATAGTGACTGCAAATGCGATTAATTCCTGTCATTCTAAACAAACTTGGCGGGTGGCGATAATATCGACCACCGATTGCGTCCATAATTTGAATATGATAGGCAATTGAAATGAGATCTTGCACTATGCAGTTTCTTGACTGTATTAAGTTGACTATTAATATTGTGGTTAATTGATTTGAAATAAACTGATAAATTGTATTAAAACCATTTGTAAAAGTTTTTAAACATCACACAACACTCCTCCCAGGAAGTTTTAAGATTTTGTATACGACAATTTTTAATAAAACAATGATAAAGTTGGAAATGGGTGACAGTTAAGCTGAGAGATGACGCTGTGTGAATGAATGAAGAAACTTGGTGAGTTTTCCAGGAAATCCCTTAAGGGTGAGGTTGCTCCAAGGGAGAATTTATACCGTTTATAAGCACAAAATGGGGAAGTAATAAAGGGCGGAGGGGTGTTGCGGGGCGGGCGGGTACACAATCAGCATGGAGCGCAATCTTGGGAGGGGAAGGGGCTGTGTGTTCCTGTTTTCGCAGTAGCGGTGAAAACGTCTGCGACAAATCGTCGTACATCTTCTAAACATTCCTCCTCTGGCGATTTCTGCTGCAAAACTGACAAATTCATTAGGGACCATGCACAAACTTCACCAACTTGCCTCGTTTCCGGCCTGCGACCTCTGTGCGCCTCCTACGACTTCTTATGCGCGACTGGAATTGCACATTGCTATCGCGCGCAATCTTCAATAACTTAATGGAACTTCTTAATGGAATTACGAAAGTTTCTAATCTATTTCACGTATAGGACAACCGACCAGCTGATGCATTCACACCCTTAGCCGCTCTTTAGGTTCATCCAGACAGATTTTCCCGTAATATTGCAATGGCACCTTCTATCAAGACCTGGTGATTATGTTATTTTTTGATACCACGTTCAATTGTTGGAATGTTTATGGATCAGCCTCTCATCTTTACTCAATGCTCTTTATCTTTGGTAGTATATAGTACCAGTGAGAATTTATGTCGCATGTAAACACCAATTCAAGACCATTTGCATTGACTTGTTTGGTGCTAATCTTGATTTCAGATGAGTGAAATCAGCAGAATTAAATATGAACCGAGCTATGTCAGGTGTCTTTAAAATTTCAGTGGTTTTCATATTATCTAAATAAATATTGTTATTGTTTAAGGTGCTCCATTTCCATATAAAACATTCCATTACCATCCAAGGACAACAGCACTGTTGTCGTATTACTAGTCGTTTTTTGGTTGCTCGACGCAACTGGAATATTTCAATATTTTATTACGCAATCTTGAGGGTGAATTTAATTTTTAAATAATGCTTACCGTAAAACCTTTTCATATAGAAAAGATAATCCTTTGTGCAATTTAAATGTAATAAACTCTGCCACATTGCAATAGGAAGGTATATGATTAATAATTATGTACATAAATACAGAAATAAATAAAAATTGTGTGTTGTTTACCTTTTTTAGAAACCTTTTTTGCTTGCTTCGAAATTAAAGATTTTTTGTTACATTTTGCGATACCAGATTTTTAAGTTATTATTCCTACAGCTTATATTTAAAAAAAAACTTTAAACTTTAAACTTTAAACGACCTTCAAATCATCTTCAAATGCAAGTAGGATGACAGCTACGATTTACATTTTTTAACACGAACACAAAATAATCCAAACTGGCATTCTTTATGTTACATAGTTTTCAGTATTACCGATTTTTGGTGTACATTAGGTCATATCTAAATAAATTATTCATGTTGTACATATTTACATTTTCAATTTGAATCAGCGATATCTATCCACAGACCGTTGAACTGCATTGAACAATGTTGCAATCCCAACAGACTAATAGCGTTTTCGATTTATACAATTTATGCACTCACTCGGTGCGAACTGCACCGTGAATCAGTGAATGTGCGTAAATACATTGTTGTGGTGCAGTTCTTTAAAACCAACTTCACGGTGAACTAGTTCATTTCATAACCTAAAATACGTGACTTTTAAAGGCTCTTACGAAACTATTTATGATTATATTTAGCTTGCCCGGGTGTTATTCTTATATGTTTTATCTATATTTATCATCTCGACACAAAAAATAATGACATATTCATAGATTAAGCCTGTCAAGAAGAGTGCTGTGAGCGCGTGCAGTGCATAAGCCGAACACTCGGCACGAAACGAGTGGAAAAGCCGAACACTCAAACCCGCACCAGCAGGATGCTACTGCAGCCGAGTGCAGTAAATCGAAAACGCTATAAAACTCTCCCAGAATGGTATTCTAGTTACGTTCACTAAAAGTTAACTCCCATCGTTATACGTAGCATTTAATGTACTTTTGTAATATATTACAGTACACAATAATCATACGCCAGTAAGACCAAAAAGCATTTCTATGTTTGTAGTTTAGTATTTTTTAACACTAAAATTTGGAAGTTTAATTTGCATAAATATTGGAATTCTTCGTGGGCGCAGTTGCGTATGGACCTATTCAATCGAATAGTTGCTATAGTTTCACAATTTAAACAATAATTATTGTGTGGTGTATCGGCGCGTTTTTGACGTAGGATACGGGAGCCTTAAATACTATGTTTGACTTAGTTAGGCAGACGACGTGTGACGCGGAATTGCAAGCGAGTAACTCCACGAGTCACCACTGACGGCGACATATCACCGTTACTCGAAAAAACACTCATGTTTATTCTATAGTAACATAACAGTCGCTTAATGTATAAACAAGGGAGCGTTAAAATGCCTTGTTCACTAAAATGCTCTCAACATGACTCTCTATAGCCCACATGTAGTACACATATGACTATTCTTTTCTGGAGGCGAAACAGGAAAAGCATATCGGATGATAACCCCTATAGAATTATTCCGTAATAATTTTTTTCTATAAGCCTTAGTTTGACGGTTTTGCACTTTTTAAGACTTTACAAGCTTAGGAAGATACAAAAAACGTTATAATTTTAACCTTAAGAGATTTATTGGGGTTATTTAATATGTTTAAACTCAAAATAATTTAAGTTGACCCCTAAAATATCTGGAGTCATTTCTGGTGATATTTCACTTCAATATACCAAAATGTGCACTTCAATATACCAAAATTTTACAAATATATTCCTCAATATTATAGTTACTTATTCAGAACATAACGCTATATTTGGCTATTTTGGATCAACAATTTTGAATTTTGAACGTCAAATATGAAATCAGCGGCCACAACAATTTGCAGTTTCCTTATATATTCCAAATTTTAGGTGTTTTCTTGCAACTTCTTTAAATATGTGGTCCGATATGTGTCCCTCAATCAGTACACAAATTATTTGAAACTATTTAGCTTATTTTTAACCGAAACACACCTCGAATTTTGCTTTGAACGAATCATGTTATAATTAAGTGCTGAAAGAAAACTAAAATGAGCAAGCTTTGAATAGCAAGTGAAAAACCTCAAGTCACATCATCACTGCAGTATTAATATGTATTGGCATTCGAAACAAAAATCTACAAAAGCAAAATTAATCAAGAACAGTGTTTATAAACAAAGAATGCAATGAAATAAATCTTCCTGAATGTGTCTTAAATATGGAAGCGCTAAGTTGAACTATTATTTTATTTGTATATGCTTCTTATCTCCTCAGTAATATGTCCAGCTATCTGCAAACAGAAATTAAATTAATACAAATAACTACTTTATCGACAATACCTTTCATGTTCCATCGGTGACAGCTATAATGTTCCATTTAACCTTTTACTACGGTGGTGTGGAAGCAACAGATATGCCAAAGTGTTTGCCTACCAATCGTTGTATTTAGAAATAAAAATGATTTAGCTAATATGTTAATATATTCCCATAATTCAGTTTATTATAAAGATTATTGAACGGTTTCACATATTTTCAATATTGTTTAGAATAGTCATGCCATTTCAGTACTCGTATTATTCTTATATAAAAATATAGCTTGTGAAACTTTTGAGTAGTTCTGTAGTTGTCCGCCCTCAATATGTACCTGAGAATAGCGCATCGCGGCAGTGTATCTAAATATAAACGCTGTTAAAAAAAAAACGGGCAAAAGAAGAGGCAACCGCTTCATAGGTCGGGCCTTCTTATTAACAGCAACGTAAACTTTGCCGTTGGAGACAGGCCTCGCACAGAAAATTTAATATCGGTACAGGAGCGTTTCGGCCCTTAGGCATTCAGAAAATTCTCGGGGTTCGGTGGTCAGAAGGGTGGATTTCTAAGAACCTTCGCAAGAACCACTCCCGAGGGAGGTCCCGAAAACATTCTCTAATGAGAATATTCTAAAGGATTAGCGAATTATACCCGACGAGGGGGGCTGTTCCGCATCCAGGGGTTCAGCCTTTTATTATAATTTCTTTAAGCATACCGACATTACCATCACTGAGGAAATATATTAAGACTTGTGGTCCCCGAAATTGTACCTAAATTACTTCATTTTTGCTTCGCGATTTGAAAAGAATTTTCGTTCCTGAATTCCTTTTTAATAAGATTTATTTAATTTGAAATGGAAAATATGTGATGTATAGGTATCGGATAGGTTTGTGCCTGTAAGTGTTATGTTAAATTTGTGGAAGCAAATAGCAGACAAAACAAAACTTTAATGATAATAGTTATAATATTATAACTTACATTCACTATCAACAAACAGCGTTAATATTTTAACTTTTTAAGAATAACTTTTACGATCAGACAAAATACAATTGTTGAGATGTTTTCAACTAATGACTAAGTTTCTTACCAAAAGGGGAGTATAAAATAATAAAGAACAGAACTGTCGTTTATGGTAAATTTAATGTTTAAACAACAGGAAATTGTAAAATATGTCCAAATGTTTGTGCTAACAATACAATTGTAGTTCAAGTTAGTTTCAGGATTAAGTTTGAGGTTCTTGACCAACATTTTTACAAATATTTTTATCGTGGTAGTAATATGAAATTTTTCTGACCCGTTTTCACTAATAAGTCACCTTACATCAATCAAAGACAATAATACCGACTGACAGTGTAACATTTACCGAGAGCAATGCGTAATATATTTGACAGACAGGACGAAATTTCATATTAACATTTAATGAACATAATAATAGAAAAACTTTCACTTTTAATAAACATTTACTCAAATATAAACATTAAACTAATATTGAAAACATTACAGTTTTACATCAATTCAAAAAGTCCATTAAAATGAATTATTTCGAAATTTTAGTAGAAGTTAAAACCATCTGAAAGAAAATTTTAACATAGTTATAGAACTACCCGAATTATTCGATGACTACCTTTTCGTATTTTGCTAATAAAAAATTATTAAAATTTTTTATCAGACAAAAATGCCCAAATGAAGTGCCCAAATGGAACGAGTGCACCAATACGTCTTATAAAACGAGTGCTATATACTATTTTTCTACTTTGCGACATTAATCTTACATAAATTTCGAAAATTGCGCTTGTCATTTACAATATAAAGTAGTTTTATTTTCAACAGTTAGTAGTTGTGGTAAAATTCACAAATGCGATTAAGACTAGCCAATAGCGATTGATATGTCAGCCTTATTGAGAGTTGACGTCAATATCATCAATCTTGGAAAACTAAAATTTTGTGATCTAGTGTTTTCATAACGTCACCGAAACCGGTTTCGTTATGAGTTTATAACGAACGCAAAGTAGAAAAATAAATATATGTCAATCAAATATATTTTTATCTATTGTCATATTATTATGTATAGGTAACTGTTTGACGTACATTATTCAATTTATATTTATATCTCTTCTTATTGTATTTTATAAGAGCCCGATGATGTTAAATACGAATTCGTATGGCCCAAAAAATAAAAAATAAAATATTTCAAATTATTGTAACAAGAAAGGTTTAAATAATCGGAGCTTTGTACTCTATAGCATACATGGTAGTAGTTAAGTTTACAGAAGAATATCTTTAAAAGCGAGAAATAGATTCAATTTTAAAAGTGAATACTGTACAATGTTACCATTAGGTACTACTAATCTTTATAATGACATATTGGACAAAAGTCTTGTCTATCGTTTTGATATTATTATTTGCGAACCAACCACAGATTATCCTAAAAATTAAGGCAAAATTTATCCGAAAAACTAATCATCTCTATAAATTTACTACAAAAGATTACCAACAAAAGCATTTTTTTTTGATAATTATGTATTCTATCAACAATAATCAATAATCACGACTAGTCCGGATTCGTATTCAACGCTGAGAAATTTACCTAAAGCGACTATGCACTTTATGCCATACGATCTGAACGTCATTTGAGTATAAAATTGAATAAAGTCGAGACAATATAACCCAGTTGTTTGATAACTCGATAAGTTTAAAAATTTGTTACATATTTTAGTACTCTGTTTACATGACCTACTTGAAGCTAATGTTATTACGCTTGCTGTATGTAGTATAAGTACTATATTACATTATATTGAATATTGCAGCGCATATATAGTTAACTTTGCTATTAACTTCGTCTGTTCGGGGAGCGTAGTTGTTGAAGTTTGGTTCTTTCGGGAAATTGCGAATTGCTTCTCTATAACGCATCGATGAGACAAGTATCGATCTAATAAACTTTCTGAGCCGCCATGGTAACTGCATTGTGCGAAGTTTCAATATACCCGACTTAGTTTATTCACTTCCACAATTTCTATTTTAAATCCCCCAGAATGCTCTCCTTATTATTCCCGAATCGTATATCATGTCTTAATACTACTTTATTCTGGTTTCAGGTATGTACCAGCACACTCCTTTGTATTGATGGCGAACTAGTAAGTCTCTTTATTGCGATTGATATCAGAAGTATATTTTAAAATGTTTGTAAGAAGGTATATGGTTTGAACTGTGTCAATCCAAAACACAATTCCGTTATTGTTTTAAAGGCACAGTTAATTATTAATGTAGAACGTTGAATTATATTGACGCCCGGCAAATATAAATTTCACGATGATGAAAATATTTCATCGCGTGACAGTGTCCCTCTAAATTGGGTTCGTTTAAATTTGTAATATTTTCGCATACGAATTTTAAATTGACTCTTTTTTCGAATTTTACGTTGAATTTTCGGCTATAGTAGCTAGTCTGTTACGCGTTTTTCATATTTGGGTCAGAGGGATGACAACAAAGTTCGCACCGGTACTCGTGACAATACACACACCCATGTCATTGATGCATAAACTTGCACGGATGAATTATTCGAATGATAAAAATTACATCTGTACGAACGCAATGGATGTTTCTCTGCTATGAAATATTAAATATGATTGGACTAACTGAAAGTTCGTATTGCAAATTAAAACAATTTGGAATATAATTGGAGCCAAATATTTAAATTACTATTCTGCATATTTAAATCGTTTGTTTGATATACTATAATATGCATAATCTGTCAAAATAATTCATCAATCAGCGTAGCTTTTCCCTTTCCCAATAACTCACAGTAACAGTTCAAAATTCATCCATACTAAAACTGCAACTGATGATTATTATCAATAACTTCATTAACATGTCAGAAGATTCGTGTGAGCATTCGTCTACTATGGTTTATTTATATTTGGAATTTTAATTTTTATAATTTAGTCTGCCGTGGCATATTTGGCTTCTTTTACTAAATAAATTCATAAAAGTTGATCACTTCTGGCGTTTCGCTGTTCGTAGTTTTCTAGATTCTCTGTTAAATAAATAAATACAGGACGATCTCCTAGCTTATTGACACAGAACTTTCATATATCAAACGCAGCTTGATTCTGAAGGAAATACTATGAACATGGTCGAAATATTGTCGTCACAACAAAAGTTTCTAATGTCACTGGTGAGTTTTAACCGGTAAACAAATGGAAACAAAATGGAATTATTTTTCTAAAACCAAACAAAAAGATCGTTAAAATTGATTCTAGAATGCTTGTCTCTATGCTTTCCTTCTGTAGAATCAGAACCTGAAAGCGGAAATTCTCAATTATGGACACTTTTTGGGAAAAATAAACGCGATGTTTGCCTACGCGCTTCGCATTTGGCATTGATTTTGTTTAAATCTGGACTCATCAGACTTTCGGGCTGATTATTCTTGGGTCCATTTTGAGGAAAATAATTCTTATGAACAGGTCTTAACTTTTGAACTACAGGGTGCTATAGTTTTAAGAAAAAAAATCTTTTTTTTATTATTCCTTCGGTATTTTTGTGAAACTATGGCAGTTTCTGTTGTACAACATATTTTTTATTTTTGCCAGAGGCGTTCGTGCGGGATTTGTCTGCATATTTTTAATAGTTTTTAGAAATCCACATTCCTTCCTTAACAAATCTGGTCTCTTGATTTTTTGTTTAACGTACAGTTTACTCATTAAAAATAAAATTCATTCGTTCGCATCGCTAAACCGCATACGAGAAAAAGCTAAATTTTCTTATTTTTTATTTTCTTAATTCTTAATTTTTAGCACCCTGTAGGACATATATTCATATGATTTTTTTCCCTCAAAGTGGACCCAAGAATAACCTCCTTAAATATTAGCATGTCATTAAGAAACAGCCAGTATAATTTTTTTTCAGTTTCAGCTTAGTGGATCACGTGTTAATATGCATTGATCGATCCAAAATTTCACAGGAGCAAATACTGCATAAAAATACATAGAAATATATTCAAGTTTTTATTTCGTTCCCAAGAATTCAAAAAGTAACAACAAATTTATATATTACATTATACAGGGTTAGCCAAAATTACCAGAACACCCAAATAATTCTCCAACGGTAAGAAATTTAAAAAAAAAAATTCAAGCAAAAGTTTTTTTTACGTTAAACAATCCATCGTTCAAACATATTTTTAATATAGAAATTTCAAACCATTTTATTATAAAAATTTTGGAAACTTTTTTATATTTTTACATTTTGTAATTTTAGGACTAATTCCAAATATTTTTTATTAATATAATCTTTTTATATTATGCACCATTTTTGTTTTGTTTTAAGCAATTGATTAAAATTAGCCAAAATTACCAGAACACCTGCATAACTCTCCAACCGCAAAAAACTTCATAAAAACATTCAAGCAAAGTTTTTTTTTTACTTTAAACGAGCTATCGTTCAAATATATTTTTAATATACATTTTATTATGTAAATTTCGTAAACTTTTTTTAAAAATGAAACACCTTGTATATTTTTACATTTTGTAATTCTAGAGTAATTTAAAACATTTTTTATTGATATAATTTTCTTGTGGAATGCATTATGTTTGAGTTATAAGCAATTAATTAAAATTAGTCATAATTACCGGAACACCTACGTAATTCTCCAACCGTAAAAAACATATTTTTTAAACAAGCTCTGATTAAATATACTTTTAATATAGAGGCTGTTTATTTTATTATGGAAGTGGATTTATGTGGGGTTAATAGTATTACTTAAACGTTATACTTCTGTTATGAAACTAGCACTTTTCACAATTTAAATTGAAATATCGGGTGAGGTAAGGCAAACCAAAAAGATATTTGAAACCGCGACAAAGGCATACAATTTCTATTCGACTATATTTCACTTTCTAGTCATTTCACTGTTTTATTACCTCACCCTGTCTACAAACATTTCAATATATCATGCAGGCATAGTACTGTGAACAACGACGTATGAGAAAATCATGTAATGAGGAAAACTCTCATGTTCTAAAATGTGAAATGTATATCCCCCTATACATGTGTGTAATTATAGCCGAGCCACAACAGTGGCCTGCTCGCTGGCCGCCACTAGTTTGCAATATTTGCTCAGAGGCGGGCTCTGTAAACGGACACAACGATGAGATGTACACATGTTCCGTATCATTAAACATTATCAATCAAATTACGAGCATGTTTGAATGATTTACTGTGCCCGTCGATAATTCAACGTCAGGGAAGCGCGGAAACTTAACATGCCCAATGGTGCGTTTGATGAAGCCGCGTTATTTATAGCACACGCACCGCTTTCCATCTTACTCACCTTAATAAACAAAATCCCCTAATTCGATTTGCCATGAATGATCATTTAATTAGTTGACCATTTAGACAGTTTTTGTAATTTTTTATAGATATACACTATGAAAAAACATTATTTTTTCACCCAAAACACAGAATATTCCATTGAGAATAGTAATAGACTAGTAAGAAAATATCTTTAAAAAATTAGTAGTTAGTTAAAAAATAGTTTTTGCCGATTCACAAACTTGTCCTTACTGTTTTAAATGTGGGGGGTATAAAAATATGAACAATCATGCTGTTCTTCGACAAATGGAGCAGTAACTCTAAAACTGCAGGGATTAAGATTACCTAGAACTTTATGAACTATAATTAATAATTCATTTTATAAAAATATTTATAAACCGATATCGCGTCCTTGTGGTTCCCTTCGTAGAAAAAAAGTTTTATAGTTATAGATATATATTTTTTCAAGAATAAATTTAATTTTTCAAGGATCTAGCCTGTATATTACCGCTACACTATAGTAGGTACCAATTATTCCGAGTTCAGTATGCGTTATCCAAAAAGAAATATGTTTTTAGGTAAAATGACAAAAAGATGGGAAATGACTCGTTATAATTTATCTTGTTGCTATACAATTTTTCTACATATGATGACATGTTGAATAGTTTTGAGGTAACTAGAAAAACAGTTTCAATATAATTTTGTTTCTGCAATGCAATCCCCACAACCAATAGTAAGAAGTTCTTGTTTGTGATTATCACAAAATAATGTCTGTAAGAAATGTTACTTGTAGCTCGTAATGTATAAAAAAAGATTCTGTCTTGTTTTTCTTTTTATACCGGGTGACCCACGGCATAAGTAGTCCCGTTTATTGTTATTGTTTATAAAGCTGGACGAATGAAGTTTGAGAATTTGTTAATAGACAAAAAATGACATTGTTTGGGATACTTTTGAGGTTAATGTGACTTCCGGTTTTTACGGAAATGACGTCGTCATTGAAATTTTAAATGGCACCCTATATTCTTTGTGTGATATTTTCAATCAGGATGATGACATTCCGAGCACAAAAACATATCGATCGTCAATTTTTATGACCAAGGCAACGCGAAAATAACTTTATTGTATATTAAGCTAGGTGGAAAGGAATTAGTGAAAATAGTCGAAAAATATCAAGTAAACACCAACTAAATCGATTTTAGCCGACATTGCATCATGATTTAATTGGTTTTTGGCCAGTGAGTCTTTCTTTTGACGGGTACCCAATGGCCACACCCTGATGATTCGATAGAAAACATCTTTCCGATTACATTGATACCAAATACTTGGTATTTTATTGAAATTCTTAGTGTGTTAGAAGAGGGGAAATCGAAAAAAAATATTGTCCTAATGATCTAATTCAGCGCACAAGTCAAAGTCACTCAATGGACGCTCGAAGGAAGCACCCTGATTATGCGAGGAAAAACATTTTTCCGACACAATGATACCAAATTCTTGATATTTTGCTAACGTAACGTGAAAATGACGTTACTTCCTTCGAGTAGTCCATTGAGTGACTTTGACTTGTACGCTGACTTTGATCATTAGGTCAATATTTTTTCCGATTTCGTTGCTTCTAACACCGTTTGTATGCTAAGAATTTCAATAAAATATCAAGTATTTGGTATCAGTTTAATCGGAAAGATGGTTTCTATCGAATAAACAGGGTGTGGCCATTGGGTACCCGTGGAAAAAATGACTCACTGGCCAAAAACCAATTAAATCACGCTAGAGGGCACCAGTAATGCAATGTCTGCCAAAATCGTTTTAGTTAGTGTTTATTTGACAATTTTCGACTATTTTCACCAATTCTTAGCCACCTAGATTAATAGACAAAAAGTTATTTTTGCGTTGCCTTGGTGATAAAAACTGACGATCGATATGTTCTTGTGTTCAGATTGTCATCCTGATTGAAAATATTACACAAATAATATAGGGTGCCATATAAAATGTCAATGACGACGTCATTTCCGGAAAAACCGGAAGTCATATTAACCTCAAGAGTATCCAAAAGAATAGCATTTTGTTTATTGCTGTAGATTTTTTTAGAACCTGGCAAGTAATTTACATCAGAGAAAAATTATATAAAATTACACTAAAATTCAAATTAACGCGTTGCTACCGTTATTTGAAGTCATTTTGACAGTATTGTTAACGTCATTCGCTCAATTTAATTTATGAATGAACATTTCAGACCGAGAAAATATCATTCCGAGTTGGATTGCCTACGTCAAGCAGCAAAATAACAGCGACATCTCGTATCATACGCTTGAATTAAAGAACACGATAAAGTTGTAAAAGCACCATACGATCAGTTTGTTTGTGACAAGACGCGTAAATTACAATTCATTTTATTATGGTTGTACCTATATACCACTGGGTTCAAGAGGGCATGGTGGTATATATCTCTATTTTGCCTACATTGAACTGTACTTTGTTGCTATATTTCCTGAAGCTGTTAGAAAAGACATTATTTAAATCGCTCAGTTTCAGTTGTCAGGATTTAAAAAATCGTCTTGGTTGATATTTTTTGCCTTGGCAGTATGCTAAATATGTATTTCGTAAGGTTGAAAGTGTCAATTTATACTCTAATGCTATACAAATTTGCTTTCCTCTTGGAATTTTTCTAACAACCCCCATGAGTTGAGCAACGGTCGGGGGGGGGGGGGGGGGGGGGGCAGTGTATTTTACTTCAGAACATCCTGTAATTATTTTCGTTCCTGCTGATTCCTTCCACCTACTTTTCGGCGAAAATTTAATAATGCGCAGGCCGAATGAACATTTTCCTCTGATCTCGGCCGTTTCCTCGCAACTCGTTAGGCGTTTAGTGTGTTTAAAAAAGATGGGAGAATGCGGATAATGAAGGCCCGGCGAGCAACTCAGGCGACTACTCGAGGCCTTAAAATCTCGCGCCAAATTGCCGGCGTAATTTGTAATTTGACGGAATATTTATTGCACCTAAATGGGCCGAAGTTTATTAAAAAATGGAAATGATCGATAAGCGCTGTTATCTTCTTCTGGGTTATGTTGCAAATGAAATATTATCAGTAGCTGGTTGATTTATATTCGAAAAGCAATTTCACTTTTATATGCAACATACTAATTCTTCAATAAGTTATTGAAATTTATAAATCATGACTTTGGAGACTAGAAGAGACAATTATTAATTGCATTTAACGTCGATCAGAAAAAGGACGTAGGAATTAAATTACCAAGTAAATATTATTGTGGAACAGTCTGTCATTGACATGAGTCGTAACTTTGACGTAGTTGTTGGCCTGCAAATGTGCGCCTAATCGATGGGATGTAATCTATGGAGGACAATGATACTTCAAGACAGTTTCGAGATACAGTTGGAACTGCTCAATTATTTCCGCATCCGTTGAGACAGGGGTCCCTATTATTCTCTCGTAGAGACACCAGAAGATGGGCCACTTATGCCAGTTGCAATCAATACTCATTGCAGCAGTGAGCGCACTCGACACTCCTTCACATCGTTAGCAATGGCCATCTCGAATTTTAAACTATTATTTCCAAGCGGCTAATGATGTACTTGCGGTTTTAAATTGCCGTGTAATTACCATTGACATTAATGTACACTTTAAATGAAGGGATATTTTGCAATAGAACACAGAAGAAACGTTCTAACGTTCTCTGTTTAAATATACATTTTATTTAATGTAATCATCGTTCATCTAGGGTTGCCAGATTTTAATTTTCGGAATATATGAGACCAGTATCAAAAATTTGGGAAACAAGCATGGAAATGCGATAAAATCGCTGACACGAATTGGTTTTTGAAAAATTGTCGGAGACGTAGATTTTGAATTACCAAAATACGTATATTTATATGTAACCAAATTTCCGACCTTTAAATGTTTTTGAATTATACCTAAAATTATACCGGGTGATTCAATTTCGAGCCTCACCATGGGGATCTCGGTTATTAGTGAAGATAGAGCCTATGTTTAAATTTGGCAAAGTTTCGTATTTTTGTGTTGATCAATTAATGAAAAGAAATGTAAGCTATCATTTTTCATTTTGAAGATATCCGCAAAAAAGTGAAATGCCAAGATATCGTTATTAAATTATTTATTATTTATATCATTTATATAGTTATTAAAATTTCGATCAACTTGTTATTATTCATAGTACATATTTTTATATTTTAAACCGTTATTTTTGTTAATATTTTGGACTTTCGGTTCTCCATATTTACTCTAAGCGCGCTTTATTCAGCAGTGTTATAGTTTTACCTTATAAATTTTCTTGTTTTCATTTCGTATTTATACAATTACCAAAAAGAACATCAGTAGAAAACAATCTTATGCATTATAAAAATTGTCTGGCGTTCTGTTAAATATGGTCTAAAAAATTCATGAAAAATTATGGATTTTTTTTACTTACTTAACAAATTACTATAATAATAAGTAATTAGTATAAATAATGGCTAATTTTTAAATTCAAATCTTATATATTTGATCTGATATTTATTAAATTACTTTTATATTTATTAATTGATATTTATTAGTTATATTAGTTCGACATTTATGATATTTTGTAAGTGGCGGTTAAATATTTTAACATTAGTTATACATCGGTATGTAGTTTACAGCAATACAAAATTTATATGTAAGTGTTTTGAGCCGATTGTTCAAGAGATTAAATTATGTTTTAATAATTTACACTTTTTCTCTTCTATTAAATTTATAATGGAGTTATATTTATTTTTGAGTATTTTATAATACCACCAAATTCAATACACTAAAAAGAAGAAATAAATTTAAATCTACTAATAAATGATTCACTACACTTTTTCCGAAAATGTGATTGGAACTATTTCCATGTCCGAATTCGTTGTAAGGGCCAATATTTATCTCCAAAGACAGTCTAACGAATAGAAAAACAAATCTGATATTTTTTCCACATCTGGCCCAGTTTTTCTCGGCCTCCGCAAGAGAGAAATATAGCTTCCGTGACCGGAGGTTAAAATGGTGGCGAACACCTTTTGCTACGTTTAACTCACGTTTAATTGTGCGGAGAGTTCTTCCCTTTGCCGGCAGGGGGCGCATTCGACCGTATCTCTCGACTCGGCTGCTGTCTCATTTCAGGCATCGTATTGTTTCAGCCTCCCATCAGTTTCACGGTTTTTTTTTCGCCTTCCGTACCGCGTACACCCGCAAGATGGTTGCATTAAAATGTAATTAAAAACGTATTAAGTCAAGCGGTCTTTTTTTTGGCGTCGGTTCAGAACAAACCGCGATAACACGGCAGGAATCTGGAATCAGGTGCGATTAGAGTCCGGAAATGTTAAAAGCGTGGATTTAAAAGTGGTGTCTACAAACATATTTTATTATAGGTGTAATTGTATTTCTACCAAGACGATTATGCTAAATGTAAATCTATTATATTATACTTTCTTCGTAATTTGGTGTAACTACCACAAAATTTCAAAATTTATAAATATATACCTAATTATAATTAAAAAAATGTAAATATCGATAACTTTGGGGAACATGGATCTTGTCGATGGAAATTCAGTAGGCGTTTTTGATAGTAGTTTCTCATCACACAGGGTTTAAAAAGTTTTTTAACTGGTTGACCTGAGATTGGACGAATAAAATACCTCGTTTTCTCAACATTTCTGGGGGACCACCAATTTTTAAAGTGTAGGTATATAAAGAAAATGACAAATATTACAGCTGGAAATCACTTTTTTTATTTCTTCTATAGTTTGCTGTAAAACAACTGGATTTTCGGAAAAAATACAGATATTTTTGAAAAGTGTAATATTAAATTAATCTTTTCTTATTTTTTTGTCCATATAAGGCATTGCATAGACGGCTCGTTCCAGAGGAATTTTGAAAGATACAAATGAAGAAAAGAGTCGTTTGTGTTATATGTATATTCTGAATTTAAACTGTTGGACTTGCAAAATCTTCTGTTGAAATGATTCCATTATCAATAAACTGAAGTTTATTGAAGACTAACAATAAATTCACGCTATATCTCATTATTTGACGATAATTGCTATACAGATAGAACAGTGTGTTTAATTCAATAAATATGCATTGACTCAAACATATCTAGTGTTTCAATAGAGGCACAGAAATATTTCTTTGCGGACAAAAATGCAGTTATTTGGTGGAAAGAACATTTATTTGTGCCAAACAATTTATGTTTGCATTTGAAATATGGGAGATGTCGCACATCGTAGACCAGTGCATGGTCTTTCCAGATATACACATATAGCACCTAGTCCTGCATATAGTCAAGTTTATGTACACTATTGTGTTTATACACACTAACAATATATTTATTTGAGCTTACAGCGCCAATACAGTTGTACTACACACACTAACAATATATTTAGAAAAAAAGTGCTTCCGGGTTATACCATGTGTCAAGATTTGCAAATGCTGACTTTTCGCGAACCATGTTGCTCGCGTCTTCAAAGCTAATTGAATTCTGAAGACCTACCAAGAAAATCTCCCTTATATACCTAAATTTACACCTCACTGGGCACATCTGGAGCTACCGCTCCCATGGGCTTTTCCACCTGACCGCGTTAAGATCGATTACCCACTCTTGCCAATATCTTCACGTCATCGAAATTCATTGTGTGTCCCGACTCGTGGCAGTGTTGAGCAACAGCGGACTGTTGAATCTTTCTTAGCCCGGTGTCTCTACTTGACTCGACATTCGATACTTCGTCCTGTCTGTCCTACACACCATGTTCCACACTCACTTGTTATCTTGTATACCACTTCGTTCTTCAGGAGGGGTGTGATATCCTTTGGGTTAGGCAAAAGATCCTTTACCTTTGCTGGTGCTCTGTACCTTACCGTGATACCCGATTTCTTCAGTAGTCTACCGATTCTGTCTGATACCCCACTTACGTATGGTAAGCAAGCGAACCCCTTTGACTCTTGCCGTTCCTCTGAGACTTGCGGTTTTCTTTGTGTGACACCCCAGACTTGGTGTATCCATTCTGACGTAGAGTCCACTCCTAGTGTTTCCGTTCGTCGTCCAAGGTGCTGAAGTCGCACACCGTCTCTGCTCTGTTGAACAGAGTGTTGATAACACGCTTCTGTTGGGGATAGTAGTGTGATTTGGCGTTCAAGTACCGATCGGTATGTGTCTTCTTGCGGTAGACTGTATATCCAAGCGTACCCGTTCACGTTCTGTATACCAGCACATCAACAAAAGGCAGCTGATTATCGTCTTCTATTTCCATCGTGAATTTGATAGAAGGATTAACATTGTTCAGTTGGCTAAGCCACTCAGTAAGTTTATCTCTACCGTGTGGCCAAACCACAAAGGTATCATCAACATATCTGACTCAATGCTTGAGGTGTAAAGTTAGGTATATAAGGGAGATTTTCTTGGTAGGTCTTCAGTATTCAATTAGCTTTGAAGAAGCGAGCAACATGGTTCGCAAAACGTCAGCATTTACAAATCTTGACACACGGCATAACCCGGAAGGAGTTTATTTTCTCAATGATTCTGGCCGTGAAAGCCTACGTACTTATAAAAATATATTTAGAATCAAAACATAATTTCTTTGACGGAAGTAAACGTGTTTTTAAATCAACGCATAAAAATATTAAAATAGCAAATATAGTAATGTATTCAATGAAGTAATCATTTATAGTTAACGTTATGGTAACTAGTATTGTCTAATACAACAACCAACCTTCGAGGTAAATTTGAGATCAACTGCTGTTCATGGTAATCACCTCTTTTGAAACATATATTACAATACAGTTTAGCTACATGATATGCGATAAAATTCCAATCATATCTGCGATATTCCATCATCATATTTAAGTAATTGATTCGAAATTCTCGGTTTCCATGATAGCTGCACGACCAGCTGAAGTTTTCAACGTTGTTTTAAAAGTTTTTTGTCAATTTCAAATTTGAGTTTCCAAAAATGCGTTGTATCATTAAATGCATTAAGTTACTTTTTTAAACCCCATTCTTGAATAAGTTTTGAATTGAAGCTACACATTGGGCAACCAAATCCAAAACTAAGACACGTTCTTGAATGCATTCGGGCCTTTAGACCTGAACGCAGTTTTGATATAAACCTGGTTTAAACTGGCGTTGAAAACCCCGGCCTTAATAAATTACATGGTGGATGAACTAATGGAAATGAAAACTGAAGTCATAAAGTAATAAGAAGTTAGTACCCTATAATTCGTAGTTTTCTCTTCGCGACTGTGCCCAAATGAATTCAGCTGCGAATAAAGTTTGCATGAAGCACACTTTCCTTTGCAAATTTTCCGTGAGCTTTCCGGGGGAGTACGTTGCGTCGGGCTCGCGAACTTTTTCTCATTCTCGCATAAATTTAAGTGTAACTATTTCGCCGTTCAACTTATCGCAGTTATTTTCATAAAGCGTTCTCGTCGCACGCGAAGAGGAACTCGTTAGCGGATCGGGACGGTCGCGACTCCCGGCGCCCGCCGAACCAACGACAAAATGACATTTTAATATCGACGGCAAATATTTATAATCCCCGTGACGTCGTTATATTGGCAAACTTTGCTGGTTGCGCAACGACCCACCCCGTAAACTTCCCCTATTTGCAAATGCAAAAAGTTTCCAACAAAAAGTCGCGCGCGTGATTCGAAAGCGTAACGCGCCGCGTCGCTTTTGATCTAAAAGTGCGATAGTACGATAGAAAAGTGGGACTTTTCTAACATTTCGGAGACCGGGACATGAGCAGTGTGTTCATACCGGGTGATCCACGCCATAGATATGTCTGTTTATTTGTTATTTGTGAAGCTAGGCGAATGACATTTTGAGAAGTAGTAATATAAACAAAATATGACGTTTTGTGGATACTCTTGAGGTTGTGAGTTCCGGTTTTTCCGGAAATGACGTTATCATAGAAATATCATAGAACATATCGAAAACATATCACTCGTCAATTTGTATCATCAAGGCAACGAAAAAGTGTGGCGATGAGTCCCTCTAGCTTGATTTCATTGGTTTTTGGCCACTGAGTCATTTTTCCCGTGTACTTTATGGGTTACAATGAAACCAAATACTTGATATTTTGTTAAAAATCATAGCGTGTCGTTTAGAGCATGGAAATAGAAAAAAACTGGGCTAAGATTCCGTTCTGAAAACATCGCAACTTCGAAACGAAATATTTTGTAGCTATGTTTACCTACTGTCAAAATGAAAATAATTGTCGAAATCCTGGCTACCTAAGCTTTAAAGCAGATACGATCTCGATCTAAAAGTATTTGCTCATACAGCTAAACTATTAATTGTATTAATTTTTTCTCAGCCATCACATTTTGGTTAGACAATAGCCATCCTATCAAGTTACCTGTATTTCCGAACAAACCGGATATACAACGGAAACACAAATATACGTCATCTGCCAGGACTGAATATTAGATCATCAATCCTTTTCTATTTATTTACCAGCCGTATCGGAAACTGCGCTCCACGCCGCATTCCATATGACTCCTCATCGCGTACAGATTCCTACCCCCTCCCATCGATCCCATTTCCACAACTAACCTATCGTTGTAATAGACGATTTTATTAAAAAGTTTTTCCATAGCTGTCCGATATCTATCATCGCCACTCGATGACAACATCATATGCTTACCTTACCAACCGTACGTTTGTTCACTATGTTTCGTTAGAAACCGCTTTCCCACCGTCTCGTATGAAGTTTCATACCACACACAATAGTATATTATAATACAAGTTTGATAAGAAAAAAATTGGCGCACGAGTTGTTTTGCACGACGAGCGTAGCGAGGAGTGCCCAAATGGAACGAGTGCGCCAATACGTCTTATAAAACAAGTGTTACATATTACTTTTTCTACTTTGTGATGTTAGTTTTACATAAATTTCGCTAATTTTGGTTGTCATCTTACAATCTAGAGTAGTTTTATTGAACAGTTGGTAAAGCGATTGAGGGGAGCCAATAGCGATTGAGATGTCAGCCTTATTTGCTTATTTGACACTTCACGTCAATATCTACTGATCTAGTGTTTTCATAACGACACCGAAAGCGGTTTCGTTATGAGTTTATAACGAATGCAAAGTAAAAAAAATCTTAGCACTCAGTTTGGCAAATCCTGTATAAATTTGAATATTGAACTATCAGATCTCGAAAATATCAAGGGGTACTTATAGATTAAAATTAAAAACATATGTGGACACGGTTTCATTATTATATTATAACAGTCTATTGAGAAAAAAAAGAAGAAAACAAAGAAATAGAAGCATGTGCGACATCTCAAAACATCACATAAATTCCTTCAAAAAATTTATAATTTCTTTAATTAATGAACCATATTTTGCGACCTCAAAATAACGCGTTTTAACTCAAATTCTCAAATTCTTTCACACAGCACAATAATAATTATCTGAACTAAATAAATCTCGTGCCTCATAATAAATAAATTGTAAATTTTACAATTTTAAACATAAATTGTTTAACACAAATAAATGTTCTTTCTTCCAAATTAATACATTTTTATTCGCAAAGAAATATTTCTTGGATTCTATTCAGTCAATGCATATTTATTTGGTTTACACAAAAATTACTATCTGTGTAGTATTATCTCCTTCAAATATATGTATAGAGTTATAAGATATAGACTATAGCTCTATAAATCCTGGACACAGGAACTCGGTTCGTGGTTTATTAAAAAACCGAGCCTTTAAGTATCTGAATTGACTCTAACACATCAGAAAAGCTTTCATGGGTGCATTTAATTGTTTATTCATACACGTGCCATTCTGCAGGGAAACCAAGCGACGTTGTTTGTGCTTTTGTCGTGAACGCTAGGTATTTGAAATTGCATTTTCGATGAAAGGGTGATGCTGAAATTTCATACGCCCTATGCGGCATCGGGGAAGCTGAACATCGCCTGGAACCCGTTGTCTGTTATGCGCCTCGGCAAAAGTACCCAGGCATTGTACTAAATATGCGCAGTTTATTCGCGAATGCATTTACGCGACGAGTTTCACGAAGGCCGACCCTCGGAATTCCGCCCGAGTTCTGGTAGTGGTAGTGGCGCGGTATGGTACACGGGTTGCGGCGGTCTATAGAGTGAAAAGCGGTCCAAGGGTGAAAGGGACGCCGGTAATAACACCCCTGATGTGGAATTATGGCTTATTGTGCCATATTGAAACACTCGACTGTGGCCCCGCTCTCTTACCGCGCGCTCCGTCGAGTTTACAACACAATATCGCCCCACTTCAATATAACGAACCACTGAACTCTGAAATTATTCGCAAAAGAACCGAAATTGGATGTGTGTATTCAAGTGCATTGTTCGTTGCGGTCGATTCTTACTTTTTGCGATTTTTCAACCCTTTGCTTTGTAATAGTTCGTCGGTTGGGTATAATCTAGTTATTAAGTAACCATATTTTAGTTTTAAGAACGTTATCTATGTACCACAACCTTAACCATTATGAAATTTATGTCTCTAAACACGCTCAGCACGCAAGTTCGTGCAGTATTTTATCAGACAAAGCTCATCACACTTACCATGATAACTCTAATCACTATTTGAACTCAATAAAAATGTAATCAAAATCGCTACCACTAAATATTAGCTTTTTTGCTTTCTTCTAATATTAAAGGAAACTTAGTCAAAAGTAAAACTCAAATCTCAATAAAAGAATAACAAATATTTATTTACAATTAAAACAAAAGAACTAAAAGAATTAACTGAAAATCTAAATCTACCAAATATTTTGAGGAGTTGTCAGATTATACAAAACATTAAATTAAAATCAAACAATAGAAACAGTCTATTCTTTTATCTTTTAAAATAGTTCTATGATCTGAAAATAAGTGCAATAATTGTAAGCATTTTTTCATCAGTTTAATATAATATTAGAGGTTGCTGCCAGTTGTCAAACATAATTAAAATAAATAAAATTTATATTATCCAGTTGACTTTCTCAAGAACTCGAGATAGTTCACAACTTCTGACCTCAGATTCTACAGAAGAAGAAAAAAAAGCATACCAACATCATTTCTCATTTCCTCGACATTTTTTATTCTTGGCCAGTATAGTCATTTGTGTACGTTACACGTCTTTTTGCAAATGCGAAAATTTTGCATCATCATATTTGAAAAGACGCCGCTAAGGGCCATAATAACTGAAATACAATGTGAATGAAAGTAACTAAATAACGATATAAAAAATAAACAACAACAAACGAACGTAAACGTCAAGCTTACAGCACAAAACTGAGATCTGCAATCTTGCTTGTCTCGATGTTGTCATTTTTATGTGAAACACTGCTAACAACCGAAGTTAGATCGTCAAACAAGTTCAAACTAAAACCTAAACCAATCACGTGTGATGTATCATAACAAAAACAAAGCTACTTTCGAGGTTGTCAATATAAATTATGACGAGTTTGAGACCATTGATGTTTATATTAAAAATAAAAACATTATTCATGGTACTAGATTGTTGTCATAAATAAATGTGCTTCAGGTTTGTTAACATGTCCTACTAGGTATGTACCTACATGGTACCTACTAATAAAACAATTGTGTGTGAATTTGGCATTTGGCTGATAAAATCTGCCAAAAAAATCTGTTTCCGTCTTTATTAATAAGATGTAACCTTAACAGTAATAAATAACAAAAGCATAAGAACTAATAACAAAAGAATATGAAGTAATTTTTCCGTTTACTAAAATTCTAAGGATTTTTCTGGGATTTGATGTAGGTACTCAAATGCAAACAAACCGTTAACTTATTATACATTGAAGGCATGACATGTCAATTTAAAACATATTATTCCTCTGAATAAAAATGACCGAATTCGTCGAGTTCACTACTCCAAGGTTAATTGAAAAGTGTCTTTCGATTCAGGCTTATAATGATTAACGACAATATTGATTTTACCTCACGATAAACAAAGGATAATGAAAGAGGGTTCAGTAAATACCCTTTCCTGCACAGGTAAATGCTTAAGACTGAGGGGAGTGGAAAGAAAGCTTTGAGGTATTAAAAAGTTTTCAGCGCCTGGTGGGCCGGCCTCAGTTTGAAGTCTCCGGAGAGACTTGGAACTCACAATTGAATTCTGGCAAAGGCGCTAGTATGAGGCCTCGGCTGCGCGGCGGCACGCGAATTGCTCATCATCTATAAATATAGAAAAGTAAATTAAATGTCAAGAGGGGAGGACGGTTAATGCTCCTTCCAATTAATTTATTTTGGTGCACTGGCAGTCGTCTACGACGGCCAAGAAGACGTCTGCGAGAGGAGGTGGGCTGAAAGGTTGAATTGTCCCGACTGTTCGTCGGCGGGCGGCAGATGGATGCAATCTACCCTTTATAGGGGCATTGTAAATTAAACCTTTTGTTGCGTTTTACACAATCAGCGACGGCGAAACAAGATTAAGGTCCAACCCGATGGAAAATCCGATCTTGTTTCTATTATTCCGGCATCTTCTCGGTGATTTTCAGTGTCCCTCGCCATCCGTTGCTCTCTGCTACTTTGCAATTGTGTAGTAATTCAGGATCGTTAGAGTCCTTTCTAAAATAAAGGCGAAGATCAAAGCGTTGCTTTGTAAGACTTCTTCGGTAATTATACCAAATTGGACCTTCTTAAGTACGTTGTCTGTGAGAATACTACACGTTTTTAAATTTATAATATTATTTGTAGAATTAGAATTTATTAGAATTTAGTTTGTATAGTGGGACAGGCGACTGCAATACAGTTAGACGCAAACTCATTGAACATTATAGCATAAAAGACATTTCCGATAGATTCAGAAAATTGTCCTGTACATGTTTAAGGATATTGAAAATAATTGAAAACCAGACACCAGTAATTACGGGCCTACACCAATAACATTGATAAGTTCCACTCAACTCAACCAATTAAAATTAATTAATACCACATTGTAGTAGAGCAAAATCTCTACAATTTCGAAGTGGGAAGCAATCGTCCAGGACAAACGGTGCGTCCGTGAAAAAGTATTGAAGATTTTTAACCCAAATTTGTCGGGATATATGACATGTCATTTCCATTTTTTTCGTAGGTGTCAAAAAATACAACCAAGATGATCTGTACTTTTTGTGACAAAGAAAAACACAAAAGGATTAATTACTTATTGTATTATTCCTGTTATTTCGCTAGAGCGTACATTTTTAAATTTAATATATCTGTGTTAATCACCACATAACATTTCGAGTAGGCCATGCCAAAATTTATTTTATAGAACAATAAGTAGTGGTGAATTAAATACTAAAATACAAAATGCTAAAAATAATGGATATACAGAAGAAACTATTAATAAAATATATAATTCAATGAAACAAACAATTATTAAAACAAATTTATCCATATATGTGTGTTCATTTCAAAAGTATCCACCCTTAATAACTCTTGACCTGATGCGATTATTGCTTTGAGCGGAAACACGTCGATTTAGATATCAAGGAGGAAGTTCGAAAATGGTACCTAGAGAATTTTAGGTTTCATCCCTTCACCCCCAGCCACCCACTTTGAAAATTCAAATGGCACCCTCTACCTTGTGATACATCATTTGAAAGGGCACAATGCATGTTGCATATTATGCAACATCGTCAAAGTTCGCGAAGAGTTCGAAAACAGAATGTATTTTTGTCATACACAGGGCTCTGTGTACCTTTATATTTTTAGTTTCTGAAGATGTCTACAATGATAGGCGAAAGTACACAACAACAATTTGAATAAATGCCATAAAATAGAAAACCTACAACTTTTTCTATACATTTTCCATTTGGGCCTTTATACCGGATTAAACAACCTTACATTAGTAATATAAATATATGTCAAACATATATATTTTTGTGTATTTGTCATAATTTGTCTTTCTTTTTATTTTTTAGAAGAGCCGGATGATGTGAAATACGACGGTTGTCCAAAAAATATAAATACTTGAAAAAACGCATTATGGAACATAATTGAAACAAGTATGGCATGGTATTTAAAGAAATCAAAGTGGATTCAAATTATACACTAAAGTGCTAAATTGTTGGAAATACACGAGTTTTAATCATGATTGAAGCCATTTATTTATTTAATAAATTTTCGTTTTGTTTAAAAGTATTAAATTGTGTATATCAACAATCCTAATAGACCTTTATAGCACATAATGTTCCGAAATCAATATCAGAGTATTATTTAACCTTCATTATATGGTGCATAATATACCATAACACATTTATATAATTTACCCATTCAATTTGTCGTATGAGAGAAAATTTTGCAGCGAGTTTTGGTAATGAATATTTTGCTAAAGCAGAACATCGAAATGTATATTCCATGTTCAACTGAAGGCTCACAATATAAGTACAATACTGCTATGTGGGGGTTGTTTTCCAAAGAGAAAAACTGTACCCCAACTAATTACCTACAATTTAGTGTAATATATAAAATATCAATTCCCTCCAATCGGTGGTGTACGTAATATCGGTTTTTGGGAGATTTTTACAATCGATCTGCGTTTAAGAATAAAAACAATTACTTATAAGTTTGTATATAAGAGAAACATGTCGACAATTTTTGTTAACGGTATAGGCATTTTTCTGTAACAAAGATGTATAATTGTTTTTGTAGCAGATACAAACTATTGTGATGTAGAGATAGTTTCCTAAGTTTTTTACTTTATCATACGCAGTATGTAAAGTATTGTAATCGTGCCGAAAAAAATTTTTGAGATTTTAGCGGAAATAGGTCTTTATGGGTCCCCTGAACATTTTTGACCAAGGTACAAAAAAATGTCTGTGTGTGTGTGTGTGTGTATGTGTGTGTGTGTGTGTGTGTACCCAATTTTTGTTAATTCATTTCCGGAGAAACTACTAAAGGTATCGGCACGGAACTTCATATTTAGAAGTTTCATGACCAAACTTAGAGTTGAAAAGCTTTTGGTTCAAAAGGGTCCAAAGGAACTGGGTGTTTACTCCAAGCCTTTTTCAAGGATTTTAGAAATCAGCCGTCATTTCTGTAATTTCGTCAAAATAGTTAAATAATAAATTAAAGCAGAGGAAATTTTGAATAATTTATGACTATGATATTTTTTGGTAAAATTAATAGTTTAGCTTTTTAGTTTATTCTAAGCCTTTTCAAGGATTTTGGAAATGAACCGCCATTTCTGTAATTTCGACAAAATAGTTAATTAATAAATTAAAGTAGAGGAAATTTTGAATAATTTATGCCTATAACATTTTTTGGTAAAATTAATAGTTTACCTTCAAGAGCAATTTCTGTTTGATCGAGATCGGTCGCATATGCATTGATATGAAATTACATAGTAGCCAGGATTTTGACAAATATTTTTTTGTGTTGTCACATTCGAAAACAGCTGATCTCATCAGAGCAGAGGTTGGAGAACCACTATGGAACGTGCAGCTGTAGTGCGCAAAATTATAAAATACAAATTTCAAATAAAATAAGATCATTAATTTGATTGTTTGTTGATAAGAAATATCAACCCGTCTTTAAATCTAATTCTAAAAATGATACATTGCGAAAATTATAAATAAAGTATAGCGATGAGTGTAGGTTTTATTTTAGTATGTTGGTAGGGATGTGTCATGAACAAATATAAATCTGTCAGAATTTGAATTACCTTTTAAGGTGCGTTTTCATTAGTGATAATGGCAGTGCTAGCAGACGCCGTTATAGTATTTCCAATAGAAAATTGCTAGTGACTCATGTTTATGTACATGCAAACTAATATGTGTCATTATCACGATATGTAAGAAATACTATAATTTCGTATTCTACCACCGCCATTAGCTACCATTACCTACCATTCGGAACGCACCTTTCGTCAAAGTGGTACCAACCTAGCATTTACTATACAGAAATCATTTGTTTTTTTTAAATACGTATTTCTTAGAAAGCAACACAATAAACGTTGATGTCGCTCCTGCCAAAAACTAGATAGCGCGACTCGCTCATATGCGACGGCTACACTCCGCCTTCGGTGACGCGCCGTATCACCGCTCGTCGCGCTATTCCGTACTTTCGGCATTTGTGACATAAATAACTATTATTCTAATGACGTAGTGTAGGTAGTGTCAAATGCTGATGCTTTGACAATACCTACGATTTATCTCTATAGAATAGATTCTCATGCAGCTAAACTATTAATTTTATATATTGTATGATAAAGTCATGTGCCTGGCCACATCAGATTTTTTACTTTATCATACGCAGTATGTAAAGTATTGTAATCATGCCGAAAAAATTTTTTGAGATTTTAGCGGAAATATGTCCTTTTGGGTCCCCTGAACATATTTGACCAAGGTACAAAAAAATGTCTGTGTGTGTGTGTGTGTGTGTGTGTGTGTGTGTGTGTATGTGTGTGTGTGTGTGTACTCAATTTTTGTGAATCCGATTCCGGAGAAACTACTAAAGGTATCGGCACGGAACTTCATATTTAGAAGTTTCATGACCAAACTTAGAGTTGAAAAGCTTTTGATTCAAAAGGGTCCAAAGGAACTGGGTGGTTACTCTAAGCCTTTTTCAAGGATTTTAGAAATGAGCCACCATTTCTGTAATTTCGTCAAAATAGTTAAATAATAAATTAAAGCAGAGGAAATTTTGAATAATTTATGCCTATGACATTTTTTGGTAAAATTAATAGTTTAGCTGCAAGAGCAAACTCTATTATATTGAGATCGGTCGCATGTGCATTGATATGAACCTACATATTAGCCTGGATTTGTCAAATATTTTTTTGTGCTGTTACCACAGAAATGGCTGTCACACTCGAAAACAGCTAATTTCATCAGAGATTGGAGGGATTGGAGAACCGCTATGGAACGTTGCCGCTCTAGTGCGGCAAAGTACAAAATTCAAATAAAATAAGGTCACCAATTTGATTGTTGGTTGATAAGAAATATCAGCCCGTTGTTGTATCTAATTGTAAAAACGATAAATTGAGAAAATTGTAAATAAAGTATAGCATATTGGTACGGATGTGACATCTACAGTGTCATGAACGAATATAAATCTGCCAGAATTTTAATTAGCTTTTTAAACTTGACGTTTCGTAGAACTGTTATCAACCTAATATTTCCTATACAGAAATATAACCATTCTTGAGTTTTTTTAATACGTATTTCTCAAAAAGCAACACAAAAAACGTTGATGTCACTCCCGCCGAAAACTACATAGCACGACTCGCTCACATGCGACGGCGACGCTGCGCCATCGGTGACTTGCCGCATCACCGCTCGTCGCGCTATTCCGTACTTTCAGCACTTGTGAGATAAATAACTATTATTGTGATGACAATAAAAAAAATGTGTCAAATGCTGATGCTTTGACAATACCTACTATTGATACTATTGACTATCAAAATATCTGTCAAATCCTGGCTAACTAGTTTAATTTTAATGCAGACACGATTTATCTCAATCAAATATATTCTCATGCAGCTAAACCATTACTTTTATATTTTGTATGATAAAGTCATGTGCCTGGCCACATCAGATTTTTTATTCTAGTAATTGATTTGGTCTATTGTGTTTAAATTAAAATATTTTTACCCACGACCGTATGTGTAAACGTCCCTTACGCCACGGACTCCTTCGCTCGTATGTCGCGCGAATATTTTGATTAACTATTTGTCTTTTTTGATACAATTTATATTTATTGAAATTTTCGGTCGTAGATAAGTGCAATACTCGAGCTGTAACATATATTATATGCTCGTGAACATTTATGTTGAATTTGTATTGGAATTTTCTGAGGACACTTCAAAGTTCTCCGTAGTTGCAATAAATGTCGCGCAAATACTTTTAAATTCTATTAGTCATTTTTGATACAATTTATTGAAATTGTCGGTCGTACGTAAAATTATGTACAAAACTCGAGCTGTAACGCATATTACGTGTTCGTGAAAAATAAAAACACTCGCCGCTTCGTGGCTTGTATGTTGATTTTCTACTCGCACGTAATATACTAGTTACAGCTCTTGTAATGTAATATTATTATGATTATTATGACAGGGCACACGAACAGTTAAATATGCAGGTTAAAAAAATACTAATATCGACCACAGCAGGGACAAAAATATACCACTCAATACGACCTAAAAAGTTCATTAATCTTTGTCACAATTTTAAGGTTTTAAGGGAGCGACGTGTTAGGAAAATGCCACTGATTAAAACATTGGAAACATCGATAATATCTAATCTACAGAAACCCACAGTAAAAGCCAGACATCTGTATTTGAGTACAGAAATAATTTTATTGTGCCTTAGCCAAATGGCGTATAAAAATCATGAATACAGAATGAACCTCAGCCGGTTTGGGAGTGCTGGCAGGGGCATAAAAACATCGGCCAATTTTCGAGATGAAGATTATCAGATTAGCGGGCCGCCCTTTGAAAGGGATAGTCGACGTTGGCGAGGGCCAGCGTTTTAAAAACCTCCCCTCTCTGCGACCCCCCGCTCGTCGGTTTGCCGAATCGCCAAAAATTTATTGCTTAATTTAAACCGATTCCTTTTTAAAACAAAGCTTACGGCGCACTCGTTTTACAGCTACCGACTTTAACGGCTGGCAGTAAATCGGCTGCCACACGGTCGCAAAAAATGTATATGTGTGTATATAACACCGGGTATATGCTGCAATCTACAAGAGTATCGTATTTCCAAAAGCGAATATCGATCGCAAATTACAGTCTTGGCACCAGTACTGGTATTTTATTGCTTAACAGCTCTTCTGCTTAATGATCTATTGGGTTGTTTGTCACCATAATTTCTGAGCTTTACAAAAATACAACTTGTAAGGAACTGTTTAAGCAAAAGGGCTTTCACTGTATTTTAAAACCCTAACGTGAGTTGAAAAATAATCATATCTAAATATATTCTATACATATTTCATAATCATATCATTGTGATAATCTGCTAATGATAAAATAATAAAAGAATTACATCAATTCTGCCATTCTTTATGTCAATAATATAACATGATGGCGTAACAATAAATTAATACTAATCTTCTGTTGTCGATGTGCCGGTTTTTGCTAGGCTGAATTATACACAATATACAATCTTCTGTATTTTTTAGCGCAACTACACAACAACAGCATGCTTGCGTTCGTATTTTAAACACATCTGCATCGCAAAATAAAGGTCTTCTGGGTTTTTAGCTGGTGCAAAACTTCCTCTTTTTGGGTATCTCTTTTGTAGCTCTGTCGCCACAATCTTGGAAATTATTCAGTGTTTTTGTGTTTATGGTTCAGATAAGGGGCGCTTCACCATTTCTCTAAAAAAATACTTTTTCTGACTTCAGCCATAACTGAGTAGTATCTTGAACTCGTATTCGGCCTTAAATGTAATTTTCCGTATCTTTTTTCCCAATTTACTTACTTTTGCTTCAATAAAGCCATGCATAAAATATCATTTTGGACACATGTTGATTAAGAATATTTCACTTATTTGGTCTCTATTACATGTTGCCAAAATACTTCACAATAAATTGATTTATAACACATAAACAGAAATACTCCAGTCGGACAAAAAGTATGAAATATACACAAAAGTATCTAGTAATGACACCATGTCATGGTTTAATAAACATATGTTTGGGTTTTTGGATCTCTGGGTTTGATTTTGCGTTGGCTTCGTTGCCATGAAGTATGTTATTTGACAGTTAATCAAAAGTTTTTTATGTACTTACATAGTTTATTGTTTTAGCGATGATAATATTTTAAATAATGTATGTAACTTTAGTAAATATTTACATTATTTGTTTCATTATTTATTATAAAACAGTTTCTTAGATTTTCCTGAAGATGGCTATTAGTTTCTTTGTGAAAAGATATAGCAACATTCACTTTCTGAACTAGTTTTGTATGCCGTTCTCCAGAAGGCACGGTTTGCAGGGTGAATGACGATATACAGTGTCTCCACTCTGTATATCGTCGGTCAAGATTTGGTCATTATAAGTATCTACAGTTAGGTCTCCAAGTAGACCTAACTATAGATACCTATAATGACCAAATCTTTCAGACCTCCAGAAAAAAATATTATTGTTTGTAAAGAGTTTTAGGTGTTCTAAAAACGCCAGAGCCATAATCAGAATACTAACGTTTCACACAGGCTAATTCTAAATAAAAAAATCTGATGTGGCCAGGCACATGACTTTATCATACAATATATAAAATTAATAGTTTAGCTGCATGAGAATCTATTCTATAGAGATAAATCGTAGGTATTGTCAAAGCATCAGCATTTGACACTACCTACACTACGTCATTAGAATAATAGTTATTTATGTCACAAATGCCGAAAGTACGGAATAGCGCGACGAGCGGTGATACGGCGCGTCACCGAAGGCGGAGTGTAGCCGTCGCATATGAGCGAGTCGCGCTATCTAGTTTTTGGCAGGAGCGACATCAACGTTTATTGTGTTGCTTTCTAAGAAATACGTATTTAAAAAAAACAAATGATTTCTGTATAGTAAATGCTAGGTTGGTACCACTTTGACGAAAGGTGCGTTCCGAATGGTAGGTAATGGTAGCTAATGGCGGTGGTAGAATACGAAATTATAGTATTTCTTACATATCGTGATAATGACACATATTAGTTTGCATGTACATAAACATGAGTCACTAGCAATTTTCTATTGGAAATACTATAACGGCGTCTGCTAGCACTGCCATTATCACTAATGAAAACGCACCTTAAAAGGTAATTCAAATTCTGACAGATTTATATTTGTTCATGACACATCCCTACCAACATACTAAAATAAAACCTACACTCATCGCTATACTTTATTTATAATTTTCTCAATGTATCATTTTTAGAATTAGATTTAAAGACGGGTTGATATTTCTTATCAACAAACAATCAAATTAATGATCTTATTTTATTTGAAATTTGTATTTTATAATTTTGCGCACTACAGCTGCACGTTCCATAGTGGTTCTCCAACCTCTGCTCTGATGAGATCAGCTGTTTTCGAATGTGACAACACAAAAAAATATTTGTCAAAATCCTGGCTACTATGTAATTTCATATCAATGCATATGCGACCGATCTCGATCAAACAGAAATTGCTCTTGAAGGTAAACTATTAATTTTACCAAAAAATGTTATAGGCATAAATTATTCAAAATTTCCTCTACTTTAATTTATTAATTAACTATTTTGTCGAAATTACAGAAATGGCGGTTCATTTCCAAAATCCTTGAAAAGGCTTAGAATAAACTAAAAAGCTAAACTATTAATTTTACCAAAAAATATCATAGTCATAAATTATTCAAAATTTCCTCTGCTTTAATTTATTATTTAACTATTTTGACGAAATTACAGAAATGACGGCTGATTTCTAAAATCCTTGAAAAAGGCTTGGAGTAAACACCCAGTTCCTTTGGACCCTTTTGAACCAAAAGCTTTTCAACTCTAAGTTTGGTCATGAAACTTCTAAATATGAAGTTCCGTGCCGATACCTTTAGTAGTTTCTCCGGAAATGAATTAACAAAAATTGGGTACACACACACACACACACACACACACACACACACATACACACACACACACACACAGACATTTTTTTGTACCTTGGTCAAAAATGTTCAGGGGACCCATAAAGACCTATTTCCGCTAAAATCTCAAAATTTTTTTTCGGCACGATTACAATACTTTACATACTGCGTATGATAAAGTAAAAATGTTAATTTTACTAAATAGCAAAGTATCAGTTCTTTAAAATTAAATTTAAAATGGCATGGGAAAAAGTTGTTACAATTTTAATTTAATTTTCAGATATCCAATTTGAATATCTTATCGCAATTATTATCATTTCCGGAAATAAAGGGAAAAGATAATAATAAATTGCGAATCGTTTGTTTTTAAATCAGCATTATTCTTAACAAAAATTTTGTACAATTGAATTTGATAATGTACTATTACTACAGTCAACAGGGTAACAAAAACAACAATAACCACTCAGCAAAAAGAAAATTAAAACCAGAAAAGTCTTATGTCACGTTTTCTAATTAATTTTTCAAACATCGATAAAAATGAAAAAATTGCTTCAAGACGCAAAATTGTACACTTTTACCTTTAATTTGATATAATGCTTCTAAGTTTATGTGAATACATGTCTAAATTATACCTAAATTTACACCTCACTGCGCAAATCTGGAGTTGCCGGTCCCTTGTGTTTTTCCACCTGACCGCGTTAGGATCGATTTCCAGACCCTACTAATGTTTGCCCTCACGATTTATGTCAGGATGTTTGCAAATTTCGATAATAATAATAATAATAATTTATCGGATTCAAAAAATACAGTGCACGTCGTGAATGCGGTAAATGTATGTATTGTATTGTATGGATTGTATAATAAGGAGTTCATATATTCTTCTAGGCTGTAAAAGGACCGTTCAATCAAATAGTTTTTGAGATCCCTCTGCAAGGTTTTTCCTCGTTTCCATTGATAGCGGAGGGAAGTTTGTTATACAGACTGATTCTTCCGTGTATCGCGTCGGTTCCTCTGGTGTTATATGAGTGAACGTTTTCATGACTCCCGACCTGAGTCACATGACGCTCTGGTAGATGTATATGCCATATATTGTCATAATGTTGTGTTTGACAAACAATGGTTTGGAATGTGAGGTAGATGAAACCCCTTCCAATGCTCGTACCGCTCGTTTTTAGATTAGAAATGTTTTGTTGGTGTGCGCTGAGGTTCCCCAAAGCTCCAGACCGTATGACATTATGTTATGAAAGAGGGCAAATTAAGTCATCTTTCGTATGGCAAATAGTGCTCTGCTTAATTTTGGCGCTATTTCTTCTATGTGCGGTAGCCATGTTAACCTGGAGTCCAGTCTGATCCCCAATAGTTTTTCGTTTTGCTTTTCTAGTGTTTCTCTGCGAGATGTGAAGAAACGCACTGTACTTGTTTTGTCCTCGTTTAGGGCTAGGTCGTTACATTCTATCCATTCCCTGATTTTTTGAATGGTGCCTCCTATCAGACTGTTTGCCTCATCTTTGTCGTTGTCTCCCACTGCCGCTCACTGTCTTTCGTCGGCGTAGAGGATTACTTTACCGGTCTGAATGCATGATGGAAGATCATTCATGAAGATGATGAACAGCAGTGGAGCAATTAAGGATCCCTGAGCCACATCCGCATTAGACGTGATCATATCACCTCTACTACCCATGGTTTCCACATAATGGTGTCTGTCACCTAGCTATGACTGCATGAATTTCAATAGATACCTTCTCTATTAAGCCTTCGATGATAATTACCCACCCTTGCCAACATCCTCACGTCATCTAAATCCATTGTGTGTCCCGAATTGTAGAAATTTCGTACCCACTTAAAACTTTCGAGAATAATCATGCTAATAAGCAAGCATCGTGAGCAATTTCTGGAAGAGGGAAATAACTCTTTCCGAGCATTATGGCTAGACATAACTATGAACTCCCGCAATATTTTTATGCTGGAAAAGATGAACGGTCCCATACCACGCAACGATTTTAATCTCGTCTGAACTCTCGAGAGAGAGAGCAATGGTCATAATGAATTAGCACCGGCACGTGCACATTCGCAGAAATGCACCAAGCCCGATCATTCCGGCGACTCGCGGAATAAAATCAACAAAGCGACGGGAATTTCAGTTAATCGGAGGGAGTGATTTAATTTGGCGTGTTCTTTTTTTTATCTGACCGGCATTAAATCGGCTTAGGGGGGCTCGAAATGGATGGTAAATGGCAGGGAGGGCCTTGGTTTCGGCCGCAAAGCGCGGGAGGTTGATCTTCGGAAAGGGTCAATTCCGGTGGACCGTAACTTTTTTTATTATCGTCCGCGCGAAGCAGAGCAGACCCGGACGTACGGCGGCCACTCTCGCACGTTACCGTACCTAATATCGTTAAAGTTCGGACTAAATGTACCTGGAAATCCTTAATTAACGCAACCTGCCCGCTGCCAGGATGAAATTTTCCCCTCAAGCCCTGTTTAGTGTACGGTTTGAGTGGCCGAGTTCCCATAAATAGTTCCGGTTTTGGGGTTTAGCTGGATCGGACAATTCCGAAAGAGAACACTAATTGCAATTAACCGAAATTGTTGTTAATGACGTTTCGGCTGTATCACCATTAGCAATTAAATTAGTCGAAAGTGTACGCCCTCAATAGTAATATCTATTAGTACAAATTAGTCCAATCAACTATTTTCATGGTTGTTGGAATGGTTGTTAAAATGAACGTAAAAAAATCCTACAAAATGTATGTTATGAAACGGCGCTAACTTGTAACAGGCTGCACTTTTTTTGGGTGGACAAAATTGCATGTTTTTAATGAATTTAAAACTTTTGTTAGATCATTAGAGAAAAACATTTTTTATTAATAAAGTAATTTTAAATACATATTCTGAAATCTTGCGAATATAATAAAATACCTGCGAATAAGGAAAGACAGGAACCCAACTCCGGAATCTGGAATTAAAATCCAAACACCACAAAACTGTATTTTTGTAGTACATTTGTAATTTTTTAAATTTAATTTTACAAACTTTTGACGCTAAAATTTTCTTGCTACGTGGTTTTCATATGAAAAAAACCTCATTTCAGCACTAAAAACCTATATTTCAATTTAATTATTCAGCATACCTAAATACATTATTCCTGAGTAATTTTTATTTCATAGGCTTGTTCTTAATTTCGGTTTTGAGTGGAAAAATACTATTAATGTAGTTAACCGATTGTCTAATAATACGTTGATAAAACCGAATTGCTATGGTTTCAGAGAAATTTGAAAATTTACTAATAAACGTCAATTTTTATATAGTATATTTGAACGTTTTTACTCTGAGTCAGATCTAACATGTAATGGCAAGAGGATATGTGATAAAGATATTGTATCTGGTTTTCGGATTCCAAATGTCATTGACAAAAGTCTCTGTTATTGAAGGAAAAAATGGTTGTTTGTAGCCAAATGCTTATAAATACGTATATCATCTAGAATCTATTAATTCTCCTGATATCTGATTATATTTATTAATTTTTCGATTGCTGTTACTTTAGCTAGAAACTTAATCCGAAAAATAGAAACCTAATCTTTTGGCTTTCAGTAGAAAATTACTATTAATATAATTATCTGACCTAATAATTCGTTGAGAAAACAGAATTGCTAATGGCTACAGAGATATTTTAAAAATTACAAAAAAACAACAGATTTTGGATGTGTTTATAAGTTATTTTATAATTTTTTTATTTTATATGTGATCCGATCAAGATACTACTAGATTACGTCAGATTGAAACTTCTTTCGCCAATGAATTTGCTAAAAACAAATGAAACTTTGGTTGCCAGATATTGATTTTATACATATTTTGGTACAGCATTTTTGATGAGTAATTTGATATGACACAGGCAATATTAAAAATACTACCAGCTGGCTAAATATACTGTAAATTAGTATTTCTGAAAACCCCTTAAAATCGCATGGTGCTGTGGAAAATGCAAATTATAAAAGAATGTGGTATGTACACACTTTTTACGTGAGGTTTATAGTATTTGTGTTATAAATTAACCGGAATTAAGAACAGAAATTTTGAATTAATTCTAATTTTTCAGATCAGATTTCTTTTTCTAAAACTATACGTACAGAACTAAAATTGCCTTCAGATTCAACGGAAAAAACGCAAACTAGAATCGGTTGTATTTTTTGTTAAAACATGAGGTCAAAACCTTTATATTTACCAAATAAATGAAGTAAAAAGTATATAGTAATAAATATAGACACAAGTATTCAAGAAAGACTCTACGAAAATCCCTCCGCGCAGACAACTAAGCATTTCTTTGGAGAATCAAGTGCGTTGGCGTGATTGAATCTCTGTCTTTGCGTAAACGTCCTTCTTTTTGCCAGAGTGGAGAGGAAAATAGCGCAAATCCATATATTCAATTTGGACGGAATGGTGTGGGGTAATCCGAGGCCGTATTCTACAATTTGGCAAATCCCAGTTGGCGGGTTGCGGTGCCGGCGGAGCTCCGGGCGTATCGTGCCGGCAAAATCCGCGACTGCGGTAAAGATATTGGAATTTAAGGGCGCCCTTTTTAAAAATGAGAGGACGCTTAAGACGATCCCATCAATTTCGATTACAACGGGAATAATATAATACATTCCCCGTAACTGTTCTTGTAGGCTTGCCGAGTGTCCAAATTCCAGAAGAGTATTTCAGGATGTTGAATGTCAGATTGGAATGTAGGATCTCAAATCTCAGATATCGGTTCAATTCAGGGCGATACGTGATGCGACACCTCAGTAATATAAAATGATCCGATACGGAGTTAAATGTATACTAAAGGGTAAAAATATTCTGGGTGGGGGGAGGGGGCGGCAGAAATCAAAAGTATTATGTCAATTATTAAGTTTTCTGTTATGGTCATTAGTCAATAAGAAACAATAATTAGTTCAGTTTTACTGCCTATAACACAAAAAACGTTAATTTACATAATATATTTGATTATACATAATATACATAACATTATGTAACTTAGATAATAATCCTTTATTTTGTTTAGAAACATAACGTCTCTTAGATAATTTCCCATGTAAAGTAAAGTAAAGACTACTTTACAAGGGAAAATGTATGGGAAGAACACATTTTTTGGTATTTTTCAAATACTTAATTGTTCGGGGTTTGGACAAACTTAAGATTACTTAATAAGGATTTGACGCACCCAACCCACCCTCATAGTACCCTTAAACTACCCTTAAATGAAAATATGTACATTCTTCAGATAATTGATCCTTCTAATCATTTCAGTCCAGTGGAATGTTTATAAACATTTGTCAGTTGAGTTGCGTATGCTGAAAGAATTTCTATTTGGTTAAATAATTCGTTTTTCTCGAAAATCAGTATGAATTCTGTTTTCTGAGTGCGAAATAGGAAGTTATTATCTTACAGTTACATTATTCATAAAAACTACTTCCTATTGTTTAAACAACCAATTCATTTACAACTTTTTTCTGATACTGGTAGAAATGTCAGCTTTTTTGAAAAATTAACTTGGAAATTTCATGTTTGTGATATCTAATAAACCCAGATTTATTTAAAAAATTCCATTTGCTTAAATAATTGTTGTTAGCAATTCACCTAAAATAATTTAAAAAAATATGAAGTGATTTGTATTCCTTTTTTTCGGCAAATTGGGGAGTTACATTTCTTTTTAAAATATTAAATTTCAACAAACTTTATTATTCACATTTCTATCTCCATTACTTATTCTGATTTTTTACCACTATGTGTTCAGGATAATATTGATTTGTTGCTGTCTGGAATCTGTTCCCTGTACTCTATTTTGATCAAATATTGAAAAGACATATTATTTTATTATTCAAACAATGCTAGGCAATCATCCTAAAATATAAATGATGTCAGTTCACAATAAAAGTAGGCAGGCCAGTCTAAAAAAATTATTTTATGCCAATTGCAAGAATATAATTGTTTAAAGTAGTTGTATTTGTTTAAACAAATGTGGGTTTATTAGTTAATATAGGCCAGATATCTGAAACATGAAATTTATAAGTTAATTTCACAAAAACGACTTTTCTACTATAATTAGAAACAAAAGTTGAAAATGAGTTACAATTGATGTTTAAACAATAGGAAGATTTATTTAAATGAATGTTACGCTAAGCCCTAAGGTAATAAACTGTCATTTGGAACTCAGAAAACAGATCACGGAATTTCGAGAAAAGCGAATTATTTCAACAAATAGAATTTGTTTAAACAAAATGGAAATTAACTGACAAATGTTTGTAAGCATTCCACTAGACGTATAGTAACTATGAGAAAAAAGAGAAGTAAATGATTAGAACGGTAAATTTTCTGAAGAATGTACATTTTTTCATTTGCGTTGTTTTCAGGGCACTGTGAGGGTGGGTTCAGCCTCAAATCCATGTGTATAATAGGTTAAACTTTTCCTTGCAAAGTCTTCTACAAGTTAACATAAAGTTTCCCAAATCCCAAACAATTATTCAAAAAATACCAAAAACAAGTTTTCTCCGTCATTTGAAGCCCAGAAAATTAGGAGCACAAGTGACTACCACACCAATATCGGCCGAACGGTGAAGCGAACCGCCTTGGTGGCGACATTATGGCGCTTTTGTTGCCAAAGGGTAAGTTATTCACTTTACGGAATAACTCATACCACTTTGGAAATTATTTGGTCCAACACGGAGTTCGTATCAACACCAAAAACATGTAAATTCTTTCCTTTTGTCAGTTAGTTCAACACCCTGTATGGTGTTAATAATAAAAGAAAGAATGCTGTTAACTGAAATAAATATTAATGTGGAATCCATAATCCACACCTTTCCGGATATCACATAATAAAGCATGTTTAATTAATAGTTACAAACATTGACAATAATGCATGGAAGCTCTCCTGGGACTGGCTTCATTTATATCTTGCAATCTGCAACCATATATGTAATATGCAACATTGCTTCGATATTATTAAACGTACTGTTAATCGAGCGATTTACTCCAACGTACATTTTAGGTGCCTAACCTGCAACATGTGTATATCAAACGATTTCCATACGAGAGCTTTCAGAGTTCTCACAGGTTGCAATCCCGCATTAGTACTGCAAGCTCTATTCAAATCCGTTTGATCTGTATCCCATCTTGATCGCAGTGACGCGTATGGAAGCACGCTGCTTGTGATGGCCGCTTCGTTTATTTCCCGATTGCGTCAGTAGCAAGCTCGAGAGATGATAAGTCGTTCGGACCGAATGCTTTGTCCTTCGACCGAATGGGAACTCACGACCCGCATAAGTCATTGTTAATAATCGTATCCTTCGCTGTAATATATCGTCCAAGTAATTTGCTAGAGTCTACCCATCTGTCTGTTGGATTTTGAACTTAGTAAATGTCCACCAGGCTTATATATTTTAGCTGGCTTTCTGTTTTTTTGCTTTTGAATTGACATGTATTATGAACAATGTGTCGTGTTATTGACAATGCAATGTTTACAGGGTGTCATAGTTTTGGACAATAGCAGAGTGAAATTGTATTACCGTTGGGCGCAATTGCTGTTTTTAACTTGGAAATAACCAGCTATGATTTACATTAGTTTATATTGGAGCAAGAATATTCTTGAAGATTATGTAAATCTGATGTTTGCCACTGACAGAAAAAGACGTTAAATCAGTCAAAGCTTTTTAACACACTTCTAAAGAAATGCCGACGTATTTTACTGACACTTGGCTTTAAAGTTTCTACAGCATTGGATTCATCTGTTATAGATTCGCAAAACTACCACGTTTTTTATAACTTTTTCGGATTCGTATTCACTACAAAGATTGGGGACAATTAAATTCGATGACGCAATAATGCAATAATTAATAGCGAGAAATGAAATTTTATATAAAAATTTGTGTTTTGATATTCTTAATATTTATATTTCTTCTTTGTCGTAGCAAAGAATAGTAAAACTGTCAATATGTTTATGTAGATTACTTATATGTTTATACACTCGCCTATGGCACGTGTCTAAACGTCATGCTCGCGAGTTATATCCTTTATTATGTGCTCGTCAAATAATATACTATTATACTACACACAATGAAACGTTGTCACTTTTTAAAGCAACCTTTGTTAATCCAAAACACCGGTTGTTTTATATATACGCAAAAATATATAGCGTTCATTGAAGGAAACCGTTGTTTTGACCAGTTGTATTTTAAGATTGTACAATTTTAAATGGATACCTACTATACTTATTTGACTTAAGAATATGATGTTTTAAATCAAAAGGTTGGGTAGTTAGATTAATCTGCTCACATTTTTGGATTAAACATTCACCTACTTCAAAACTTTTAGGTATATATGATCATGTTATTATGACAACAATAATATTTTACATGGAATGCAATAAACACAGGTCGTAAGCGATCCGTCTTACGACAAGAGTACTAAAGCACCATCTATCGGGATCCTTCACATTATTTTCTAAACAACGAGTTTCTTTAAAACAATCATTTTCTTAAAGCAAAAATTTAGGTTGATTTATATTAGAGAAATATTGTTATTACAAGTATATGTTGTCTTAAAACAAACAACTCATGTTAAGAATGTCATTTTCTTAACATTAGACAACCATTTCTCTGTGTGTATATACAGCGTGTTAGTAAATAAGTGCGACAAACTTTGGGGGGTGATTCTGTATGAAAACATAATGACACTTTGCTAACGTATGTCCGCAAATGCTTCGTTTTCTGAGATACAGGGTAGGGTGGTCAAGTTTTTCTTAAAAACTGACGATTGAATCTTGTCTGAGGGAGGTCATTTTCAACATTTTTTGTAGCTTTGCACCTATTTAAAATTTTATTAGTGTTATTTTCTGTTATTGTTTTAATTTAATGTTATTGTAGTTCTTTAAAAATATTGAGATCATTAAGATGTTTATTTTTTTGCATAAAAGCGGTGCCCCCCACAAAAAATGGCACAGAGATTTTTTGTCACAAATTGAACGAGGAATTCCAAAACAATTTTTAATTTCAAATCAGAGAATCACCCCCTGAAGTTTGTCGCACTTATTTACTATCACCCTGTATACTCTGTGTGTCCATAGATGAGCCTAACTAAAAATACACCTATATTAATGAAAATTTTTATTTCTCGAGCAGGTCATTCTTTGTAAAGAGTTTTAGATGTCCTAAGAATGTCATAGTTACAATTTTAATATAACATATACGATAGTTACAAAATAACAATCGTTAAATATGCCCATGTATAACCTATCAGCTTTTCACAGTTAAATTTAAAATGTCATAGTTTAGAATGTTGCCATAGTTTATGATTAACAACAAATTTATTTGAAAATATGCAACTGCTGCTGTTATTGAGTAAAAAGATCATTTTATTGTTTTCTTTTCCTGGGTGTTATATACTTTCCAGGTGTTTCCATTCAAATAATAGGATAAACTGAACTTGGAACTTTTGCAAAAAAAGTCGCAAAATATTCGGCTAGTTTTCTTGCGATGAATAAAAAAGCATCCATATTTATAAAAATCCGCACTTACACTTAATTGAGGTGGGTATTTTTTGTATGATTAGCAAAGCTTCCAAGTTAAATCTGATTTATAATTTGTATTAAAAACACCTAAAAATTGCGCTGTAAATCTGATTACAAAACATGATATTTGGTTGGGTACCTAATTTTAGCCCCACCTTAAATGTACATAATTTTGGAGAATACAAAAATACAAACAAATAAAAATAAAACAATCCAACTTTCAATTCTAGTGCGATGGTTCTAGTATACGTGCACTTTCTTTACACTGAGATACTGCACATGATGGCGATTAATACTAAATTATGACCAATTTACGATAATCGAAAACGAGAGTAACATTCTAGCAGAGCCTCTGAAAGAAGCAGTCCAGTTTCCAGACATGGCAAGGTGCGCCCGGCGAGAATGCGGCCCTCGTTTACTATGAAACTGTTCTGGCTAACGGGATCGGAGCTCATTGTTTTGTAAATCAAACGCGCGGGTCCATTCATTACAGCGCGCTCGCACTCGCAGATCTACCGGTATAAAGTTGCTTGCTGATCGCGCTCCTTCTGGTCGTTTTGCTCGCGAAGACTCAACCTGCTGCCGTCTGGAAGCCCCGGCAGGTGTTCGGCCGCTTCGGAGGGATCGGGTGGAATGCCAGCCTGCACCGGATATAAAGGAGACCAGTTTTTGCGCGAACGCAGGAGAGAGGCCTACGCCATCCACTCCGTCGTCGCTATATCACGAAATCAGTAGACTCGAACCTGGGCCACCAGATAAACCCATGAATATTCCGGGACGCTTTGTCAAAAGTAATGGCCCGTTGCTGATTTACCGAGCCGGAGAGGTGAAGACAATGTCTCACCGGGAAAAGTACTCTGAAGGGCACACACGTGTTAAAAATATTACCTAAGCGAAGAGCAGTGGTTCTTAACCTTTTTGAAGTCAGGGAGCACTTTTGATCATACGAAAAATTCGCGGAGCACCAAAATGTTGACATAACTTTTATTCAAAATTAAAACGATCATTAAATAACAGTTACAAAATAACATTATTTAGAAAATATATAAATATATTAATATTCTACCGTTTTTTCAGCAGAATTAATTTTTAGAAATCAAATGTCATTCTGAGCATAATGTTTTATATGGTCTTATATGATTTTTCTATTCCTTAAGAGGTTTTACAGCCGTTTGAAATGTTAACAAACAAATAAAAATAAAAGATAAAATACATATCAAACAACGCGAAAACGAAAATATAATCAATAAAAATACAATCAATACCCATTACAGCAATAAAAAGTAAATAAATTTAAGTAACAAAATAAAATCCACATAAAACTTTTTACAGATTTTCTTCTAAAAACTAAATGTCATTCAGAGTAAAACGGTTCATATTGACTTATTGGTTTTCTCAATTCCTTAAGATGTTGTTGCCGTTTAAAATACGGTTTTATTGATATTTTGATCAGCTCTAACATTTTACCGAATTGAACAAATGAATACTCGAATGAAGTTTATTTGCGGCGAAAATCATTAGTCTGAAAAGAAAAAGATATATTTCTGTATAAATTTAGAACATAACGGGAATTTTGGAATTTATTTCTACAAGCCAACTCTTGAATGTTTGAGGGAAAAAGCATTCTCGATGTACCGAATTGCTTCCGAAGTTTTCTTTTTGCGTGTATTCAAATAATTCCACATTTTGTGTGTGTGTATGTTTTGATTTTCTGGCCCCACAAAATTTTTTTCGTGTACTATCAACTGGTGGTTATATATGCCGCCACCTATTTGGTATATTGTGATAGTTCCTTCAAGCATCTGACATGTTCACGGTAATATAAATAAAACTTTTAAAGCCGTAGTTTGTCAAATATTTAGATAATTTGGCTAGATTCTTTATATTAGCAGTTACGTACCACCTACTCAAGTAGTTTTGATAAGCTCATTTTTAATACAAGTTTATACTAATCTAAAGCTTAATAAATCCGCACATAATACGTGGATGATATGTAAATGAGGGCAAAAACATATATTATCAAAACATCATATTTATTATCTTTATTTTAGGAAATATATTTCAAAATGATTACATATTTTCAGAATTTGTATGTGGCATGTGTTGCAGAGCTATACCAATTTTTATTTTAATTGTATTATATTCTAAATTCTTCATTTATTTTATTCATATTTATTACTATTTGAAAATTGTAATGTTTTTTTCTACTTTGCGTTCGTTATAAACTCATAACGAAACCGCTTTCGGTGTAGAAAACACTAGATGACAAACTTTTAGTAACTTTCGGTTTTCCAAGATTTATGATATTGACGTCAAGTGTCAAATAAGGCTGACATCTCAATCGCTATTGGCTCGCATCAGTCGTAGTTGTGAATTTTACTACCAACTGTTGAATACAAAATTACGATAAATTGTAAGATAACAACAGCATTTTTCGAAATTTATGTAAAATTAATGTCGCACGGTAGAAAAAATAGTATATAACAAAACAACTCGTGCGCCAATTTTTGTCTTCTAAAACTTGTATTATAGTAGTAGTAATAATCTTTATTCCAACATCCAGCTTTGTACAGGTTTATTACACAATTAGTTTCATTTAATCAATTTCATTTGGTGTTCGAACGGGCTACCTAGGTCTTTCTGCCCTGCTGCATCTCTTATTTTGGGTGTCTTCTTGTATTATAATATACTATAATTGTTAGTTTTGTTGAAGTTAGAATGTTTTGTACGTTCATATTATACAAATACAAATATTATTATTTCAATCACATAGGTACGGTAAATGAGTCAACAACTTTGGCTTTCTTAATTTTGCGTAGCACTTGCAACAAGCTCGCGGAGCACCAGTGTTCCGCGGAGCACCGGTTAAGAACCACTGATCTAGATCAAAGGCAGTAAAAGCTGCTCTGGTATATTTTATACAGGATGTCCTGTTAATCGGCGTAAGTATTGGGAGATGTTATGGATCAGCTGATCGACCAGCTATACATGGGAATATCGACGGAATTAACAACTATTTCTTATTGATTTTTTTCTATTAATGGCACAAGTTGCTTAACATATTGAAACACATCTAAAAGATTAACCATGAATTTGAATCTAAATTCTTACAACTATGTACTTGACTTTAAGGCTATCCCACTGATGTCATATATTTACTTTTCCCTAAACAAGAAGCACCAATACTTCGCTCACTGTACTCTGCTTTTTACATATTTTCCTGAACTAGTTCGAGGGGTTTAGTTCGTTTTAGTCTTCTCAGTAGATTCTGGTTTTCCAGTAGGTGCAGGGCCTCTACGTTGACGTGATGTTTTATACTATCCAAGATATTGTTCCAGAAGTTTGATGTTTTATCTGAATCTTTGTGTATCAATATTGGCAAAAATATCGGATTATGATATAGTTAGGAATGTCTCCATGTTTTCATCAATGATCTTTAAATCAAAATACAAAAGTGTAGCAGTTAATGAAATTGTGTATTCAGCTTTCTTGCAAAAGTTGACTTTCGAGATATTTCTCGTCATCAGTTGCAATCGACGATTGCACACCCGACGATTGCTGCTGACGACGAGAAATATCTCGAAAGTCACCTTTTGCAAGAAAGCTGAATAAACAATTTCATCAACTGCTACATTTTGTATTTTTATTAATCGGATTATGATTTAAAATGCAAGATGGTTGCAGAACAACAAACTATCAAAACTAAAAACTATGAGTTTTGTTCACAGATAAATTTAGAACGTCATAGGGAAAAGTTGTGCTAAATTTAATTTGTTCTTCAGATATTACATTTGAATTTTGTGTCTCAATTCTAACATTTATCTTATTGTAGTAGGTTTCGGAAAATTCATTCATGTATATGTTTTTAAATTATTAGTTCATTAATTCGTTAGTTTCCAAGTAGGGTCTGTAAAGCGAAACAAAGAATTAAAAATAATCATCCTAATTGTTCGTACCTAGAAGAACTTAGCATTCTTACGGAAACAATCAAAAAGTAATGTATGAAAAAATTTTCCTATAAGTTTTAGACTACGATGCTGATGTGATTTTGTGTTTATAACTCTAAAGTGTTTTTTCTTGCGTTCAAAACAACTGGTTTGGTGACTATAAATAACTTCTCCAACATTAAAAGCAGGTTATAAAATTATACTAAATAAGAACCCCTAAACATATTTATCCGCACAATTTCTTTTTTCATAGCCTGCTTTTAATTTCTTTTTTAAATAAATAATTTAATACTTTTCATGCCAGAACAGCTACCTACTTTGGCGTAAATTGTTTACAAAATAAGTATTTTATCGTATTTTAGTTGTATAGATATTGGATCGTATCTACTAATTAATCAAATTTCATTTAAAAGAAAATCAAGCTGATCGCCTGTGACGTCACATATGACTAAATAAAACCATGGTCTTGATGTATTTTGATTTCAATTTTTGATTTCAGATCTCTGAGACTTAAGATAAAACATTACGTGACGTTTGATTATGCATATTATAATGATAAATTTCTAATAAAAACCATTTGCAGAAAATTTACATATGATCAGAAATTGTACATTATCTTGGATAGTGTAAATCACATTTTTTATAAATAATAAAAATGTTAGGAATAAATGGTACATTACTATAGCTCGCAATAATTAGACTTTGAAATTAATCCAAAATAAACAAATGGTGTACGCCTGTCAATACACTAAACTAATCAAAAGCAGCGATGTTGGTAACAGATAATGGAAAATTGCAGGTTTGTCAGGCATAATTGACATAGTTTTGATGTATTCGCATATTTGTTTATCACGTTGTGAACTTCAAACGCAGTTCTGACTAAAAATTAATTAACCAATTACTAATTAATCTGGAAATATGAATGTGAAATATAAATGGATGGTTGATATTATTCAACAGAAATGCGGAAATGTTGCTAAACTTTGGAAGCTTTTTATCATGATAATTATCGATAATTAAAGCAAAAATTTAAATGACCAGAAAAATATATGCATAAATACTAAAAATAAAATTACATTTCTCAAAATATTCTACATTGTTTAGCTGGAAGCATATTGTTCACACGTGATTTTAAACGATTTTAAACAAATTTTAAACTGATTTGTTTGGATTATTTAGTTGGTACAAAGATAACAAAGTTTATTTGAGAAAAACAATTTGGTTTTGAATAATAATTTGCAATTTGAGCCATTGAGTTAAGTGAAGGACTTATGTCTTATCCTAATAATGAAAATGTAAAAATTGTATGATCGAAACGACTGCGATGCTAAAAGTTTCCATCAGCTCAAAAAGAAACGCCCAATATATTAACTTGATCGGACAATCTCTTTTTCCCCAGAAAAGATTTGAAACAAAAGTTACAACAAAACGATGCAAAAGATTAAAAAGCCACGTTTATGTTAGATATTTTAAAGTTTAAACTATTGGAAATTGAAAAATCTTATGTTGGAATGAATCGACTAAATAATAAACTGAATATATAGTGAGTAAGGTTAGAATTACTCGACCAATATCTTTGTCCACATCTCCTAATTTGATGATAATTGCTATTCGTATCATACGTTCTTAGTTCCAATAACTATAAACACATAAATAGCATAAGATGATAATATAATTTGGGAATTGAATGTACTAGATTCAACCAAAAATCGTTCCGAACTTGTAAACAACTTTCTTTTTTATAGGCGAGGCAAGTCTCTTCTATTTAATCCCTGTCTTGGAGTACATATTAGGAACGAATCCAAATTTGTCGAAATATTAGAAATATCCTCGCCACTGAACAAAAATTTGACACTCCACAAGTTCTTACGAATTCTTCATGATTATGACTCGATTATTTTTTATTGTGTAACAACAATATGTAACAATGAGGTCGGGACCACGGCAGGAGCCCTTAATAACGCATTAGCGATCAAATCTAATGGAAGAGTAGTTTAGGAAAACAGATTTTATGCTAATGACCGCTAGTTACCGTAGTCTGTCGTATCGATTAGCGATTCCGTGTAATGACAGTTCACTGCAGCGCGAGCAGGCTAGGCAGGAGGCCATTGCTACTTTCCTATGCCGGCGGAACGTGTTCGCTTACGGCGACCAATTCTGGGACAATTTGCGAACTGACACCTAAACTTCCGAGGTCAGCGCTTGCGAAATTAATGAATTTTGCATAAACGCACCGACCGGACTTTATATTGTCACTTAGTCACGCTGACGGTACAACGACGAGAAACATGTGGCGCGACCATGAGGAGAAACTTGATTATTCCACCACATGTATCTACCAGTGATTGTAGCCTGTGCGAAATTGCGAATTATATTCTAGTTAAAGAGATTATTTTAAACACCAGCGTTTTTAAGGAGTGTTTATGGACAGAAAACGTGTGGAAAGAGATGATGTTTTTGGAGGTCCTTGCCTTTTATACATTAAGTCGAGAGTCAAGACAGCCTACTACGAAATCAAACCCCAGACTTCAGGATGAATCAGAATTGCGGTATTGCGATATGAGTGTTTTGTTTTAGCAGGACTTTCCTAAAATTAATTAGCCGTATTTTATTATGTTACTTTCAGTTATCACTTCTTTTCAATGTGATTAAAAGGAAAAGCAGCGATTAAAATTATAGCGCATTTTCTCGCTATGGCGTTTTCAATAGTTTTTTAAATGGCAACTTATACTTTTTACATTTTATTTCGGTACGAAGATTTTTTAATCTGTACTTAAACGTATAAAACTATAAATGGGTTATACCAGAAAAAAAAACAAATGTTCCCAGTAATTATAGCCCCCACATGTATTGTGGTAGGGTTATTGACTTTATCACAACATCCTCACAACTCCTTAAGGAAGTATGGCAGGTATAGACTTGTATATTTTGTATATTTTTGATACAGTATGATAAAGTATTGTAACCGTGCCGAAAAACAAAATTGAGATTTTAGCGGAAATAGGTTCTTTTTGAGTCGGTCCCCTGATCATTTTTTATACAAAAAAGTCTGCGTGTATGTGTGTACCAGATTTTTGTGGCGACGATTCCAGAGAAACTACTAGAGATATCGGGACGAAAGTTCATATTTAGAAGTTTTATGACCAAACTTAGAGCTGGTTCAAAAGGGGCCAAAGGAACTGGATGTCTATGAAATTTTTTGGTAATATTAATAGTTTGGCTTATGAGCAAATTCTATTTGATCGAGAACGTGTCTACATTAAAACCACATAGTTAGCCAGTATTTGTCAAATTTTTTGACAATACCTACTGTCAATATTGTCAAAATATCTGTCAAATCCTTCTATGCAGACACGATCCATCTCGATCAAATAGAATCCTCATGCAGCTAAACTATTAATTTTATATGTTGTATGATAAAGTAATGTGCCTGGCCATAACAGATTTTTTTTTGTAACACGATCCCTTCAAATTGGTGACGCAGCCACTTCTTGCCTCTATTATTTTTTCGAAACAAATTTGTATTGTACACTAAATACTAAAGTAATTTATAGTTGTTGTTTAAGTTGACCTACTTTTTAGGGTTCTATACGAGAACCTGAGTTAAAGAAACCGACGGGTATCAGTATAGTACTAATGTTCTATCTAGAGGTAGTAATTATATATTTTTCTATTCCTATTGATTACTGTATTCATTAATTTTGCTTTAACATTATGATAAGTACTATTATCCATTATCTGCACATATTAATTATTAAAGTATATATTACCGTGCCGACTAATAGATTAAATTTTGGGAAATTTGTTGAAACTGAATACTCAAAAAAATCTAAGCGAAGTAAACATATAAAGATCATCAAAACTATAGTCATCAATGTCGTCATAACCTTGGAAAAATGTGAAAATAATAAAGCGTATGAAAAAAAACTAAAACACTTTTTTTACATAATATAACAATAAAAAAAACTTATTTTAGAACACTTTCGGTTCTAATGGTGTTTTGTGCTCTACGTTCAAGGCACGCTGCATTGAAATTAAAAAACAACTTGATCGAAGTTTTGTAAGTACTGCGTTCCAAAGCTTCATCTACTCTCCTCATTTTGGGATTTTATTCATCTCAGTACGGAATTTTTGTAAAAGACAGATATAAGTTTCCAGTTGTTTCTACTACCAGAAATCTGGTACAACCGTGGTTTGCGTTGCAGGCAGAAAATATCTCAATTATATCGATCCAATTTTAAACGTCATCAATTCGATGGTGTTGTCACAACCCGTCTTATAACATTATGTTTTGAGCGTCTGGCATACACGTTATTCACAATAGTTCTTACACAAAATAATTTGTCATATTTATTCGTTTTTGTGTATAAACTAAGTATTGTTTAATTAGTATGAGAGTTAGCGAAGAGGAAAATTATCCACATGATTATAACAAGTTTTACATTACTTCGTGATGGGTCAAATATTGACCACGGAAATTTCCGGTCATATTGTCGCACCCTGTGGCTACCACATTAATTCCATATTAATTCATCTCTGTTTGCTTATTCGACCGGCTCGACGCGACGAGTTCAAAAGTTCTAATGCCGGCGGCGTTCCGGAGGCGCTTAACGTGCAATTTTTGCCGATTGATTACGATTTATTGGCAATAGCGAAATTGGGCACGTTCGACGTGCGGGCGATTTTTTTCCTTCGCTTTCCGCTGAAATATCGCCGATAACCGGCGTGTAATTCCCAATTGGCGTTCAGGCGCATTCGGTGGCTTCTATTGGAGCGCGATCTGTCACCGAATCAGCTCACGAATCGACGGGCTTCCCGCACCACGAATTTTTACAAATTACGCGGACCCGTGCACCGACAGCTTCAATTTCAACCGCCCCGGCGACGAAAACGGTGCCGTACACACGTCATTTGGTCCAGGGTTTTATTGTGGCTACTATACCGCATCCGTTGTTACGATTTACGAAATCGTCGATGGACCGAAACTGGAACAGGCACGAGGCACGCATTCGGCCAATTTGTCGATTAAATTCAAATGCTGATTTCTTGTATAGCTACTTTGTGTTTCAAAATATGTAACCGGAAGCTATAGCTAACCAGCACCTTCCCCGTTACAAATCGTTCAATCCAACTAAAGGCATTTTACACTACACTACTTTCGTCTTTTTCTAAACTTCTTTGAAGTGAGAAGAAGTGCACTGAAAATTAATTTACATAAGTTAAACAAGTAGTACAAAACGTACCGCGTCACTGTGAAGTTAAACGGATAAACGTTACTGCGGTATGTCAAACCAAAACAAAATGCCGCACGTTGGCGCTGTTGGCAGACTTTACAAATATCTCCACAGCGCATGCGTCTTTGCTAAGCAAACTTTAAATATAATAGCACGACATTTCCAACTGTACTATTATTTAGACCTTTTTTCTAGTTACTAAAAAGAAGTGTAGAAAAAGACGACAGTAGTGTAGTGTAAATAGACATACATTTCGCTTATTATTTACTACACTTTTTTAAAGAAATAAATACCAAATAACAGAAAATTTTATTTTTCTACTATATTTCCTTGATAATAATATGGCGATGTGATGATCTTTAGGTAATAAAATAATAATAATAATAGACTTTAAATAGATAGAAATAAGAGATTAATTAGATAGATTACTCGATAGAATTAAATAGAAAACATTAATGCTTGAACCTTGAAGTTTAAGGGTGATCGGCAATAGCAAGTGCAGCTAGGTTAAGCTTTCAAATTAGATACTATTTCTACACCGCAGTTTTCAAATAACACTATAAGAATACAAATAGCATAGTAACCTTTTAAGACATACATTTTCTTAATAACAAAGGATATCTGTAACTGAAAAACTAACACTAATGTTAAAAAAATAGATGTAATATACTTGGTCAACCATTCTTAGTGAACATGGGTCAGAAAGTAAATCGGGTACACAGGCTGCCAGTTTTTCAGTTAAGTTTCCTCTAAACATTTTTCAAAGACTTATTAAATTCATTAAATTAAAGTAGAGGAAATTTTGTGTTATTTATGTCTATGCCATTATTTGGTAAAATTAATAGTTTAGCTGTATGAGCAAATTCTATTTGATCGAGATCATGTCTGTATTAAAACTACATAGTTAGCCAGGAATTGTCATTCGCTGATTTTTTGATAATACCTACTGTCAATATTGACAAAATATCTGTCAAATCCTTATTAACTTGTGTTATTTTAATGCAGACACGATCGATCTCACATAGAATCTCATGCAGTTAAACTATTAATTTTATATATTGCATGATAAAGTAATGTGCCTGGCCACATAAGATTCTTTTTTGCTGACGTTTCGGTTTATTCTTCAAACCTTGAAACCTTGAAGATGTCCGTTATACCGATACCCGCGTGTGATACGTAATAGATGTATTTTGATTTTTAACATATATTTTAATTGTTTATCATACTGTTGAGCTATGAATAAGGTTTGAAGAATAAACCGAAACATCAGCAAAAAAAGTAAAGTTGTTTTATTGAGGCAGCTCCAGATAGCCATTAAAACACTCTAAATTCATTGACTGCTTGGAGTGATAGAGGAAGGAAATTAATAATTGGATTGTTCCAATAATATTTAGCCATTTTAGGTCCACTCCATGGCTATGGTGCCTTCGTGTGGCTCTCTCCCTAAAATGTCACCCCCACTCAGCCTTGCCGGCTATAAACCATAGGTACGACTCCGGCTGGCTGGAACCCGTTGTCGAAAGGTTAATTCGTCAAACGACTGCTGTAAAACGAGACGAATGGCTTTCATTAATTTCCACCGGGGGAAATTACGGCAAATTTTGAAATACTGCAAAATTATCGAATGACTCGTAAATCATGTATTTACCGTTACCGCCTGACTTAAATTCGAAAATTCTCGACGATCGTGAAACAGTTATTTATAGTATGTACCTAAAATTTTAAATTAAATATTTAAAATCTGCTTTTTCCTCGAATTTCTGAACATTGAAGTATCTTATAAACCACTGTCATTGACAAATAACCCGGACATTTGAGCTCTTTTAAACTTGTGATTATTTGTTTTTGGAATGTTATAATGTAAATCGGCTTATGTATACATGGCTAACTAAAACGGTGTTTTGTACTTTAAGTTTTTTTTATTATATCATAATCATGTATATCATAATTTTGTTTTTTGATTTGCTTCAACATATGAATACCGGGTGACCCACGCAATTCTGCCGATTATTTTTTTTATTATTGGCACTGGAGAATGAAATTAAAAAGTGCTCATAGACAAAAAATGCAGTTTTTGGGATCCTTTTGAGGTTAGGGTTGCCTTTTCCGAAAATGACGTCATCATTCAACTTTTAAATGGCACCCTATATTGTTTGTCTGATATTTTTAATAAGGATGACATTTTGAAATAAAAACCATTTCGATCGTCAATTTTTATCACCAACGCGAAAAATTACCTTTTGTTTAATAATCTATGTATATCTACAGATAGAAATTTTTGAAACTCAAATAAATATTTGTTTAACCAGAGGCAATAATATATTCATTTGTTACAAAGTATTTTTATTTAAAATAAACATTCTTTGTAGCAAATAAATATATTTTTGCCTCTATTCAAACACACATTTGTTCGAGTGTTCGAGTCAATCCCCTAAATATTTATAATTATTTAATTCAACTATACATTGTACATTATTGTACAATTTCAGTCCAAAAAATCTCTTTTATCAAAATTCAGGATATAATTATTTTTCAAATACGTCGGGTATTACACGGAGACATACTGCTTTCTCTGCTACGCACCCAGATCCGATTTGGATCGCGCTCTCTCTAGAGTGCGAGAATGCCTCGGAACTCGGAGCAGTTTTAATAGTAAACCGCGTTTAGGTGTCGTTCCGCCCCGTAGATTTTTTTATTAAAGAATTGTTTCGCCAATAAGTCTTACGAGGACAAGGTATATGTCGAAGAATTAGGCATATAATTTGGTATTGGTATTCAAGACCACTAAAATCCATTGATTTTTTTGCCCACCCAAAGGAAATTTGCACGAACCGCCACTAAGTTTAAAGCAAGAAAATTTAAAAAAAAAAATATTGGGTTAGTGATCAAAATCAGTGTAGTGAACTATTGATGAATCTGAATTTGACAGTTTTCTGTATGCTTACTTTTTGGGGTTATTGCCAGGTATTTTCGATTATTAATATGTTGTTGGTGGTTATTGATTCTTATTTAGGTTGCCAATTCGAAAAACATTTCGTGGTATAATAGAAATTTTTATCAGGACGAAGTGTGTGTGTAATTTATCTCGAGAATTATTATGAAGCGGGCTTGCGTGCTATAATAATGAATAATACCGGATTGAGCTCGCTGTGCCTGTATGGCGCGGCGCGGCTATCTTCACATAGTTTGTTGTCGGCAACCGAATCCGATCAGCAGTAATTTATTATTTTAATGCCCGCATAGGCAATCTATTTACCCAGTGTATATACGCGAGCTTGGTATACGATTTTCGGATTTCTGCGTCGGGAAATGCATCATCAATAAGAGTGGAGAGGGCTCTTGGCTCACCGCAATGCTGATACTCCGATAGAGCGGCGGAGACGGCGGGGGCGGTATCGTAGACGCGGTGAGAGGGGCGTACTTCCTCCCAGGAAAGCCGATTACAGCAAACATCCATAAATTACTTCTACCGACGTCGCGTAGAAAAAATCACGCGCCAGGCGGAGGCAAGAAGACAACCACGGAGACCGAGAGACGCCGAACATTTAACAGATTACTTCGGCGGACACGTTTAACAATGAGGTCGAGTTCTGACCGTTTACGTTCAAAATTAATAATGAAACAGGTATTAATAAGTTTGTTGTGAGCATCGTAGTTGTAACGTTGATGCTGCTGTTTTTCTTGTGGGTATTTCTAAATATTTAATGGACTGAGGTACTGTAGACTCATGTCGGATAGTTTTATCAATAAAAGAATTATTTCCTTGTAGTTTTGACGATGTGTTGTTAGCGTTTAAAAAGCAAACTGACGACATAATAATAGTAGCAAATAACTGAACTCCAAACTACGCTGAGAGAATTAAATAACCCAAAATTAGATAACAATAATAATTATAACACAAATTCTACACTTGCAACAAATCTACAAATAATAAGTTTGTTACCTGTAGCTACAAGTGCTGTACTATAAGAGTACTTCAAAGATATGCAAGAACATAATAATTTACTTACTATATACGTTTTTCTACAAACCTTTGTATTGGTGACGTTCATTTAGAAAAAAAAATACTTGGAGAAAAATATACGTGTCACAATTCCATGATATAAATTAAATCATTTCAGCAGTTGGAGACAAGTTTCGTAACACAACGTGCCTTAACTTGTTGTTTTCTAGTTCTTTTTTAGTCTATTTATTCTAAATTGTGAATTGTTATTGAATTTTAAGTATCGAACACAAACAAAATCATATCGACACAACCTAGTATTTACCCACATGAAGAAAGGTTTTCTCAGAAAACCCTGGATTACACTACTTCTTTTGTAATTGCTGTTTTATATGCTATGTATACAAATGAACACAAATAAATGGTGTCTTTAACACATTTTAATTTGATTCTTTTACCTTTGGGCTGGCGAAATTTTGACAAAAATGTGTCATTCAGTTTTATACAGGTTCCTATTTTTTTTTATAAATATGTACTCAAAAATATTTGTGTAAAAATAATCCATCATTTCCACGTTTGACAGAAACAGAGACGGAAGCTCCCCCAGCAAAATCAAAGAGAGATTGAATAGGTCATGCGCTATCTCGTTCTGAGAGAGAAGATACAAAGATACAAAAAGTGCCACCAAGTATTTTGCCTCGGTAGCTCAACTGGGAGAGCTCCCGACCGGAAACTAGGAGGTTCCTTGTTCAAATCTAGACCGAGGTATTTTTTTCTACGAAATATCCCAACCTGTATTAATTATCGTTCGCTTCCTAATTTAAAAAGGCCAGAAAATAGAAAAAAATCGTCAGAAACTGTCAAGTTAACGACCTACCGTTCCCTAATTTGGATTACACATTACTATTAATTACTTGATAAATAAACGGTCCCGAAAATTTATATCCCATGTTTGCAATTTTAATTTCGCGTTGTTATGTTTGATGCGCGCATTGTACCGGCCCGCATATTTTTAATATTGCCAACTATATTTTTGCCAACGCTTGACATCCAGCTATCAAAACCAAATGATAAGTGGCGCTTGTATACGGCCCGACTCGTAAATTTTGAACGGGCAATCATTTTTATGAATGCTGTCTATCTATTACTTTAAAACGTATTTTAATTTTATCTGGCGCAATAAAATTTCGCAGCTGAAACGAAATATTATCGATTTCGTGTATGTTATGGATGATAAATGCCGAGAGTGGTGATGAAAAAAATATTAAAATTCAAATGCTATCGGTATTGGGTGGATTATGGATTATTACCCAGTTTATCCACAACCAACAGGCTTTTTACATATTATTTATTAATAGTTGTTGTAAATTAGTAATATTTATTCATGAACTACGATATAATTTTCGGTTTTAATGGTTTTACAAATAATGTATTAATTATGAGAACCACAATTCTGCTACATTATTATGCAGGAGTATGTGAGTTAATATGGTCGAATATCATTGTAAGCATGCATGTACTGAGAAAATATATTCAACAAAAATGTACAGGTTTGGGGAGAGACAAACTATGGTGGTATTATTAACTTCCGGTTTGAACCGGAAGTTGGTGAAATTAGTACCAATTTTGAAACGGCAGAGAGATCATGTGTAAACTTGTAGTTGGTTGAACCTGCCATAAGAGTTACTGTTGTACAAATGATTCCCATATGCTACTAGATAAGTAGGTAAGATAATTAGCTAGTTCTTAATAACTGTTGTAGTACGGATAAATCATATATTCAAAAACTTCCCATACGCTCGTACTTTAGCACTGTACTGTACTGTACTATAGAATATAGATATCTATCTTCATATCATCCTATTAAAAAATCTATATATGTTGCAAAAATTATTTACAAGATGTCAACCAACCTTGTGAACATCCTGTATACAAATTATATGTGCTGTGTCATGAAAGCAATGACAGGAAGCATGAAAACATAAGTTATTTTAATCAATTATTAGTATTTAACTGATTTGACGTTGAAGAGGAAATTGCAGAGGAATATTAATTTTAGGAACCTCTGCCCAAAAGAAGATCTGGTGATAAATTTTAATAATTGTATGTTTAACAATTTTATTCCATGGAAGAAATTTTTTGGTGTCTACACTGATGGACCTCGGGCTTTAACAGAAAACAATCGCGGCCCTCATAAAAAAATTAAAACAGTAGCTGTAGAAGCTTAATTCACTCACTGTAAAATCCATCGGGATTTTCTAGTAGCAAAATCTATACCAGACAGACTAAAAACAGTTTTGGATCAAGCAGTAAAAAGATAACATTGTCTGTTCGTACTTAAATTAGAAGTTCAAGTTTTCCATGCAGAAGCTAATTTCGACTTCAAATATTGTTTCTTTGGTGTTTTGTGGATAGTCGGTTTAGCATATTTAGCTGATATTTTTGGAAAGGCGAATGATATGACTTTAGTTTTACAGGGAGAAATGGTCGTTTATTGTTATTGTTTATACTATTATTTTATTATTGTAAAATTAACGCAACAGTAAAAAGAAGTTATAAAAAATAATTGTTGTTTATTGTCAGCATTAGAAGGCTTTCTTGAAAAAAATCATTATCATAATAACCAAGTTTAACAGTTATTTTCCAGAAAACTATAACAATAAAAATTCGACCACAACTCCAAAAACTATGAGTATATCAGATAACTTCACTGCCAAAGAGAAACAACAATTGATAGACACTTCCTCAGACTGATAGAAAATTTTAATACACACCAATGTTGAGATCCAGCGGAAGAATTATTTTAAAGAAATTGCAGATAAAGATATTAGATTTTTAATGCCTTTTTGCACCACCAATTTATGTCAAATATAGTTGTCATCAATAATAATTTAAAGGACAAACACAGGACAAAATTAATTATTGATGCAAATTCAAGCTTGAAACTGTGCTTGAAATTAAAAAATTATTTATTTTTCCTAAGTAAACTATCGTTAAAAAGTTATTATTTTAGTACAAAATAATATGTAGCAATCACATTACCTTAAAGAAATTTTAATTTTTCTTCTACATTAAATTTGAACTGGCACCACAAATTATAATGTAGACACAATCTATACAAACGCTACCTTGCAATACTAGTTTTTTACTACTGGTAGTTTTTACAGAAAATAACTTTATACCCATAAACATACAATTCTCCTTGGAGACTAAACAAATTCTCTGAGCTATCAACGGTACGTTTGGTTATTTTCAGTTATATACTGCTTGTTATTTTTTATAAATACTTTAAAGTTCTTGTGTTCTTCAATTAACATCAAGAAATACATATTGTTACCGGGCAGAACTTGGTTTGATGCCCTAGCAGACAATGCAGTTTGGCAACACAATATTGTCCATTGTGAGACAACCTGTATAACGAACTAGTTAGTTCCAACTCTGAAAACAAATACCAACCAGAAGAATTTTACATTGTTCGGATGAGGAATCTGATATTTCCCGCGCCTGGGACTCCATCTCATGTAAAAGCTTTATTAAAAATTGTATCAAATTCGCGCTAAAAGCTTTTGTTGTATGCGAAAACCGCAAACACAAATGAAATTGAATCTCGGAATCTACAGTGTGTCCACGAGAGTAACCGTGGTAGATTTTGATGCATTCCAAGTGGTACTTTGCAAAGTAATTTTTTGTTATCGAATATTACTATTTGAGTTGATGATGAAGGATGTTTTCAACGACGAATAAACAAGAAATCAAGTTTGCGTAGTAGGTATAAGAGATGGGAACCATTCCATCACTGTAATTGCATTACTATTATTAATTAGCTAATGGATGAGTCGTGCAGGCATCGCCCTGCGCGTGGTCCACATGGAAAAACCAATGGTGGTCTTCGATCCGTCTCGCGTACTCGGTGTGATGAGTATCACTCACTTTTTGACGTTTAAATCGAACGGCTAGGGACATTGCTCAAACACGACGCGGGGCTTTATAATTTAGGACGGCAATCCACTGATACGGACCAATTACATTACGGTAATATAGAAATTGATGGTGTTCTTGCCGGTCATATCTCTGCATACATTAAATCGAACGACTTTCGGGAACGGTGATTTGTGCCTCGAATGGCTTTCCTCGCGCTCGATTGGCCGCCCTATCACAATTATCGGTTTTTGTTCGCCCGTAAAAACTCATCCCTGATATACGATTGACTTACGTCTCTTAAATCTGAATTTTAGGAATTGGATTGTAAGAAGCAAGAACACGGTCATCAATGGAATTTTCGAGAATATCAATATCAATACAACCATTTCAGTATCAACGAGCGTTTCATAGCTTTTAGTTTTGTATTTACAAACAACGGTAACAAATAACTTCTGAATCAAGAGTTAAAAACTAGCTGTACGATTACACATATTATAGCTAGTTAGATATGAGATAAACAATATCAATTTTCGTGATTGTGTAATAGTTCGTCGGTTGGGTATAATCTGGTTATAAAGTAACCATACTTTTTAGTTTTAAGAACTTTATCTAAGTACCACAACCTTAACTATTATCAAATTTATCGGTCTAAACACGCTCCGCACGTAAGTTCTTGCAATAGGACCAATGCAGTATTTTATCAGACAACACCCATCACTCTTGCCATGATAATCACTATTTGAACTCAATAAAAATGTGATCAAAATCTCTATCATTAAATTGTAGCTTGGTAGCTCACTTTAAATACTAAAAGAAACTTACTCATAGGTAAAAGTCAAATCTCAATAAAAGAATAACAAATATTTATTTACAATTAAAACAAAAGAATGAAAACAATGAAATGACACTCTAAATCTACCAAATCTTTTTGAGAAGTGGTCAGATTTAAAAAAAACACATTAAATTTAAAAAAAACTTGGTCATTTTGACCTGGAGACTTCGGGTTCGGCAACCATTCTCCGGGCTACGGGTTTTCAGTTAAATTCTCCGGGTTAACTAAAGGTAATCATCGATCTTCTGAGAAACTGTAGCGATCTCTAAATATTTTTTTTTAATTCATGAAAATACAGTAATTGGTATTCGAATCATACAGTTTGCATCGATTTCCCTTGAAAAAAAAGCATTTTTCTCAATATAATAAGTACCTTTTTAATCACTCTACACAACAATTTAATTTTACTTTTTGAGAGCATGTGAGAAACTTTGAAAGTAGCAATTGTAGCATTATTAGATTTTGTCACAAGTTACGAAAACTGAGAGATATAATTATCATTTTTGACAAGAGACACATTTATTATGGGGGTTTATACAAAACTCCCATATTGTCGGATTAAAATGAAAATTTAAATTTAGTTACGGAACGTGTAGATAATTACTTCAAGTAAATACACATGATCCCTTTAAAAATGCTCTCAGTACTTAAAATTATGCTTGGTTTAGGTGCTAATAGTGGCATTTTGTCCCATGTTGGTTGTGTCGTAAAAAAATCCACAATAAGAGGCAGAAACGAAAAGAGGGAAAACTATTAGACATTAATTGAATTAGATGAATTATGTTCCCTAATATAATTATTTTTCTCCGGGTCAGCAGAGGCGCAATGTTGGCACCCCTATTTACGCTATTCCTTTTTTACGGTATCAATTAATGCCCTTTTAGTCACATTAAAAGCACATTATTAAATTCTAACAAAATATTTCCAAATTATAAAGTTTGTATCATTTTTTCAATATATTGTAAACAGATTCATCAAGATTATCACAGGCATTTGTAAGTTTGAAACAAATATTCGTAGAACTTAGTATACCGGGACGCTCAATTTGTATTGGTGGTAAGTGGTAAGTTTGAGACACTATGTGGAGTAACTACTCACCTTGGTCAGGTTGTCAAGTTACAAATCCGTATAAATTTCCAACATTTTGGTTTTCATTCATTCGAGTAAAACTTTGCAAATTTAATAAAATTAACATTTTTAATTAGCGAATTTAAGCAAATAATGACTTTCCTTTTAAATTGTTTAGGTAGTAGTTTTGAATCTTCTACCACAACTACTGGAGACTGTGTACGCTGTGGCTTTCCAAAAACGTATCTATCATATATAAAAATTTGGTGAAAACAAAATTATGGAAAACTTATAATTTATTTTCAAGCTATGGGGTGTTCTGTAGCTCTAAACATTACCGGGTATTTCATGTTCTGGCATTGTAAGTCCAGTATTACTGCAAAGTTGGCATAATTTATGCATATTATGCATTGTACTAATCATCTTTATGAATATAGGCACCCATTGATCTATTACTCTATTACTATCACATATTTCCTCTAATAGTTATAATTACATACGCTATTGTTTAACGGCTGGAGAACTATATTGGTGACTAGTGACCATTCATTATAGATCGAGTAGCACAAAACACACGTTCGTTGATTATAGTGTGCACAGTTTCCGTGCTCCGAACAAATGGCAATCGCCATTGCTCATATACGCCTCATAATCGTTGTTGGAATTTCAAATAAAAGCACAAATCAAATCCTAATTTGGCTTTCAATTATCGCTGGATGGTGCATTCTTGTTATGCATGTATGCGGACGTAACTGACACAAAGGGGCAATGATAAAGCACTAATTTTCAGTAAATTTAGCCACTTTTTGCAAACGGCCCATACCTAACTGCAAATTACGTGAAATAGAACGTTTTGAACCCAAATATGAGAATTGGTAGGCGAATAAAAATTAAACTGACAATCAAATTGCAATTAAGAAAGTAAAGAACACAAATCTCCACTATTTTCTCCAGTTTACCAAATTTTGTACGTCGACTTTTGATAAGAACAAAAGTACCCCTGCAACCTGACGTCCCGCGAGACAGTGTATAATAGACAGACAGGTTTAAAACCGAGTCGTATTGCTTCCGGTCCCTGTATAATACCCGTTCACTTCTGGTGGATGCGCCGGAAGTAAAGTGAATAATTTAATCTAACTAAGCTGTCAAAGTGGACTTGTCGATAAATAGTGGATATATATAAATATAAGTTATTTAGGTCACGTATTCGAAATCAAATAGAGACGAATTCAGCAAGTGCTGCCGTCTGGCGGACGCTACACTCTAGACTGAGCTCAGGTGTAACGGAGCAATGTCGACGGTCGCTGCGTATTGAATTATTTACATGTTCAATTCGACTGATTGGATTGAATAATCCTCGGTAACATGCACTATTCCTATTACACTAACCCGATGATCTCGCATTATGCAAATTGTATTATGTATGAGATATTATTTGAAGTACTTGAAATAGGGAAATAAAATAAAGAGCAAGAATTTGTGCTTAGCCGTTTTAATTCTCTCTTAGCTGGGGTATGAAGCACATTCTCAATTCCTGAAAACTGTTTTCAAACTTTAACCCTGTCGAGTTTTCGATTTTGCTTTCTCCTCACAAAGGTTGTTGATAATAATAATTAATAAATCAAATTATTAATTAATAAAAGTGTTGAGATAAAAAATATGTCACGGATAGAAAAAGCTAATAATAATTGTTATGTGCAAATATATTAAAATTAATAAATATGAATAAATATATAAAATTTAAATAAAATGTAATAGAGATCTTTATTGAGAGCCAGTTGCAGCCCCTAAATATTATTAAATTATATTGGAAAGGTGCCGCATGAAACAGAAAAATATGTTTGGAGGAAACAAGAGTCAACTTAATGCACAGTGTGTCCCACTTCAATTGTGGCGCCGCTACATCTTCTTTAAATTTCATGTACTGAATGGCACAAAAGCACTAAATGCAAAGATTTGTGAAAATTTAAAAATATTGTAGTCCATTTAAAAAAAAAAAGATAGTCTGTAAGTATCATTTTGATGGGTTTTTAATCGTACTGTGGCATTAACAAAAAACCTGAACTGTGAAGCTATTTTCAAGTCTGTGAGTTATGTTTAAGCTTTTAAAGGTTTATTTTTTTGTGTTATCATAAAACTTTGTAAGTGAAATTAGTTAGGCAATTACTAGTAAAAATGTCCGAATTTTTCATTTATTTTATTTAATATGACAACAACAACAACGCCAGCTTGAATTTACCAAACGTAAAAACAAAAGTACCGCCAGGCGTCGTTTAAAATTACCAAAAGTATCTAAAGACAATGTCGGGACTTGGTTGGACTGGCTTGACCTACAAACCACCATCACAATTAGACCATTCGACTGAGTAGACTCCAAACTCATCCATAACTGATGTAGGGTGTTTGAAATTTGAAAGTAATTTGTAGATGGTCCTTTTACAAGTGGGATAAATGTTAAAATTGGGAAAATTTTGTGATGTTATTGCAAGTCAACGGTTTATATATTGTATCGGAGGGTTTTTTCAGGTATATAATGTGGATCATAGGTGTTTATGGTTTGTTGTAAAATACTGCTGATATGTTTGAAAGAGTTATAAATGTAATTTAATTCATCAATTCGGGAATGGTAATTGAGGGGGTACTTTAAGCAACGATTGAAAAGGTAACGAAAGGGGCCATGTTTTGAGATAAAAGATGAGATGAGTCACTCTAACCAAATTATTATAGTCCGATTAGTTGTATCGTGGAATTCTGTTTTCAAACAACCACAAAGAATTTCTGCGTGTATTTAGTGTCTGGAAAACGGGGATATACCCAGTATTAGGGAGAATATCAAAAGGACGATACTGTATAATCAATATTCAATTTCTATAATAGGGCAAAAGAGGAAACATGGACCTATATAGTCTGTATGAATGTATATGTGCGGGCGGGTATATCGTCCTGATGAGCTTTTGAACATCTGGCGTGGTAGTCGGTTCACATTGGCCGATGGTCGTACGCTCATACTCCGGGAGGCGAGACGGATAAAACAAAATTGCGAATCTGCTTGTGTGCCGGTTCGGTCTTTTGTGGCGCGCGGTTTACGATTTCCTTTTGCCGGGGAGAGGAGCAACCACGACGCCGTGCGTTTACCTCCTCGTTATTGCTTTAAGTTCCGAAATGGAAATACATATACACTACATTACTGCACCGCATGCACCCACTCCCTGTTATTACCACTCGTATTGTTATGTTATTACTTATTAGATATCGCTGCGCAAACATAAGAAACAATATCACATAACGGTACAGAGGAATTTTAACTTATAAAGTATTGATTACTTCATACGAGTTGTTATAATTATTTTTAAGTAATCACCAAATCAAATGGTGTGTCATAAAACACAGATTGGCAGTTCTAGTGTGCCCACAAAGAAAATATTTTATTTTGTATTTATTTTAACAGTAAATGAATGAATCAGTTTGAATAGAAAAACATTTCCAGTATCGAGTTACGGATTGTTAAAGTGGTTTTTGGTGATATTGGTTAAAAGCGGGTTAAATAGAACTTTCTTTTCATTGATGTTAAATAAACTTATTTGGATGAGTTAGTTGTATAATACGATTTTCCAACTCTCTTTAATGCTGTGTAGCTTCCAGATAGTCCGTTTCCGAAAATTTCTTCGTTGTCACAAATTGACTCCTCCACTAACCCTTGAAATACGGTCAGTTTTACACCCTGTATAAATTTTTATCTCCTTGTAACCACAGGATATTTTCCAGATCTGATGCTTGAGAACTGAATTCAGTACTGTTCTATGACTTTTTGTTTAGAATATATTTTTAACAAATTAATAATATAAAACATTTTCATAACAAATGGTCTCAGATCTACAATCTTGAACATATATCTAAGAGATATTAATTAAACATAACACACTCTTTTCAGTTTACTGTGAAATGAGCGCATTGTGATATTATTTAAATAATTAAAAATTCAGTTGAAAACAATCTCGAAGCCAACATTGACTTGCGTGTGGGCAATCCAACATCTTTTCAGATTTGATTTTTTTTATTTTGATTTTGTGAAAGTCTAATTTCGGTGTAACAATTTATTAGAATAAATTATACTTAGTAAAATTACATGTCATGGAGGTAATAGAAATAAGTTGCACATAACCAGAACTAAGATGAAGTCGAAAGCGACGGACAAAAGCGAATGCGGTATTGAAAACGAACAGAATTCGGTCCAAAATGTTACCGAAAACTTATACGTTACATAAACTAAGAAATCCTCAACACTTTCAATGTACTATAGCTTCCTACGATATTCAATAAGCCATTTATTGGGCATATACAATCTCGCAGCAGTAATCAACATCGTTCATATCTACGATGCAGGTTTGATCTTATCATAATACCTTATTAAAGTAAATGCGGTCCTTGAATTATATCTGAAAAGGAGATTTTATGTTTAGTTCAGTATTCAATTAGCTTTGAAAAAGCGAGCAACATGGTTCGCGAAACGTCAGCATTAACAAATATTGACACACGGCTTAACCCGGAAGCAGTTTATTTCCTAATTTATGTCTATGTCACTTTTTGGTAAAATTAATAGTTTAGTTCCATGAGCAAATTCTATTTGATCGAGATCGGTCGTTTCTGAATTAAAACTAGTTAGCCAGGATTTGTCATTCTATTGACAGCATTGGCAAAGCATTTTTTTACAAATCTATAACAGTATGAGATTTATTTTATGAAACATATTTTTACTCTTAAAAGCGTGAAAAGCTCGATTCTGGTCAGTCATTAGTTGGCCTATCAGCCCACGGTATGATGCTGAGTTTTAGGACAGCCTGTAGTTATGTAAAAGATCGTTTTGATAATCCTTAAGTAAATATGTTTAAACTTAAATAGTGTCTATTAAATAGTAAGCTTAATTAGCTGCTCCAGCGCTATGGTGAAATTGGTCGCCATTTCTTGTATAAGTTATGAGTGTGCGGTTAGTTTGGGTCCGTTGTAGAAAGCGTCGCATCGCCCTGTTTTAGAATTATCTTGTAAACCGTGTTTTATGGCGGATATACTTAATTTACTATTTAGTAACCCCTAGACCAGAGTGTTTTAGGGAAAGGGTCGTCGGTCCCTTAGAAGTTTGCGACGGTCTAGGGTTGGTCCGTGATGGAGATATTTATAACAGGCCCTTCGTGTACAAATTGGGTTAAACTCCGCGCCCAAAACCAACTGTGTCTCATTATGTTATATGTACTTAGCGCCCACACCATACGCCGCACTTTGCTAGAACTTCTCGCAGTCAATGTTGTGTGAAAATGTATGTTACCGCAGGGAGACGAGCTTCTACGAAATTTATCGCTAGGAATAACACCATCAACGGAAAATTTCTACTTTACAACCTACTTACTGGCTAAGTCTGAACAAGTTAAATTTATTTTTTGTTTATTTATGTTTTCTGCGAGATTGTATATTTGTTTTGTATACCACACTATAGGCTGGGGGTTTCGAACCATAAGCCGAATTTAGACATATATCAACACTATTGTATGACCATATTTTCGACTCAGGTTAAAATACAATGAATGCAAAATATTTTGGGATCATATAAAAGAGAACATTATGAATCGAAAATGGTAATCCACATGAGTCGTTGAGAGTCGTCTAGTGAGATAGAAAAACAGTCTAATTTGAAGAAAGTTGCGCATTTTTATGCTGATTAAATGGCAAACAAATATGTATTTATTCTTTAATTGCAACTGGAGCAACATAACCCGGAAGCAGTTTATTTTCTAAACCATGTTTTGTTTGTATTGATATTGACAAATTATGTGAAGTACTACCTTGAGAAAAGGGCATCTAAAAATTATGGTATTTATAGTTTTGTTTGTTTATAGAAAGCGAATTGACTTTTTTGATTTATTTGCGAGGGATACAAATTCGATCGTATCACGTCAGGGTTTTACGTGATAGAAACTTTTTTAGCTCGGATTTATTTCCAGAGCATTGTCTCGGTAACATGTTTCCGCTATCATTTAGTTTAGACAATTAAAAAATCAATATAAAAACTATCAATGACATCATTGAATTTTTCGCAAAAATGTGAATTTTAATCATTAAAAAACGACGTGTTTGATGATTTTTTAAAATATGAACCGTCACAAAAATTATATTTCTCACTAAAAGTTTTGAAACAATAATTATCTTTTTGATGTGTAAATAATTTTATAAATTTTTAACGGAATACGAATAATACGAACCCAGACAAAAATAGTCTGACAAAAATACAAGCTTTATTTTGACCTATTTAGACACGTACTAAGACTTTCCAGCGAAAAATTATTTAAAATTTTCACCGTAGCACATTTGTTGTTGTTTACAAATACGCTTAACCTCAAAATAATTCAAATTTAACCGCAAAAATATCTGGTGACAATTTTGGTAATGTTTTGTCATTTTTTTCCTAGTGTGAATCTGTCGTCTGGTTTGATTCCTCCTAGTTATTAAATAGACTATAGTGTCTAAGTGCTTTAAGGACAAGAGTTCTGAATATTCAATAATTTTAATTCCTTTTTTCTAGACAAAATCCTTTCAAAATTTACGAGCCCTCTTTATACAAAAATCGAAATAAAAATAATAAAATCATGAGCACACACAACCAAAAGAAGTCTATTCTTTGATTGTAATTCGCGTTTAAACATTTGTTGCGTTCAAAGTTGGGCTTTCGTTAAAACTAAGCATACGCATCGGACGCAATTGTTACGCTTACATAATTTCATGGATTTTCCTTTCAAATTTAGCCTACTATAACTCGGCCCCATGAATGTAACCACAACGTTCAAATATACGTGTGCATAGGGAAAGGGAGACGGCATGAGAGAAAATATTTGCATAGTGAACTGTACACGCGGTCCCCAAATGTTAAATACCCAACGGTGGGCTTTCGGTAGGTAAGTATGGAAAGCTATTAGTCTGGCACTGTTGACATAAAGAGTGAGTACGCCGGTTATATGTATAGTCTCTCTTCTTAAGGGGGTTGCATCCCTCTCCCGCCACTCCGCAAATACCTGGAAGTTGTCGTAATAAGGTAAATCAGCTTGCGTGTTTGAAAATCGTAAACATGAAATGAAAAGCGGCGGCAGACCAGACAAACGCAGGAGTGCAGTTTGCTTCTGGGAATTGTCAGTTGTATTTCGAATTGACGTGCCATCCATGTTGAACGCTGCAGACATAAACTCAACGATTATGACCTAGAAAATACAATACACTAATAGAGAATTTCACTTTTTTGAATAATTCTGACCGCTCCCAGGTGTATCCGATATAAATTACGATAATTTACGGGTGCATTCAATACCTATGGAAATTTCCGCAATTTTAGCTAGGTGAAGTCTTAACAAACTTAATTTTATTAAAGGTTAGATTGTTTTCATTTACATCAAGTTTTTAATAACTTGATTTTTGGTAAATTCAGAAATATTATTCATTTTCATTTCCTGTACAAAATCTACAGTTTTAAATAGAAAACTACTCATAATCATATTATTTGACGAGCACATGGTTAAGGATAGCGATAGCGAGCATGTTTATACACTCGCCTACGGCTCGTGGGATACTTTATGCTCACAATTTATATCCGTTATGTGCGAGTCAAATACGACGTTTATCAACGACTCATCATTATTTAAACAATGGAAACCAAAATCACTTGGGAATAACAGTTGGGCAGACCGATTTAAAAAAATAATTTTTGGCGAGTTGAAAAAAGTTGTTTAAAGAAATTTGTTTAAACAAATGTGGGTTTATTACATAATATAGGCCACATATCTCGAACATGAAATTTATAGGTTAATTTCACAAAAACTGACTTTTCTGCTATAATTAGAAAAAAGTTGAAAATGAATTATATTTGATTTATTAACCAACAGATGATTTTTTTTAATGAATAATGTCGCTCTGAGATAATGAACTGCATTTTTGCAACAAACCAATTATTTAAACACATACAATTTGTTTAAACAAATGGAAATGAATACACAATAGTTATTATTTTAGTGTATTTGTTATTTATTTTTGTAGATATGTATGTACAGCCGTGGAAAATTCAATGGTAACAGGCTTGCCGCTAGTGTACACCAAACGTAGCTCGGAGATTGTCGGTCGTCGGATACCTACCTGCTAAAGTCATAAAACCAAAGGGTTACTTTTGTTTCGTTTCGTTTTATTTTTCTGTATCTATTGAATGAAATCGAATTTCGTCTATTTATATGTTTCCGATATCCGAAACTGACAAAAGTACACTGTAATATTTAATGTATTTTTTGCATGTAGTTGTAAATCGTATTTGCCCCGGTTTCTTCTTTGCTGCAGATATGCCCTTTAGAACTGATACTACAGTGCTGTTCAGCATTTTAGCTTAATTATAAAAATGTTGTTATTTTTATGTTTATTAAAATTATATATTTACGTTCTATAATAACATCCACACACAATTTTCTTTTATGTGTGACATGTAAGGGCGCAGGATTTACAATCCAATATGAATGATATCACATCAGAACGATATGCAAATAACTTTGAAAAAATTTATAATAAAATCATTGAAATTTCAATCTATATTTATGTTACTTAATCGTTTTCGCCGTATTGCAAAAGTTTCAAGTCCACTAGTTCCTTATATAATATTTTGTATTGCGGCCGACCAACCGGACGATCAAGCACAAAGGTAGGTATTTTTATTACACTATGGGTCGCGTTTTGTTCCTTAATTTACTTTTTTGCTGGCCTTTCCGCAAATTAGGCAAATATTGAAAATATGTATCACATAACGTTGTGACTTCGTGCCATCGACACAATTTCGAAGAGTTACAATGCCCTATCACCTGTCTATTGAAGATCGTGCAAGAATCGTTACCCTTTGAAAACTTGGCAGAAACAAAGGAGAGATCGCTAATGAACTAAATATATTGTTAAGTTTGCTTTTGTATGATTAAAATCATTATTGTAGTGCATTGGGTATGAATATGTGTATGTAAATATAACAGTGTTTTGTTAAAATGTTTGCGTGCTATTGGTTTTGTTGATTATTTTATTATCATTAAATTGTTATTTACCTTAATATTAAATAATCAATTGAATTATATTATGGGTATGGATACGACAAAATCTCTGGAATGAATTGCTATTATAAAAATATTATTTCGGTCTGGGACTAAGTAGAAACCGAGAAAAATGAGTTTTTTCACTTACAGGAACTTCCTATCTGGAATTACCTCCTTTAAAAATTATTGACAGCGGATATCGGATGTAGTAATCGGTTTGCCTTGATGCATACACCGACGTAGCCATGATGATGAAGTATTTCAATATGTGCCTAATTAAAATTTTTACTATTATAACTAACGTTCCTATGTATTTTAGTATAAATGAAATAATACTGCAATTGCATATCGAAACAAAAATATTAACGAATAACAATCTTTAGCTACGAGCGGCAGTTTCGCTCCGAATATCGAAAATATATTATATAAATACGAAACTCATATTCATACCATCTATATACAGAAAACTTAAAATGAAATGAAACAGACTCTTCGGTGACTCTTCGGTTTTATGACTACCAGGTAGGTATACGACGACCGACATTCTCCGACCTACGTTTGGTGTACACTAGCGGCAAGCCTGTTACCATTGAATTTTCCACGGCTGTACCCGACTACCCACTTACCTACTTCTTTTAATGCTGTATTATTTCAATTGTAATTTTATTATTCATTTGTTTGGCTTGGCAAAGACTCCAGTTTTAATTTTGTAAATATTATTAGTAGCTAATTAAGTAGGTTACATGCTGCATTATTTGAAAGCTTTTGTTTGTAGTGGGTTGATATTTTCCGGTTCTTTTATTGCTACATACCTCAGCTACACATCTGTACATTGTTCAATAAATTGTCTAAAAAAGTTTGTAATACATTATGAAAAATGGTCTTCATTTTTTAACGTAAAAACCCATAAAAACGGCCTGACAGCAGTTTGAAATATTAACAAAACAGTGTAAAATAAATAATGAAATAAATACCATACAATGCGAAATAAAACAAAATAATGATAAATCGTACATATGAAGAAACAAATAAATCCATATGAAATTTTAGTGTTTTTTTAGTAATTAAATGTCTGAGTAAAAAGTTTCACATAGGCTTCTTGGATATGACAGTATGACTCAGTACTATCAGAAAACCTACAGGTGTTACACACTGTCTAATATAGGTTTGAATGGTTTTTTTATATCTTTCTTATTAAAACTATACAATTTAATCATTTTTTATGATCAAGTAACCGTGGGCGGTAGAAGGACAGCGGGGGCAGTTTGAGAAGCCCTGCTATAAATGATCATTCCATTCTTGCCAGAAAACAATAAATAATTGCCTAAAATCTGTAAAGAAGTATCAAAAATATTAAAATTAAAGATCTTATTAAATTATTTTCTCCATTTTCCAAGTTCATCAACTTCCGAATCCATGGTTAATTGTTGATTTTGATTTATATGGTACCACCAGTGGCGTACTAGCATATAGGTTAAAATTATCACTAGTATTCTTCTCATATCTTTCAATTTCAAGCTATCGTTTCAACCTACTTAGAGAAAGTTAGGGGGGTTGGTTTATACGTAGAAGTGGCATTCCATAGTGACGGTCGGGACATTTTAACTCATTTTCTGATATATTTTTGGTTTTATAATGTTTAATATAAGCCAATATACTAACAATAATATATGATTTGTGACCAAAGAAGTCTGCTTTAATATGGCAACCAAAAATAACTAATTTTCACTCTCTGACGTATTAAAATCAATTCTGATTCACTGTGACGGTTGGGACACGCATGAACAATGAACATATTAAACCCAGATTAGTATATACTACATTGAAATTCCATCAAACTATGCTTTTTTGTAATGATTACATGGTAAATTAGTACCATTTTTTATATGAATTCAAAAAACATCTTTCTTTGTGTTGGATAAAATTCATAGACTTCGAAAGCTTACACCACTCTTACTAAAATTAGTAATCGGTATTTTTTAAGTGGAATAAATGATTGAACGCCAAGAAAATTGAAACCTCAAATTAGTTAGATTGTCAGATTTTATGATAAAAACTTTTATAAAACAAGATTTAGTCGCTAGCCTCACTACAAACTTAAATTCAATTTGATTCAAATCACCCTTACATGCACGCCGTTGTGTAGAATACCTCAGACATGGTACGGTGAAAAAGTTTTATAGCTATCGACCCCCATAATCCCAGTCTCGTATAGGCAACGCTAAAGAGACGTTCCCTTTCTTATTGCAGGTCGAAGTCACGACAAATCGTTCACCTTGTTCAAGTTGGGTCAGCCGTCCTCAGATGGGGTGAAGGCGTTCGCCGAAACAGGACGATCCGACGTACTGGAGGAACAGAGCCAGGGCGAGGGCGGCATATACGACGAATTCAACGCTCCCCCCATCACAACCGGGGTCGGGAGAACAGAGGCCGAATTCTTCGTCGATGGGAATCACTCAAAGGTAACGAAAAATGCCGAATCTTATTTTTATCTTGCCCCACCATCACCCTGAATACCACTAGAATACCTATGGACATTTTAGGTGGAGGCGCCGGTACTCTCATGCAATCTTTCATATTCGTATTCTCATGCGGCGCACAGTGCGGAAAATACCCAAAATGCTGGCCAAAACTAATATGTTTTATTTTTCAAAGTACACAGAATTGACTCTACATAGCAACTCTTTGATCACTTGCGTATGCTTACATGCAGCGTACATTTAATAAATGTTCGCTAAACCGGTTGAGAATGGTATCAGTTCAAAGTTGTCGATTTGCGCAAAGCGTAGGTATGTTTCGGTGTTTCACGCCATTGCAATAGTAATTTTCTGTGGGCTTGTTGACAATAACTTTATTATTTTTGTAAAATAAAGAGTGTTTCTCAAGGTATTTAAATGCGTTTTATAATTTATTCATGCAGTTAAACAATTTAATATGTTTTTTTGCAATTTTTATTACAACGTAGTAAACATTTTAGAATAATAAGAATAATAAGAATAATAAACATAAAAATCGTCAAGTATATAAATATAACAAGGAAATAAAGTATAATTTTCCAATTAACTTATTCTACAAACATGCTCATCTATATTGTTCATAGAAAAGAATCAACTATAGGATACACTCGGTAGTTGGTTGATTTCTGCCTCGGAGAAAATTAAAGTATAGACAAAAATCAATTACTGTCTAATGGTCTAGAAAAAATTAATTACAAAAGTACATACCTAAATGCCATTCAGAAAAATATAGATTACAAACTAGATTACCAGCTTGAAAGTTATGTACAAATCACCAGGAGAGTAAATTGTTAGCCACTTTATGCGAATCAAATACGATGTATTATCTACTAGTCATAAATTAAATGGTTATAAATTTTATTCATAAATGCATGTGGATGGCAATTGTGTATTTTATTATGATAGGTTGACCTGTCATGATTATATTACCGAACTGGCATCATCAAGTTAAGCATATTTTAACGACAGAAGTATTTATATGTGAGTACATATATACATGAGAAACCGCTCATTTCATTTAACAATTGTCTAATCTACTTAAGCGCAATAATGCAATAGTATATTATTTGACGAGCACATAACTAAGGATATAAATCGCGAGCATGAAGTTTATACGCGAGCCGTATATCTGCATACCTGCATACCTGCAAAAATTAGACAAATTTCTAATGCTGTAACGAATAAGATAATATAAACAAAAAGCCGGTTTTTATCAATATTTCTCCACTGTTGTCCTATTTCTCGTGTTGCTACTTACCTGTTACAATTTTACAAGAGCGGGTTATTTGTGATGCGTTTTAGAAAAGTGACTAGAAATAAGAAATAAAAATAAAGTTTTCAATAATGCCAGTCAGAATGAACGAAACAATAGATTTCATATAATTTATCCTAAAACAGTTACTATTACCACACAACTCACAAAATTATTTTCCCTGTTAAAAAAATATAATTAAAATGAACTCCACTTAGTGGTTTGCCAATAGGTATAAAACGTCGACTTATTTGCATTTTTATGTGCCACAGAAGAGATTTGGATTTCCTTAAAATTGTTGATTTTCTACTAAATAATTCGACAACAAAATACGATGAGCGTAATAATTAAAACATAACTATTTGTATTAGTTCCACAAATTCTGCCCGAAGGGTAAATAAAATTGTTGTAACAATAGAAATTAAATTAAACTTTGCATTAAATTATATCGTGGTATTTATTCGTTCGTTAATAAATTTTAATTTTGTGAGGCATGTTTGCTACAACGGTTAATTATAACATACAATGTATGCGTGATTTAGATTAAAATAGTCTATATTAAACCGCTGCCAATATGATTCAATATGAGATTTCTGTGTGGTTCTGCCCCACCAATAGTACAACAATGCAGTAGTTATACAATGTCACAATATCACAAATCGTTCTCGTAACATTGACCTCACAATATAGGGAGGAAGTATCATTAAAAAAGCGACTTTAAGGCAAAAACTGTTTACAAGATGTCGAATAATATTATAAATACAGCGTTATTCAAATCACCAATATATAGTATAGAAACATAACATATATTTTTCTACATGAGATCTCATAATGAATACATTGTGACACTACTTTCGGTTTCATAATCGACAAAAATAACCAAACTCGTATAATAATAATATACGATCATAAAAGTTGACCTATCGTCGCCAGAATATAATGTATGAGGATCAAACAAGGACGCCATTTAATTAACAATCGCCGAATTAATTTGACATCATAAATCAGGGCGAATTGCCATCAGCGCGGTAGTTGGTTCAATTGAAACTTGCTCCAGCGGAACACGCAAACTCCCGTAATAGTAATAATATAGTAATCTACTTGGTCTAGATTCTACGGCCCGTGATGTCACGAGCAAACAGACGGCACATTCGCAATTAGTCCAAGAAATGGTCCGCATAAATCGATGATATAATCGCAGAAATCTCCGGCTACATTCAAAATAATGACAGTAGTTTATGGATCTGATATGCCCGCAAGGTCGGAGATCATTCACAGTTGGGATATCTCGAAATCAACTCTATTCTATAAGGTTTGTCTTTGAACAACCACAAAATAGTGAATAAATTGTTAGGATGTTGTTAGAATTATGCAAAATATGTATCAATAATTGTTTATTATTTGATGAACATATAATGTAGGTTATAATTCACGAATATATTATGTACCAGCCGCCAGTCATGTGTATAAACTTCATGCTTCATCATCAAATTCGTACATCAAAAAGCTTCGAATATCAAACTGTATAATTTGCATTTTGCTATTGTAACGTCAAAACTTCCCAGTTCGTTTGGTTGTCATGGTTACCAAATGGAGTTTTCTTTTGTAATATAAATCATGTAGTTGATATTTTTAAAATGCGTTCATAAATTTTAAAATAATTTTATACATTTATACACTGTGGGCCAAAAAAGCAGTTAAAATTTTTATCACTCCTATTTCCATTAATATTTAGTTAATTCAAATATTTATTTAAAAAACGAATTGCTTGTAGTATGAAAATTGAAACCATACCATATTCGCAATACCAGGAACTTTTCATTCCAATGTAATGTTGCTTTATGTTTGGCTATGCCAACATTTCTGATAATATCATCTCAATATAATGTGAAATGAACGGTGTATTGAAATCAATGGGTAATGACATTTGCCTTGTTTTGGTAAATAGGGACACTAGAGATCTTATAGCATCGTATACAAGCTGATTTTTTTCTTATACAAGGTGAAATATTTAAACAATGGTTTTTATTGTTTTTAGTAAAAACGAGTCGAATATGACGTTTGTAACATAAACATTGCAACGGCAAGAGAAATCTAACAGTGTACTTGAGTTATCTTTAAAGATCGTGGAGAAAGCATTGGTGTTGTTATGGGTGTTCGGTTATGGGTGTTTATGAATTTATCATTTTAGGTGGTTTTTCCCTTAGTTTCAATTGTGATGTATAACAATTGTTGTTTAGCTGTACATTTTAAACGTATGTCCTTGTTCTTGTTTGTTTTTGCGAAGATTGAATCGGAGCTGGAATCAACGTTTTTTGAGTATGTCACATCACTTTAAACAACTCTTCTTTTTTATTTTTATGTCATGTTCAAATAAAGAGCACTTCCAACATCAGCCTGAAGCCAGCCTGATTACGTTGTGTTGTTCCTTTTTTTAGATGTTTTTAGACCTGACCGTCCGAAGTCCGAGTGAAAGCAAACTGCCATAATTTTAGTTCAATAAAAAACGATGTTGATTTTAGTTCCAAATCACTGCAAAAGGAAAATTTCATGTTATTGCTACAAAAACATACAAATTTGCAAAAAAAAAAATCTGCAGTCCAATAATTGTAGTAAAATATAGAAACCAGGTAAGAAAAATCCTTCAAAAATTTCCATCATCTTTAAAGATAACTCAAGTTCGCAAATGGACTTTTCGTGCCTATGCAATGGAATCGTTTTTTTTTTATCTATGCAAACGTCCAATTCAGCTGCTATTTTGAGTAAAAACAATAACCAATGCTCCACAATTTCACCCTATACTAAAAAAAATCACCCTGTATACCATACTATAAAATCTCTACCGTTCCTTTTGCCCAAAAGAAAACAAATATTATCAGAAATGTTGCAATGTTCAATTATTGCAAATATGGTATGTTTTCAATCTTCATAATATAAGCAATTAGTTTATCAAAGAAATGCCTGAATTAAATTAATATCTTTGGAAATATGAGCAATAGAAAATTTTTGCCTTTTTTTGGCCCGCAGTGTATGATTTTATGAGTCTCCGATATTCTGTTCTTCTCTATAAGTATACAATTATTAAATACCTATTCGTATTTCGTTTAAAGTATTTCAATCTTGCAGTATCCTTGATATACACATAATATGGGAGTCGAAAATACACGAAACACAAACATGTATCAACTTGAATTGTGTTTTGTACAATTAACGTGTAATGTCTGCTTAAAGAGGTTTATTCCATACAGTTGGGGGAAAACATGAACCGAGAAATATCATCACAAAGTTTTGCCGAGACGTTGTGGGAATCACTGTGACTGGTTAAAACAGTTGTTAATTCTAAAGGTGTTAGTTTTCTTAAAACATTCTTGACAGGAACCCATACCATGGCTTCATCAGACTTCTTGAAAGAAGTTCTTGGGACAGATAAATGTGAATGAATATTTATATCATCATTGTCAGTTCTTAATTTTAATACCCCATCATTGACGGTCGTAAACACATGCGTTTTTTCCATATTTGGTATTCCGCTTCTTGATGAGAGTATTTGTGGAAACTGAACTCTAGTTCCAGTTATCTTTTGCAGCTCTGAAATCGATTATCAAAGGTCGTTTTGTATTGTGAAATCTCTTCTTTTTGGCCAAGTATTTTAATGTATTTTATCCCTGGAAGGTGTCCATCACAAAATGAGATGCATTTTTTTCCGGGTGTTGATAAAAATAGTATATTATTCTATGAGCAAGGAATGTAAGCAATTTCTCACGAGAACGAAGTTTGCAGCACGAGCGTTCGAGTGAGAAATTGCCATTACTTGCGAATGGAATACTATACTTTTTCTACGACCATGCAACGAAATTATATAAATTAATTTTTGTGCATATAGGGACAGCTGTATGTCACTATGACGGTTTACAGGATTTTGACAGATTAAAATTGTTTGGTGCGCCTTGTCACTTAGCGACGTTGTCAATGCCTTGACAATGTCGCTAAGCAGTGTATCAACAATTTGGAAATGAAGAATCCAGAGCTGTGATTGGTTCTAAAGCCGTGAGGAATGAAATATTTCTCACTACTGGCGGGGTATGAGGAGCCAGGAATGAAATATTTGTCATGTGTGTGGGGAATGGTTAGTATTACTTATCATAAATTGCCATGATAATGAATGCATTCCTCAATAGGAGTAGAAAAAATACATTCCGCACCTACATAATAACTATTTTAAGCTGAATGACGTTAATAATTTTATAGTAAACTGTAATTACTAATAAATTCACCTGTTCTAATTTAAGAAAGGAATTATCCTATTTGTTAGTAAGCAGATTAATATTTTCCTCATGTGCATTTTATTCCAAACGCAGTGAAGTGCACAAGAATGGGAGCGTCATTAGAAAATTATTTTCTATTAAATGGTAAAGCGAGCAACTTAATTTTTTCTGGACAATTTCATTGTCAAATGTTAGATTAAGATAATAAAATTTTTTGGAAAGGAAAATGGAGCTGGTATGTTTCTCACGGCGGATGAAAACTATGTTATTTATTGAAGCAAATCGCTCTTTACTATAAACAGGAAAGACTAAAAACGGTACAGAAAAAGCCAAGATTACCCATACTCATACTCATATACATACTCATAATCATACTCATACTCTTACTATTACATATAAAACAAGTTAAATACAAATACTTATTCTCCGATATAGAAGAGTGATTTAGCTATTAAACGGGAATAGTAACATGAAATGCACAACTTGCTTGCCAATTAGCAGACCGTTATCTGTCTTTCCCCTATGCAGTTTCGGGTTTTTCTTTTTTCCGTTATCGGATTCTACCACACCATTATTCACCCCGAATCTGTCGTATTCCCCCACTGGCAAAATTAATGCTGGTTTGAGACGTCCGTCGTAAAAAATGGTGCCCGCTGGGTGAAGACAGGCTGAGATATTATCGTCGCTGCTCTTCCCCTTGGGAGCAGGTATCTTTCTAGCGCTGACAATGAGTACAAGATGTTCACTTATCGATTTAATTATAGTGACAATGCCCCCGCTGTTACGAGCTCGCAGCCTCCAACGCTGACGCTATTTCGGACCTTTTCTGCCTGGATTTCAGGAATTCCGTAGAATCCCGTTTAAGTATTCCCACGTAAAGCTCGTCTCTATTATTTGAGACACGATCTGAATTTATGGTAATATCAACAGGGAAATGAGTAAATTGCCAATTACTGCAACAAACTGATGGTTTGCTGCTGTATTCGTTTTTACGTCCAGACCTGTTGCACCAAAAATCCCATTTATATTTATGAGCATTCGGCGAACTTGTCTGTACAGGTTGTTGTATGCATGTAATAACATCCCTAGGGGATGAACCTTATAAACAAGAAGATAATACGGACATCCCTTTGTTGGTTATAGTGAACTCTGTGCGAAACTATAATATTGTTCGTGGTCAACTCGACCTCGACTGTTCTATTTCTGTATACAAGTAAATTACACCACGGAAAACAAAATCAAGGCAAGTCATGTCATGATGTTGTGATCGTTAAGAATGCACTTCCGTGTAACAAGTTTTATATACTTCTCCACGAAGTGCACCATAAAGTATTAGTCACAATTTCAGCTCTGTTAAGCCAATTATGTTTGTTCAATTTCTCAGCAGCGATTCTGATCTCAATAAACGATGGTGTGTTGAGTGAAATACCTACCTTGTTGTTTGTGTAATTATTTCGAAATTAGTGCTAGCATCCTTTCTAATGTACTGTAGAGAAGGGTTAGTATCTTCAGAAAAAAACATGGATTTTACTTCTTTTGCATATACATATACTCTGTGCTTGTTATACAAAGTGTTTAGTAGTTCGTTGTAAAGATGGAATGAGCTGATTTTGTAGCTAGTTAACTCGATTTATCAGGCAGTATACAAAGTTTTATAGAGTTATTCAGGTATTATGTGGAATATTAACGCCCGCATCTTAACGTTTGTTTTTAAGAAATAGAATTTGTAATATATTCTTGCAGAGCAGAACATTCTTTGTATTGACTGGGAGGAATACATACTTAAAAAAGTTGTCTCATTGCTTTTGTCTTCATAGTTTTAGTCTTCAATATCGCAGTTTTTCTTTTATCCTAGACAATTCTAACGCTTCGTAAAAAAAAACAAAAAATTTAAGTAGGCACCTGCCAGAATTTCCTAAGTAGGGTGCAAAAAAAGCTTGATCATACATACAAAATCAATCCTAAAAACCTAACCTTTCGACTACAAAGATCAAGAGATTAGATACATTTCCATCTCATTTAGTTTTTTTTTGCTGGAAAAGTTCACTTTTCAATCCATTTTTTTAAAGACGTTTTTGAACGAGTTTGTTCATATTTGGAATAATTATTTAAGAACTTACAATAAACACATATTTGCAATGGTATTGTCATGTCAGTGGTTTTCAAGGTTTTAATGGTAAGGCCGATTTTTTTTAAGATTGATTCAGATTTGATATTTTCTGTATCTTTGCCTACTTTTCTAGTTTATTGTTCCTAATATGAACAAAATTGGTTCAGAAACGCGTTTGAAAAGTGAATTTTAAGCAGTACACCGAAGAAATGAAAATGAACTGCATGTGGATACGTAAAAAAACATCAAGATAATTATTGTTGGTATGTGTACCGTTTCTTAGTCTTCATGAACCTTTTGTCTCTGTGTAGTTACCCGGTTATTGTACTGGATCCTTCAATTTGTATATGTCGTAGGCAAATGGGTATTTCTGACAAATGGCATTTGCCTAGGCAAAATCTATTTGCCATGGCAAATATATATTGACGCTGTATTTATATGTTTAAAGCTATTTGCCTAGGCAAATGTGTTTGCCCCGTTGGTAGGCAAATAGCATTTTGTACAGAAATCCAGCGGTTACGTTTCGCTACGCTAAAATACATTCCGTACGGGTAGAGAAGTCCGTAGCGTCATCAATTAATGGGGGCTCTCTTCCTTCCTCTCTGTTGGTTATGGTCATTTGTATAACAAAAACTCTTTGACGACAGGCATTGCCATACACATTGCAACAATAATTTTTCTGTGCCGATTTGATTCAAACAGAGAAAAAATGATGACGTAAGCGACTGGTTTTAGCGAACATACTGTAACCGTAATCGCAAGTGACAGTGGCCAATCAGCATACTGTTGGATTTTCAAATTATGTGAGGTTATGTGATTGTTGTCAGCGTTATTAACGTCATCTCCGTTTCTTATCACAACAAATAGGTACTTGGTTCGGCTACTGTGTTTGGAACATCACAGTATGAAGACATGCAAAACGTTTCAACACACCAAATGTTCACTGAGTTGTACGTTTGTTCCGCATTATTTCCGTATGCAAAATAGAGTTAGGTGCTATCATCATCTGCATCGATGCATATGACGTATAACGTATGACGTATGTGTATGACGTATTTTAGAACTAACATGCACAGAGTGCTCATAACTTCACATAATTTTAAAACAAACGCGATTGACAACTAAATACTATTTTCCTGACAATGGTCTTGGCAAATACATTTGCCTTAGTATATACCTTTAAAAATAAAAATAAACGTTCCATATCTACTTGCCCAGGAAAATAGCTTTTGCCTACGCAAAAGTTTTTTGTTTAAAATAACCATTTGCCTACGCCATATATATTGAGGACAAAACCTCAAAAATGCAAAATAGTATCCAAGTAAACATTAAGCTTGGTTCTTTTACATGATATTGTGTTTACCTGTGGCCTTGAAGCATTGATAGTGTTCTTTAGTTTTGTAGTGGAATCATCTCACAGACAACAACAAACTTGTCATGCTTTTCCAATATCGTTTACAGGACAACATCAATAGTCTAGATATTACAGTTTTACAAATCGAACACTCGTAAAGCAGAAGGGGTCCTTTGTATATAGGAATTTCGACACCAGTAATTCTACATCAGACATATTCTATTGTTACAGGTATCCCTGATGACAAAGATCATACCGTCGCCGGACTGGTTCATCGGCATCGACAGTTTCGACCTGTGCGTGAATGGCAACTGGCTGGACAGCATCACAATAGAGGTGAGCTTACCAAAAGAGATAAGATCTGAACGACCATCGACGCGCGTCGGCTCAAATTTTCACACATGACCGCGTATCTATTCTGAATTGCAGGTGGATCCCATTGACGCCGGCACTGATAACGGGTTCACGTTTACAGCGCCGAACTGGCCGACAGAGCCGCAGGGTGTTGCGTATCGCATCACCTCACGCTACCCCTCGCACCCGGCCGGCTCGTTCTTCTACCCTTACATGAAGAGGCTGCCGGCGATCGGCACGTTCCAATTTATTAAGGTAATGACATCGGCATAATGAGCGTAACTAACGCGAGATTGGTTTTACTAATTACCGTGATGAGATCGTCTGATTGGACAGTAAACTAACCGCGGACCGCCGAGCGTGAACTTCCTCGGCGACAATTACTTCTCTGTTATTAGTTACCCTGATTTCGACCGTTAAGGGTTTTACGTCGCCTGTTATTAATATGTATAATTTACCGGTAGTAGCTGAAAATGTGTTATGATTTACTAGGTAATCTCAACATTACCCAAACTTTTGAGTTAGAGTGTTGATAATTAAAAATGTGTTTTACGATAACTAGCTATTGTCAAAAGGAGCTTGCGACGGAAATTTATTAGAAGATACAACGTATTAAGGGCGGGCTTTTAACTTAAAGTAATTGGTGTTATCCATATTGCAAGGTTTCTGCTTTAGTATTGAAATAGAACGAAATATCTTCTTCCTTGTACGGTTTTTCTTTTATCGAGACATGTTTCGATGCCTAAGCACCATCATCAGTCGGGAATCTACAAAATTTCGTTATAAGTTACAAACTTACGGTCAAATTTCTTATAGTCTAACAAGATGCATCTTGATGTACCTCCTTCGTTTATTAGTAAAGTTTATTGTGTCCAAATTTGCGTCGTGTGAGAACTACGTTTGTTGCTAGTATGTTTTAATGGAGGTCAGTTATCTCTTGTTTTTCTTCTCCGTTGCTCATGTGCGTTTTTGGTTGTGGTTGCGATTAGACCTTTAGTGGTCAGAGTATGCAACCAAGAAACGGGACACTAAATAAATAATAAAAACGCAAAACTGCTCCATAAGTGTAACAAGGGATATAAGATGGACCTTTTAGAACAGCTGGAGATTGATCGACATAAAAAAGACACAAAGACAAACTTGATTCTCCATTTTGTATATAAAATTAATATATTAATATCGTAATGTAACAAATGATCGAATATTTGTCTTAAGATACGATATTTTGTAGATTCCCGACTGATGATGTTGCCTAGGCATCGAACCATGTCTCGATTAAATAAAAACCGTGCAAGGAAGAAGAGATTTCGTTTTATTTCAATATTAAAGTATTTAGGATTTTTGCTAAGCAAACTCCTCAAAAATATTATCCAGGAGATTTTTTTGGCAACTTTGATTATCTTTGTTGTAATCCTAAACGATAGACAATAGTCGATTTTTGCCTTTTAGCTGATCAAAATATATTTGTTTGTAAGTGAACTTAACATAGATTTGGGGGAAAATTATGAAGAAAAAAAAAACTCAGCCACAACAGGGATATTTTAGGGGAGGTTCAAACATAATTATGTTTGGCGAGTAAAGAAATCAAGAACTTCTGGGGTGGGTTTTGAATTTAGTTTTAAAGTTCTGAGAATACTGCACCTGTGAAAATACTAAAAATATTTAAAAACAATCTAAGTAACAATTGGGTTGTACTTATCAGAGTTGCGATTGAGAATTAAACGTGTAAAAATTCTGAAAACATTGGAAGATGATAATATGATAAGTACAAATACAAGTTATGTGTGGTATGATTGGATAGATATTTTAAAAGAAAACATCTTTTGTTGGAAAATAAATCGTTATCTTAAAATCGAAAGAAATCATAAGTTTACGAAATAAACCATATGATATAGGATTATGAAGAGACTTTTGATTTGGACAGTTGGCTGTTCAAAACTGACATAAAGGGCTTACAAGCGTTTTCTCACTGTCCTTCTCTACTAATTAAATACAAAACAATTACCTGTTATTTTTTCGTGATTACAACTTTTGCACATGCCACAACCGATTGTGGTTTCTTTCGTAAGCCAATTTAAAAACATTTTTTTCTAGGTAATGTTCTTTCTTATTAAAATATCTATCTAAAGACCTAGGTTCTGGTTTGGATTTTCACCTCAATGCAGTATCAGTATACTTTTGGTAAAAAAAAATATTTGAGCAAATATGACATTATGACTATAATGTCTACGTGGTAAAAAAAACTGTAAAGTTTTTAAATTTCCAAATTTATATTTACGAATATTTAATACAAAATCAAGTCTCATTCTTAGACAATCTGGCTAGGCTTTGCCGTTCCGGGACCACCGGCTTAACGTGCCTTTCAAACCACGGGTGCGGAGTAAAAAATATGTAGTTGCCCACTCCGCCCACATAAGCCATAATTTCGACTATAACCATTATTCCGAAAAACTGACACACTTTAGCAAACTGACAAAGAAATTACATACTTAGAAATTAATGTGGTTTGACAGAATTCTTTAAGTAGTATGAAATGAAAGCATGGATCCCCAAAGCTATGAAGAGAAAAACAAATGCGAAGGAGCCAAAATTACCACACGCCTGGTTAAAAAGCATTTTCTATGGGACTTCTCAATTGTCCACATATCGTTTAAATTTGATTCAATTTAAGCATTTTATGGTCAACTCAAAAAGTTACTTTTTATTTATTTTTTAAGGGAACCCTAGGGCTAGGGTGGAGCAATTTTACGGTTCACTACATCTTTATTAGTTTTTTTTTTTTAATTGAAATTATCATTATAAACTTAAATTCTTCTATATTTGTGTTTTTTAGTCAATTGAATTTGTCGTTATTATAAAACATTCAAACATGAAAACAGCCCTTTTGCGAAATTACTTTGGTCTATTTCCAGACCCATTTTGATTAAGAATTATTGACTTCGATCTTCAAGGAGGAGTCGTTAAATTTGTTGATTAACACCCTGCTAGTTTTGAAGGGACATATGCCTCAGGGCAATAGAATTTTTTATTTAATAACTTATAGTCTAACCTAACGCATTTCGGTGAAAATTAATAAATAAAATCGCAGTTCGGTCCTGTTGCGCGGTTGTTGAACGACCTCAGACTACAGGGTGGCGAATGGCGTTAATGAACCAATTGATTACTTGTCACGATATCCCACCACTCTCGGTTGCCGCTTGACATTGACCTACTTAGATAGTTGTTATCATCAGCTGTTAGCTGTTCTATGGAAAATCTTATCGACAATCAGTCTGTAGTCTAATAAAGAGCGTTATACCAGGTCGTTTTTTTCTCAGCTAGCATATCCCACAATTTAGTTGAACAGTAAAAGAAATAATATAGATTTCAATAAATGATAGTCGTGTACAACGATCCCAGACTTCAGTTTCCACCCAGTGTATATCATTGGACTTTATTTACCTCGACGTTATCGTAGCATATCGGAAAGGTGAAATTCATGGTAAAAATATTCTGTCAATTTATTAGGTCCTCCGCACGGTTGATGTAAAAATCAGCCGAAGTAGTTCGGCAACATCAATAATGTATAATTTCATCGGGTGCATTTTTCCAATTCGCTAGGTTTATTGCAGTTCTGATGGGGGCATCTCTATCCCATGTATTCGCGAACTAGGTCGTGAAATTCGAATAACTGGAACGCTGGCCCAGTAGTGCGCGATGTTTTCGACGATCGTACAGATAGGTGAAATATGTTTTATAATTTCGCGGCATCCGAAAAACACATATTTCACCCCCGCAACTTCGCTCGGCCAACAAGAAAACTAGAAGCGTCGTTTGCATTGACACTATTGGGAATTTAGTTTTCAGATTTATGACGATCTCATCCGGAAAAGTTCTCCCTAAACTTTCCAGATATCCTTTATACATGTATCTCGAACACATGCACCACAGACGAACAACCCTCTTCATTGATCTCAAGGAGGTTTTGTTTATATTGCATCTATTCAGAATATTATCACTTTATCTTTATCTTCACCCTTACCTTCATAGCATATCTTAATATATTCTAGGTTAAAGAATACGAATTGAGCGAAGTTTTTCACCATTCCGAAGACGAACAGCACTATGAGGTCCTCAAGATGGAACATCTGTCACAAAACAACGGAAACGCCATCACAGGTAACAGTGACATAGAAACGGCCATAGAAGAAGAGAGGAAGGAACAGGAAGTTCATCAATACCCTAAATTACGACCAAGGATGCAACAGTTTCTCTACACGACCACATCGGCAACCAGCCAAGGAAGTACGGCATACGAAAACAAAGAATCCAACAATATGTGCGTAACATGATGATAATAGACTTTATGATTATCTTTAACGATATGAATTTTACAGTAAATCTGATGAAGCGACAACGACAATAATCTCTCTCCCTGACATCGTGCCACGTGGCAATAAGGACGCTATTATGAACAGCATTGTGGATTCTTACAGAAGTCAGTCAAAGGATCACCGCCGAAAGAAGTACCGCAAGTCGAAGAAGACCCGTAAGTCACGTTAGTACCATCTTTTATATTTTCTTTTTTAGTCTATAACCTAACATAAAATTTTATTATATGGCAAGTAGTTTTACAATGAGAAAAACGTACTTGAGTATTCATCTTCTATTGATTGCAAAAGTATTCAGCCCTGTGTTTGATGGATCAAAGCACGAATTAATAAAAACAAAATATTTTGGACTATCACGTTTTTTGTTTGGTCAGTCACTTATATACTCAACAATTTTATTTCAAAATGTTATAATGACATACTGTCAGAAAGTAATATTATAGATTAATAATATGGTGACATACAGGTGCGATGTAAATTTTAAATAAAGTAAAAATTACAGCCACAACCTGGATTTGAACCAGGGACCTTTGCGTTTTTAGCAGAATGCTCTCCCATCTGAGCTACTGAAGCCTATGACATTTGTTAGATATAATTCTCATAAATCACGGAAAGGGAGTACTGGTTACTACTAACAAATGTCATAGGCCTCAGTAGCTTAGATGGGATAGCATTGTGCTGGAAACTCAAAGCTCCCTGGTTCAAATCCAGGTTGTGACTGTAATTTTTGTTTTATTTAAAATTTACATCCCGCCTGTATGTCACCATATTGTTAACCTGTAATATTACTTTGACAAAGTATGTCGTTATACATTTCCAAGTATCTACTGTAGTATTTGCTCTTTCGAAAAAGATATAAGCGCCATTAGAATGAAAGTTATCTAGTTAGCTATAAGAAAGCCAACTTTGCAGCAAATTGCAGAAAAGACAACTAAAACAAGCTTAATGAAGTAAACTGTAACACAACAAACAAAAAGTTTTGACTACTCCATATTTTATTTACACAGCGTAGACAAATTATATACAGTCAAGCAGAAATGTTGAATTGTTTTTTTGTTTACTAGTTTTTGAAGAAATAAATTGGACTTCTGTTGATAAACAAAATTGAGAGGGTTCTGAATAATTTTTTTTTTTTCAAAAATAAACAACAGCATAACAAAAGAAAATTTTGGTAGAAACGTCAAGAAAGTCATCAATTAAATATCGTAAAATATTAATAATTCCGAGAAAAGTGTATTGAATCTGTCCTTCCTGACGGCAGGTTTTCGAAAACGTAATGCTACATTTCAAACATGTTTTAAAACATGAATTTTTGTGAACATTAAGTATTCAACTTTGTACTTCTACCTGGTTTGTTACAACCATTGCCAAACTCAAAATTTGATGCTTTTGAGCAATTTCAAAAACCTTACGTGATAGGAAGCTTTAGTGTGGATTCGTAATTCGTATTCAGTGCAAAGATAGTTGAGGGCAAAATATAAAACATTGGCATCTCTCGCGCCCAATTTGTACTTGTTCTACCAAGAAAAGTAATATCAAGTCAAAATTGTCGTATTTTCTGTTTTATAAATAAAAATGTTTAACGACATCAAAGTAATATTATAGGTTACTAATATGGTGATATACAGGCGGGATGTAAATTTAAATAAACCAAAAATTTCAGCCACAACCTGGATTTGAATCATGGTCCTTTGCTTTGCTAGCACAATGCTCTAACCAACTAAGCTATAAAGACCTATGTCATTCGTTAGGGATAATGAAAATTATCCCTATAATTTTGTTTTTGCAGTCATCCATTATCTTTTTCTTTACGAAAGTGTGCTTAGTGACTGGTTGATTGATTGTAACAGGTTAATAACATTGCAATGTTTCATATAGGACCACCAAGGGATTGCAAAGTAGGAGATTGGAGTCAATGGAGCGCCTGCAGCAAGTCGTGCGGTATTGGCGAGATGCAACGTCGCAGAGAGGTAATAAAGCATGCCAGAAGGGGTGGAAGACTCTGCCCACCGCTGCTAGAGACGAAGTGGTGCGGATCGGCGAGGAGCTGCAACCGCGGATACTTCCAATGGTAGATTACTAGCAAGATGCAGCGAGAGAGAGAGCTCTTACAGTATTATATGGTCGCGTAAATTATAATAAAATGTCAAGATGTGTTTGGCATTCAGAGGCCCTCGAAGTGCAGCACGAAATTCGAGCGAAACCGCGAACGATGCGATATTGTTTCTGAATTATACCAAGGACAATCCCAAAAACCAATTCGGTGTTACTCCTGTTAATCAGTGTTCAATAAGATCGAGATATTCTATTCAAAATCAATTTCTGTCCGAAATTTTGTACGGCGCGCCGAGTGTTTGCGCGCGAGTAATCGTTAGGCATTTGTTTTACCTGTAAATATATTAATGTATGTATAATGTAGGTACAAATTCAATAGGTGTAGTCAGTCAATATTTATGTCGAGTACTTATGATGATTTCTGTCGAACCTATGGCATATTCTATCAACTTTTAATATTATATATTGATTTTGTCTTTCTTATTTTTTATCGCGAAAACCGAGCGTGTGTAACCTTCTAAAAACGGCGTGAGCAATTTCTCATCTTCTTTCCGTCTGTCTAAGTGTGTATTATATAATTGTACTAATTTCTTGTGTCAGCTCGAGTGTAGTATCCATTGTTTCATCGTGAATCAACAATAAAAGTTATATTTATAAAAAAATCAACGTTGTTTTTAATATATTTAAGTTCCCCCGGCGAATCCACCAAAATTTACCATAAAATTAATTTGTTCCAATACAAAGCAATTATAGAAATAAAAAAGTATCTATGTTTTATTCTCTATATTTCATCACAGTATGCGTATTACAATATGGTACTGCAGTGGTGACTCCTCTCTAGAGATGACATCCTGTTTGAACTGTTGGACCTGAACCTAAAATCAAGGAATAATTGTCAGTAAGAGAATACGGTAAGTATAAAAATCAACAAAGTAGAAACTTAAAAATACTGAGTTTGCGCAAAGCGATTTTTGGTTGTTAAAATTCCTTGTTATGCTTGTGATTATAAAGTTGAAAAGTAAACATAATCAAATGCGAATTCCTTATACTACATTTTGTATGTATGTCTCTATTATCGACTGGAATTAATTGTATGCAGAATAAAACGCTGTATGGTAGTAGCTAGTGTTTTTTGTCGATAAAAAATTGTTAAGCTTTTTTACAATCGATTTCGGTCCATGTGTTGATGGACCGTCATGCGGCTAGAGGAGGAAAAATCAAACTATTAAAAAACAATTAACGGACGAGCGCATCATTGACAACTACAATATACATGTAAAGCGCAAAAACGCCATAATGTGTGTGTTAATTTATTTTGTTGTATTTATGACGTTTTTGCGCTTTACATGTATATTGTAGTTTTCAATGATGCGCTCGTCCGGTAATTGTTTTTTAATAGTTTGATTTTTCCTCCTCTAGCCGCACCTGATGATGGTCCAGCAACACATGGACCGAAATCAATTGTGAAAAAACTTAACCATTTTTTATCGCCAATAAAACACTAGCTACCATACAGCGTTTTATTATGCATACAATCCTTATACTATATTTCAAATAGCACAAAAATCAAGTAGTCTAGCGTTAAAACGTTTGAGAGTTGTCTGAGTTGGCTGGGAATTTGCTACAAATCCAGGAAAGTTCTTTGGTGACATACACTAATAGTGCTGTCTTAAAAAAAGGCGTTTAGCAGTAAACTGAGACGTGTTTGAACGGCTACAGGATGGTGTTGTTCCTCTCTTCAGAAAGTATTGTTCAGGTTAGAACTGCAATATTAATATAATGTCGAATTTGAAAAAGCGATGAGAAGAATGCCTCACAGAAATATGAATTACACTGAGGAACGCAACAATAATTGTTGCTTTTATTGCTTCTTTTAGTCGCTCTTTCCATATTTTATCCAATAATAGTTTTCCAAATGCACGTATAACACTTTCTAGCGGCGCTGTCAATTTTCTTCCACGAGGGGCGACTCTTTCCTTCGTTTTCGCAAATTACAAAATCACAATACAAAATGACGTAGTTGATACGTCAGTTCTGACAGCACGCACATATCTATAGTTTCCATTAGTAAAAAAAGAAAAAACAGAAAACATCGAACAATCTTCATCAATCATTTATACATACTCGACCTTCTTCAGTATCGATCAACAAGGTCAACAGAATCAACTATGGCAACAGAACACTGTTATTTCCGTCGATGAGATAACGGTAATTCGTAAAACAATAGATGATAATTGGCCCAATTTCTGTTGGGGTGGGTTGCGGCCGCCACTGAAACTTCATTATTGGGTAAGTTTACGTACGTGAGAAGCGAACGGGCCGCGTTCAGCACGTCTACGGTCTACAGCGGGATAGACAGGACGGCAAGCAGAAGATACTGACTGGTGTGGGTTTAACGTCATTCCAGCGAAGTCTGGCCCCGGTAGCAGAACCGGGACCATCAATAAGTTAATTACAATTGATTGCGCCCTGTCTAACGAGCAAGGGAGTGAAATTTGCTCGAGATTACTACCACCTTTAACGTTTTACGACCCCCACCGAACCGGATATGTTCAATTAATCCACGAATTATAATATTCAAGTAGCAGACTACGTATATACGTACCTAAACCGAACTTAACGTAAACGTAAATAATTAAAACCACAGGGAAAAACTTACATTTTTTGGCCTGTGTACTCACTAATCATTAGTGTGCGTGGATATGAAAATGGCCCAGTTGACCGAAATTGAGTTATGAGTTATAACCAAAAAGAGAAATTCAAAAAAATATATATTATATATATATATATATATATATATATATATATATATTAAGTTGCTGTTGCAAAAAGTAAACTTTTGCGTTATAAGTGTTCACCTCAAAGTTTCGCAAAATTTAAAAGTTAATAACGTTGCGCATATTTGGAAGTTATGCTGACTCCAACATTTTTGGAAGAATTTCAATATTAGTTTCAAGATTTTTACTAGAATAAAGAATTTATTATTTTTTTATTCCGTTTTTAAATAGGTTTTTAAATCTATAGCGCCATTGGCCTGGAGCAACAAAATAGTGTAAACTAGGTATCTTCATCTCTCGAGTCTTAAGAAGATTTTCACGTAAGGGGTTTTTGGGGGTCTCTGATACCAAATCTGATTTTGGATTTTTAGAATGCAAAATGGCGGATTTAATATGGCGACCGAAAATGTAATTAAGTGTCAGCGTCATATAAAAATTAAAACAAGTGATATATGAAGGTTTCGGATTCTAAATCTGTTGTCAGATGTATAAAATTTAAAATGGCGGATCCAATATGGCAACTAAACATGTAATTAACTGACGCATTCGGAAGAAAACAGAAATATCTGATGGCACCGAGTGCGATCTGGCAACCATGATAATTTAACGTGAATTTGCAACGTTTCTCTTTCTATTTCCTGTAACATAATTATGCAGCTCTATGCTTGCAACCCTTATGGCAGTTAAAAATCCAAATTTGCTAATTCAATCTGTCGACGAAAAAAAAAATACAAGTAAATCAGATAGTATCAAATTATTTTAAACGTTTAAATTATAATAAATAAACAAACTAAGTACACAAAGCATGGAAATACAATCATAATAAATTTATATAAAAAGTACCTTTTTTAAAAACTACGCTTTATAAACATAATTACAATTATAGAAAAAGATCTTAAAATTTTCCATTTTATTCATTTTATTCATTTGAAGCATTTTCTTTTTTTTTCATTTTTTTTGTTAATTCGTATATTGTCACCGGAAATCTGCCCACATGCAAAAAAAAATCTTGTTGCGACATTTGGAAGTAGGAAATATATCGATTACAAGATTTGAACGTAACAAACAAACAACAGCGTAGTAATTGTCCCGGAATATTATATAACTTTGTAATTATATTTTGTACAAATAAGTTTATAAACTGCTATTATACGGACATTTGTTTGTGCCACTGTATGCGGCAAACCGTAATGCGCTAGAGCATAACGTGATATCGAACAGGTCCCTTTTTCGTTCGCAATAAAAACGCATTTTTTCATGCGTTTCAAACCGCAGACGGGTTTCAGACAACCATATCTGACAAAAAACGCAATAAATAGACTAATTAACGAATGAAGCAAAAATGTAAATGTATTTTGAACTAGTTTAACTTTCTTTGTGATTATTTCCGTAACTTGAAACGGACAACTGGTCCCGTTTCACATCCACGCACACATTTCATCAAATAAAGCAAAAGGTCTGGCCTCCTTCAAGTGTAAGTAGAATTAATATTAAGGTAAGTTAAGATTGTTAATACGAACCTCTTTGGCAAATAGTGCCTTTCTTCAGTGAACTGCTCTTGTAGATCTGCAGAGATTTTTCTTGCTCCTACACGCCAGGCATCATGAGTTGAACCAGACATTACCTCATGACAAGGAGCTGAAATAAAAGATTTAATTAATATTTTGATCTGTTTTCTTTATAATATTTCCAGTTATTTTACAGTCTTGTTCATAATCTCTTATAGTTCTTTGTTGATTATATTCACATTCATTGAAAGAAACTTATGCCAAATGCAGCCACTTTTTATAAATCTGGGAAATTTCAGGTGAAACTGCTGCACTGGCCAGTTAACGAATAATGAATAGCAATTTTTTATGCTTGCCGTTTAATACTGGACAAAGGTGGGGTTTTGGGGGTTATATACGACGGAATAAATTTCGGCGAGGGTGCTTCTTTTATGGGACAGTTTAATAGTCGGTGACCTCAATAAATATCCCATCAAATGCCTATTATTCAAATACGGTAACTTTGTGACCGTGTACCCGACAATATATGCACATTTACTATTTAGAGCAAATAATCAAAATACCTTGATAATATTATCGACCTAAGATTTTATAGTTTTCTTTAATATCCCTAAGAAGTTTCTCTAGTAATACATGTTAAACACATCACGTGTGAATAATGTGTCAGCAAGATACTATATCTATATTATTTATGTTTTATACTGGATATTATTTTCAAATTATTCACAGTAGTATTTGCTCTTTTGAAAAACAGAAACAAAAGATATAAGCGCCATAAGAATAAAGGTTGAAAGCTATAAGAAAGCCAACTTTGCACCAAATTGCAGAAAAGACAACTAAAACAAGCTTACTGAAGTAAACTGTAACACAACAAACAAAAAGCTTTGACTACTCCGTATTTTATTTACAGAGCGTAGATAAATTATATACAGTCAAGCAGAAATTTTGAATTGTTTTTTGTTTTCTAGTTTTTGAGGAAATAAATTGGACTTCTGTTGAGGAACAACTTGAGAGGGTACTGAAATTTAAAAAATGTTCAAAAATAAATGCCAGCATTACAAAATAAAATTTTGGTAAAAAAGTCATAAATTAAATATCGTAAAATATTGATAATTCTGAGAAAAATGTATTGCATGTGACTCAAAAGCTTCCCGACGACAGGTTTTTGAAAAAGTAATGCTACATTTCAAACATGATTTAAAACATGAATTTTTGTGAACATTAAGCGTCAAACTTTGTATTTTTACCTGGTATCTTGAAGGTTTCTCTACACCATAATATTGCAAACTCATTTTTTGCATATTGAGCTATTTCAAAAACTTTACGTGATAGGAAGCTTTAGTGTGGATTCGTATTTCGTATTCAGCGCAAACATAGTTGAAGGCAAAATGTAAAACATTGGCATCTGTAGCGCCCAATTTGTACTTGCTCTACCAAGAAAGGTGATATCAAGTCAAAATTGTCGATTTTATGTTTTATCAAAAATTACAGCCACAAACTAGATTTGAACCAGGGACCATTGCGTTTCTAGCACAATGCTATCCCATCTGAGCTGCTGAGGCCTATGACATTTGGTAGATATAATTGTCATAAATCAAAGAAAGGAAGTAGTGGTTACTACCAAACAAGATAGGTTAGTGTTTTTTTTATCTTTTATGTTTTTAATGTTGACAATAATGTACAAAGTGGTCTATGATATAGGGGAGGCTATTTTTTAGCGATTTACGAAGCAATGCGAATGAAATTGGAGGATTGTTAGATACACATAAAACTAAATGTTTTCAGATAATTTTAAGATTGATTTAACTATAAACTAAATTTTTAAATTGCACCCTTTACCCTGGGATTCTACTTTTACTAGTTTATATGTTAAATTACGTTTACTTATTGGTTCACATCAATCGGATAATTAACACGCACACAACGATTAATGTAGACTTTTATTTGGCTAAGCTTTGACATTTAGTAACTTTCAAACTACTGTCTTTGATTATTCTACTAGACTAAAGGAAAACGTCCCGGAAACAAAGACAGATCGCTTTGTATTTTAGTATTTGGTCGCGTCCAATTTCCGTTGTCATCGGAAATATCTCGAACTAACTTCAAACTAAGCGCTCGATCACCGGTAGTACACTTCACGTGTTCGCTCATCTATAACATGCAATTTCGTGCATTACGTCGTGATTATATTGTGTTAATTTGGAGCTTTTGGCGTTGACTAGTTGAGTAAATGGAAAGCTGCTTAGTCGTACGTCGTTAGTCAAGCATTCAGGCGGCCAAACCGCGTCAAGCGTGCAATGGACTGTACATGAGCGTACATTAAAATTGCAGTAAAGTCCAGGGCAATTAGTACCGCTGTGTGAGTGATGCGCCAAATGAATACCAGAGTTACTGTTAACAACCGAACTTCCAGCCGAGTACACGCTGACTTCCTCTCGAGGACTGTGCACTATATATTTTACAATAGGACCCTGGCGCGCGCGACGGACCCTCCTCTTAACAGCAGGGACACCATATTATTCACAGAGAGCTTGATGCAACACTGTGGTCCTATATAAAACTTTAATTAAAAAGGTTGCTATGCTAAAAAAACGTGCGGTGGACTAAGAGAATGTACCTATTATATTAATGGAATACTAAACAACAGTGTTGTCGGGTACGCAATGAGTTAATTCCATTCTTCGTCATGACTAATGACTACATTATTATACCAGTCATGACTTATGAGTAACGAGTGGTCAACAAAAATTACACTATGTTACAAAATAAAGCAAAAACCACATAAACTTTCACGCGACTGGAAATTGAGGCATCTGGAAACAGAATCCACTATGTCACAGAAAACTATTTTTTAACTCATTTTTACTGTTTTATTTTGGACTTCAATTTTGGACTACCCGGTTTGCAACATAAACTTCGTCAAAATCGATTTTATTAGTGTTTATTAGATAACATTGGGCAATACTAATTTTGTGACTGGGATGTAAGTTTGAGGAGTTTTTTGTCCTGAATACAAAACCGAACTCAGAAGTTAACAATCACGTCGGGATTTTGAAAAATATGAGGTGGAAATGTAAAAGAATCGTGTGATTTTGATGATGGTTTTGATAGATTCTATAAATTGTCTTCATGTGAGCTTAAAAAAGTATGGCCTTGCATAAAAAACTCAAAAAAAGGTTCATATCATAAAAATGTTCGAAAAAATCATCAAAATGTAAAAAAGTGATTGTTCAATGTTAAAATTTCTAATTTAATCAAAAATGCTTAAACATTGTACACAAGATTCGTTTGATCAATAATATAATACACAGTGTTTTTTTGCCCACAGTGGGCAAAAAAAACGGTACAAATTTTTAATCATTCGTACCTATTTCCAATAATATTAAAACAATTCAAATATTTCTTTAAAAAACGAGTTTTGTGAAGATTCAAGCCATACCATATTCGCAATAGCAGAGAGTTTCACCCCAAAGTTATGTTGCTTTATGTTTGGCTATGGAACATGTCTGATAATATCGGGTCAATTTAATGTGAATTAAAAGGTGTATTAAAATCAATGGGTAATGACATTTGTCTTGTTTTGGTAAAACATGGCACTAGAGATCTTATAGCATCTTTGGTGTTGTTGTAGGCGGCATGTTTGATTTTATCGTTTTAGGTGGTCTTTTCGTTCAATTATAATGTATCACACTTGTTGTTTAGCTGTAAATTTTACACGTATCTTACTTGCTCTTGTTGTTTTGTTGGTTTTTACTAAGATTGAATCGGAGCTGGAATCAACGCTTTTGGAGTAACATTACTTCAACCAAGTCTTCTTTTTTATTTTTATGTAATGTTTAAAAAAGAGCACTTGCAACATCAGCCCAAAGCTACCCTGAATACATTGAGTTGTTCGTTTTTTAGATATTTTTTATTTGAAGATGTAATTTTTACGTGAAAACCGAACACCAAAGACCTGACCATCAGACAAGTGAAAGCAAACTGCCATAATGTTAATTGAATAAAAAACGATGATGATTCTAGTTATAAATCACTGCAAAAACAAAATTTTATGTTGTTCTTACAAAAACATAAAAATTTGCAAATAATCTACAGCCCAATAATTGTAGTACCATATAAAAAACAGGTAAGAAAAATCTTTTCAAAATCAAATATGGCGCCATAAGAAAACTAAACGTTGGCCAAAGTTTCTCCACCATCTTCAAAGATAACTCAAGTTCGCAATTGGACTTTTCGTGCCTATGCCAATGGAATCGCTTTTTTATCTATGCAAACGTCCAATTCAACTGCTTTTTTGAGTAACAGCAGCGAAAAAAAAAACGATATCTCAAAATTTCACACTGTTTACTAAAAAAAAATCACCCTGTATCCGATGCTATAAAATCTCTCCTGTTCTTTTTGACCAAAAGAAAACAAATGTTATTACCTATTAATTTCATTACACCTTTCATTTCACATTAAATTGACCCGACATTATCAGAAATGTTGCAAATCCAAACATAAAGCAATATTACATTGGATACAATATTACATTGTTTCCAATCTTCACAATATAAGCAATTACTTTATCAAAGAAATGCTTGAATTTACTTAATAACTTTGGAAATCTGAGCAATTGAAAATTTGTGTCGTTTTTTTTGCCCACAGTGTATTTATATATTTATAATGTATATTTTGACTTTTCTTGTTTTCTAATTTTTAAAGAAAATTATAAACTTGAGGCCTCCTGCGGCAGACCTAAATATTTTCCAATTGGGCCTTTTTTGTGACATATGTGGGTCCATAGGGACAACTTTTTATCAACCTGAGCTTCTCTTTTTCGTCGTGTTACATATGTTGTTCACCTTTGTCAATGAACCTCTTTAAAAAAAAAAGTCATGTGAAGTATCATATCGCTCTTTTGAAACTAAGTAATTTTCGCCTGTAACTTTTTCTGATTAAACATAGCTGATGAGAGTTTAACGAAACCTAAATTCGGTGATATTGGTACCTACCAGAACAGAAATATTAGCAAACGTGCGTGTACCAGCAGAGTAGCAGATGGCGGGTGGTTATTATTCTATTAACGTGTTCTCGGAAGGTCGCCGCTGAGACGGTTCCGCGGTTGTAATTCCTTTCACGTCGGCGATTATTCAATTTTTCCGAGGGAAACTCGGCAGATGATACGAAAATGAAAAATGAAATTTAATTCGGCTCGCATAGATCTCTCAAAGAGAGACACGGACCATCAATTACGTGCCGCCACTGACAACGGACGAAATTAAAATAAATACGACCCCAGATATCCACAGACATCCGTGTTACACAACAACGCTGCGAACGGAGAAAAAATATATATATGTATACAGAATCCGATAAGTAGAGAATCGGTGGTGGGAGGTAGGGTGGGGGGGGGAGTTTTAATTCGTTAGCCTGGGGTCGCGTCGAGGGATGAACTAGAAAAGGATCAAAAAAGGGTGCCGCAATCGCGTGCACCCCCGATACGAAAAGGGAAAAATAAAACTGACACGGAAATGCTAAAGTGTAAAAGAAATTGAATTTCCGTAAATTGCTTTACATTCGACCGTAAATGATCTATCTGACTTTTCTCTCCCTTTTTATTAGCGCGCGATCCCTCGGGCGCCAAATTTGTAATTCGTTCGAGATTGTTTTGACTCGGAAACTTTCCTTCCGGTCGATTTTATTTAAACACGTTCTACTTCCTGATTTCTACTTTTTGTTCTGCCATAGACCGAGACAGTTTCAATTATAGCTTGCAGTACAGTCTACGATAATTATTTTAAAACAAATGTACATACGTAGGTAACCCTGTGGCTAAAATCGGTAACGATTTAAATTGCGATGTCAAAACCGTACATCTCATGACAGTAACAATTGAATTACTGAGTTCAAAAACAGCATGTCCACTAGAACATTTTTTCCGTCGATCGTTTATTTATGACTATGTTTAGTGAATAGTATAGTTATTTAACGAACAAGTATATTAAAAAGAGCGTTAATGATCAAGACTGTTTAACGGTCGAGCGTAGCTAAAGCGTTAATTGTCCAAATCATTAATCGCCGTTTAATATTCGAGTTGGTTACAAACATTTCTCGTCGATCGTATTCTTCTAGCGTGGTCTACATAGATTTTTCTTCGCCAATGTCTTTTTAGGTTATATGACAATTTATGTAATTTGCCACTGACAATTCTAGAGGACGGTATGTTTTGATTGGAAGGTTTTATTTCACATATGTTCGCTTGGGCAATCAAACGACGTCTTCACGTCGTGTGATTGGCTACAACAAAATAAACTGACTCATAAATAAACGATCGACGGGAAAATCATTTATTAAACAACTCTATAAATGCTCGATTTCTATTAATGCATGATTTGTTATAGCCAATCAAACGACTACATTATAGCCAATCGAGCATACGTAAAATGAAATCCCTCAAATCAAAAACATTCCGTTATCCAGACCCAGGGTCCAGAACTGTCAGTGTCAAATTACATAAATGGTCATATCACCTCAAATGACATCAACGAAGAAAACCTATGTATGTAGACGCCGCCAGACTACGATCGACGAAAAAATATTGTAACCAACTCGAAGATTAAACGGCGATTAATGATCTCGACAAGTAACGCACCTGCTAATCGCTCGTGCGTTAAACAGTCTCGATAATTAATCGCTCTTTTGAATATACTAGTTGGTTAAATAACTATTCAACATCGAATACATTACCAAAAATGTAGTTGATAAATACCATTTTTTATCTCCAACATGATACAGAATGTGAAATGAGAAACCTACAAACTACAACTCAAGGTGAGGATAAAAATCCGAATTTTTGTTTCATACCTTGCAGTTAAAAATTTAATTGTTGTGAGCTGGATGCTGCATAATGAAAGATCAGAACTTGACGTTCGCAAATGATGTGAAAAACACCGTTACACCGTAGACGCGTGGCAGCGCACCTAACTACCCTCAAACGTTCTGAGTTTTGTGCGGGTACTCCGGGAAAGACGTTAGATGTCAAAATAGATATATTGCATCTTTTTGCTTCAAGGACCAAGATCAATTACCCCTTAAAATAGATGCGCTCATTTAAAAAATCGAAAAAGAAAAACGACGAATTTTGTAGAATCGTAAATTGCGAATTGAGTCTGAGTTTTTTCGGCACTGATCTTCTTTCAAACACGACTTTAATTTCAGCTATCAGATTACGATTCTACAAAAAATACTTACGAGGATCACTTGTCGTTTGTTTTATATTTTTTGGTGTTAATATAACATTTATCCTCGAATCTTTTTTAGTAGGTACCTACATAGTAATAATAAAAAGTCTCCTATTGCGCTGACATCCTATACATCCTAAAGTTTATGCATTATTGTTAACAAGCAAAGAAACTAGCGCATATAAAGATTTTTTGTAATTGTAATATCGTCCCATAAAAAACAAGTTTTTTTCAATTGGACGATTTTTGGATTTTTGGACCTTAATTTAGGTGTATCTATTTCTGAATTTAATGTTCAAATTACAAAAGAAAATGTTTGAAAAAAATACAATTGAAAATTCTAAAAGAAACATGCGACCATTGGTGAAGAGAAAATTGTCCATTCACAAAATCCAAGTTCCATAATTAATACTATAAACCCATTATGAACATGGAAATTAAGTTTGATAAATTAATTATTTATATATATTTACTATATGAATATGTATAGTAGTATGTCATATTGACCAAAAAGTTTTATATGGACCTATTTGTTTTCCTCATTCCCTAAAAAGTTACAGCCATTTGAAATGATAGCAAAAGTGTACTTTAAACGGCTCTAACTTCTTCAGGAATTAAAAAGCCCGATAAGTCGCCATGAAACTTTTTGCTCGGAATGACATTCACTGTACATTTACATACAGAAACAAATGTCCAAAAAGTTTCATACGTTTTTCGTTTCCTCCTCCATTTATCGATTTAGTTTATTTTTAATATTTTGAATTTGTACTTAAATTTATTTACCCTTAGCAAATAAATTGCTTCCGCGTTAAACCGTGTGTCAAGATTCGTAAATGCTGACGTTTCGCGAACCATGTTGCTCGCTTCTTCAGAGCTAACTGAATACTCTCTCTTTGATATGTATTTTATTGTTTGTTACATTATTTTGTTAATATTTCAAGGGGCTGTATTACACCTCCTTTGGAAAAGAAACCGCTAATAAAGACTTTTTGCCTAAATACGAAGCACCCTAAAGATTACATATTATTTCAGATCCTTTGATTCCAAAAGTAAAAAGTTTATAGCGTTTTCTTGTAGTAAAACTAGTGCGCACTAGAATTGCACTGTCAATGCGCGTGCACTCTAGTGAATCAGTGATTTGCTCGTTGACATTGCAATTCGCATAGCGGAGCTGAAAGCGAAGCGTAAAGGGTTCCGACCCTTTGTATGTTCGAGCGTGTCGGAACCTTTTACGCTTCGCTTTCAGCTCCGCTATACGCTTGATGTGTGTCCGTGCCCTAAGACAACCAGATACGATGATTTTTGTGTGTATTCTTGCCTTTTTTCTTTTAAATCATTCGTTGATGAACACAGATTTAAGAATTTATTGGCACTTCTATGGAATCATTGGGCAAATTCGGGATATTCTGCCGGCAAATGATTAAATTGATGATTGTAGTGGCACCAACAACTATTGAGTAGTGATTAGGTTCGGACGGCTAAAAATTAGTGACGTCATTGCTAAAACTGCCCATACGAACTGTAGGTATGGTAATGCTAACATTTACTGCTCCGTTAAGCGGTAACGGACGACATAGGGGGCGGCACTGAGATGCTGTATACAAAACAAATGGGGACGGCAAGTAAAATATCAAAGTCGCATTTCACTGTACGTGGTGAGTGGGGAACGGGCCGGGCGCTCCGAGACAATATTTCTTAATTACGTCATTACATTTGAATATACGGTCGTTTTTACCCCGCGCCCCGCGTTTACGACGCGCACTCTAATTAGTATTCATATCCTATTAACTTTTCCGCCCGGTTTGGGCCATCCCCGGCATCAGCCTATAATTATATTTTGCGTTTAGAAAGACGTCGACGCGACATGGAAAGCGGCTCCCTCTGGCGGAGGGGCCACCAGTCTGCGGGATTCGGAGAGCCTCTTAAGACTTAACCGAGTCTAAAGGACTAATTGTGCTTTAATGTGCGCAACACTGCAAGACTGGAGATAACCGTTTTACTCCCTGTATATATAGATATATGCGAGGAGACGTCGCCACACTTGCAGAGACAAAGGGCTTTATGAAAGGCCAGTGCTAGGACGGACGTCGACTCTAATATTAAATTTGATCAGGGACGCTCTTCAAGAGCTAAAAATTTGTCAGTAAATTAACAACACTCCTTTGATGTTCAGGTCCAAAAGTTCAAAAGGAAAATTAAAAGTGTCCCTAAAATTAGGCCGTGTATTATACAATATACATGACCTATGAGATCTCTGAATACCTAGTTTAGTAGCGCAATAAAAACGTGGGTATTATAAACCAATTTAAAACGCAAACTAAACAGTGAATTGTTAATTTAATGCTTTAATGCTAAGTATTACATAATTGTAGAATGTTGTCGTAGAGATATCGAACCAGAAGCCCATAACCCATAAACCAAAGTGCCTTGGGGTACGTACCCGTTCGGGCACGTACACGTTATTTGCAAATTCAAAACTCGGCAAAAACATATTTTTTTAAAACGAAAATATCCAAGAAATGTTTTATTATTTATAAACCGTTATAAACTGTATTGTATGCAAGAATTGTTTATAAACGATTCAAAGTAAAAAAAAAAAAAACATTTATTTGGCAACTATTTTTTTTATTTATTATTTTATCGTTTATTTTAATTTGTGGGTGGAACCCGAAAAAACATTTTGCCTAGGGGCCCGATTTTCATGTAGCCAACAAAGTAACAAAATAAAAAACCTTTTTTTTGTTGCTAATTTAGATTTGGAATGTAAACTAATATACAGTGTGTCTCACGGGACTTTGGATGGGTACTTTTGTTATTATTAGAGATACAAAGTCGGTTAAATGGAGAAAGTAGTGCATATTTGCAATTGTATGTACTCTTTTATACTCTGTTCAGAAAACAGTTGAATTCCAAAAGTTTCCTAAGCTCTTTTGAAAAACCAAAAAATGTAATTTTTTTAATGATTATGGTCGTAACTTCTTTATTTGTGATCACATCGAAAAACCGTTTTGACACTATAGAGGCACTTTTCTATCTACAATTATGTCAGTATAAATTCTTTTCGCCAATGAATTCTTCAGAAACAAGCGAAACTTTTGTTTTTCTTATGGACGCCATATTGGTTTAAGAGTAATTTGGTATGCCACATGCCATGTTTTGATTACAATAAGATAATAGAATTGACTGAAAATTGTTGAAAATTGCATGGGGCAATAGAAGACGTTTTGTAAAACAATGTGATATCTACATTCCAAAAGTTTACTGTAACTTGACCATGGGCACATACATACTGTATCACTGAAATGTGTTTTTCATGGCAAAATACGATTTTTAGATATTACAGAAAAACTCCAATTTTGTCGGCTTATAGTGTTCTATATAAGGCAAGGGGCACACCAAATTACTCAGAAAAACTCTGAATCGTAACATGTAGAAAACCAATATGGCGTCCATAAAAGAAAAACGAAAGTTTGGTTTGTTTCTGACTAATTCATTGGCGAAAAAAATTTTAAGCTGACATAATCAAATTATAGACAAAAAGGTGCCTTTATAATGCCAAAATGCTTTTTTGATGGATCACAAATAAAAAAGTTATGACCATAATTAAAAAATTACATTTTTTGGTTTTTGCAAAATAGCTTGCAAAACCATTTGGAATTCAACTGTTTTCTGAACAGATTATGAAATGAGCACATAAATATGCACTACTTTGCCTATTTAGCCGATTTTCTATCTCTATTAATAACAAAACTAACTTTCCTAGACACTTTGTAGATAATTAAGTTTTGGTTTGTTTGTAAAACTGGGCATCAAATAGTGTCTATTTCTTTTGTAGTAACCTATAAAATAATATTATTTTATTGGATAATATAATATAAAATAACACTAAGTTAAGTATAAGTCTGTGGGCGTTGAGTATCATGCTATGAGAAGTCTGCGAACAAATTCAAAAGCGATTACGGTGAAGGAGGATTACAGTGGTGGATTTTAATTACAACTGGGTGCGATTCATGCATTTTACAAACCCCTATATATACGGGGCTGAGCGGGCTGGACCCTAAGCCTGCTATCGTGTATGACATGGGTTTTACACTGGCGCGAATTAAATCTCTTAATATTGAATTGCTTCGTGTCCGTTAAGAGATTAAATTCGAACCAGGAATTGTAATTTTCGAAAATGTCAATTTAATTATCCCTTTTGTGCGGGGCGACCTTAATTCAATTAAGGATTATAATAAATCCCAACAACACGGGTTAAATACTATACAATACATTTGGTGGTTTAAATATACAAACCTCTATTGATTGAAATAGTTTTAACTTCCTTGTTATTCAACAATTTCAGACAGCATTTCGATAGTGATAAAGATAAGATAAACATAACACTCCCAGATATTTAAAATTTGGCAAAATAGCATTTGTACTAATGGGTGATTCATGAATAATAATTTTACGCGAAACAAAAAACTTTGGTTGTACTTTGGTACTTTGGTAGACTATTCCGTAAAAGTTGGTTATGTATTATTCTATAAGGTTTAAAGCTGTAACGATAATCCACGCTTTTAGTGGCGGCGTTGAATAAATAATATCCATTTCCATGAGCTCAACGTTAATTTTGCTTTGTATAGTCTGACAACCAAGGCGAAGCTCGGTTTTTAACATGTAATTTGCAATTTTCATTCATCCCCCGTTCAAGCGCTGAATTATTAATTCAAAGAAGGCATGGCATAATTTCTTGGTACTCTCATCTATCAGGTGTAGATTAACGGCACAAAGGACGAAGAGTGCGAAAGGGACGCGAACAGGAATTCGATGTATGTATCAATATCTTGCTGAGAATTATGTAATGCCAATCAGGGAATACCGTTGGAAATATTAGAAACGGTAATTTATCGGTTTCTGATATTAAGTATCGCTGAAAAACGGATAATTTCGGGTGATTTATTACCCCGGCCAAACACAAAAATACAACGCCGAATCAATAATACGTTCTGCACACGTTCTGTTGGGGCTTTTTTGCCACAGCTACAACCAAAATATTACTTTTCGAGTTCTAACTATGGCGACATCATCTCTATATACAATTTACACTGGCGATTATGATAACAGTTCGTTGTCACTTGTGTGATAACGTATATAAATTCATGATCGTCAATAATAGGCTACATTTTGTGCTCGTCAATAATATACTATCTAATTAAACAAAAAACTGAAGATCTTGCTACATATCCCTCCCCCTGCTAAGCTAAAAGCTATTTTTAAAAAATATTTTAGAAATTGCTTATTTAAAAACTAGATTATTTAAAATCTTACTTATTTAAAAATTTGAATAATTACGAACTTGCTTATTTAAAAATATGTTTTTTCTAGATATTGAATATTTTTATTTAAATTTAATTTGTTTATTTGAAGCCTTGTTTTTTATTAACTTATTTATTTAAAAACTTAATTATTCGAAACATTTCCTTATATAAATACTTGAATATATAAGAACTTGCTCATTTGAAAGCTTGCTTATTAAGACTTGAATATTTAAGATCTTAATTATTTTAAACCTTGCATATTCAAGAACTTTTTTATTAACTGCTTGTTTATTCATCAACTTGTATTTAAAAACTTGCTTATTAAAGAACTTGTTTATTTAAAAACATGCTTATTTAAAAATGTCCTTATTTAAAGACTTGCTTATATAAAAAGTCGCCGATTTAAAAGCTGGCTTATTTCAAAGTTTGCATATTTAAAAGCTTGATTATTTAAAAAATTGCTTATGTAAAAAGTCGCGTATTTAAAAAGATACCTATTTAATAACTTGCCTATTTAGAAGCTTGCTCTTTAAAAGCTTGCTTATTTAAAAATTTGCTTATTAATAAACATGTTTATTGAAAAACGTAATTATTTTTAAAAAATTCTTGTTTAAAAACTTGAATATTTAAAAACTTGCTTATTTAATAACATAAATATTTATAAACTTTATTGTTTAAAAAATTGTGTAATTAAAAATTTTATAAATAGCTTGTCTATTTCTAAAATAGTGTATTCATAAATCTGTTTATTTACGAACTTTTTACTTTATCATACGCAGTGTGAAAGTATTGTAAACGTGCCGAAAAAAATTAGAATTTAGCGGAAATAGGTATTTTAGGATCCCCTGATCCTTTTTGACCAAGGTACAAAAAAATGTCTGTATGCGTATGAGTGTGTGTGTGTGTATGTGTCTGTATGTATATCATTTTGTATTTATATGATATTATCAAAATATCTGTCAAATCCTGGCTAACTTGTTTTATTTTAATGCAGACACGATCTATCACGATCAAATAGAACCTCATGCTGCTAAACTATTAATTTTATATATCTATTGTATGATAAAGTCATGTGCCTGGCCACATCAGATTTTTTAATTATGGGCTTGTTTATTAATGAAGTTGGATTTTTAAGAAATTGATTATTTAATTACCTGCTTGTTTAAAAACTTGCTTATTAAAAACCTTTATTATTTAATAACTTGGTTATTATAAAACTTAATAATTAATAATTGAAAACTTTCTTGTGTAAAAGGTTGCTTATTTAAAAGCTTGAATATTTAAGAACTTGTTTTTTTAAGTTTGTTTTTATGATCTTGTTTCTTAATTGTAAATTGTATAAAAAAAACACCTTATTTAAAAATTTTAATATTTTAGAACTTGCTTATTTAAAAATTTGAGTATGTATTTAGGAACTTAAGTATTTCAAAACTTATATATTATATTATATTTATATTAAAGAACTTTTTATTAACAGCTTGTTTATTCATAAACTTGTGCATTTAAAAACTTATTTATGAACGTGTTTATTTAGGAACTAGAATATTTAAGAAATTGCTTAAATTATTCAATTGTTCTATAAGCTTAGTTATTTTAAAACTTGTTTATGTATGAAAGTTTGCATATTTAAAAGCTTGCTCATTTAAAAGCTTGCTTATTTAAAAACTTTCTTATTTAAAAACTTGCTTATTTAAAAACTTGTTTATTTATGACCTTTAAATTCATCAATATTAAAAGTTCCTTAATGATAAACGTGAATTTTGAATCGCAATTTTAATAGCATCCTACCTGAGGATTACTGGATACAATATGCAACTAACCGAATATGGAAACCACGTAGAATGTGGGTTACCTCCATAGAAGTAAAAACACAGTTACGCCAGGTTCGGGCTGAAAACGTTGCGGCTTCCGCGAGATTGAATGCGTGTTAATCCCGAGAGCGCCATCCAGCCGAGCTTTGACTTGATAGGGAAACGTAATAAGGCGCTCCGGCAATGGCAGTTTTGCTCTCTTAGCCGCAAGAGCTTCGCACCCCAACCTCTCCATTTCAGCGCCCGTTGCCATTTCTGGCACTTCCCGACGACACGACGGAATATTTCTAGTTACCGTTCTATTGTTCTTTCTGGCTTAATTGCTCGCGCCGCTTGATTAGAAAGTTTTAAATGTTCCCCGTCGTTATCTCGTCCCCAGGAGTACAGGACTGCGCGATAAACCTCCGCCAAAGTTTAACTAGGTATTGTTTCGGGTCATGGTTCAGCTTCTACGTCCCCATTCGAACGAACAGAATTTAATCCCGCTTTTTTGCCTAAACAACATTAAGTGAGGAGAGAAATAGAAACTTTTTGCATTACGGGCAATGTACAGTGCAATTCATGATCTTAATGGTAATTGACACCTATTGTTTAAACAATCAATTATTATTCATTTTCACTTTTTTCTAATTATGATAGAAAATCAGCGTTTTTGTGAAATTAACTTATAAATTTCGTCTTCGAGATACTTTGCCTCTATTATCTAATAAATCCACATTTGCATAAACAAATGCTATTTCTTTAAAAAAAAAATTGCAGTTAGTCTAAATGTATTGTTTTTTTAAAGCCAACTGTTATTCTCAAGTTACATCATTTATATTTGGGATGATTTTCAATATTTCATCAAATTAGAGTACAGGGGAAAGTTTCCAGACAGCAACAAATTAACATTATCTTGGTGTACAGTGGTAAGAAATCAGAATAAGAAATGTTGAAAGAAATAAGCTTACTAAAATTGGTTGACTTTAGATAAATTAATAATTGGAACTCCCCAATTTTCCTAAAAAAAGATTTTAATCAATAAAAAAAATTATAGGTAATGTTAGTTACACTATAGATGTCACATCCGTACCAACATAGTAAACTAAAACTACACTCATCACTATACTTTATTTACAATTTTGTGAATCTATCGTTTTTAGAATTAGATATATCAACAAACATTCAAATTGGTGATCTTAGTTTATTTGAAATTTGTTGTTTGTACTTTGGCGTACTATTTCGCGCAAAGTTCCATAGCGGCTCTCCAACCTCGGCCGAAGTCAGCTGTTTTCGAGTGTTACAGCATAAAAAGTAAAAACAATTGGCCCCACTTTCACTCTATTTAAAATTGTTTGCAGAGGTAGACGCATAAAAATGTTATTGTCATAATTTGCACGTAGAAAATCAGTTCATTGTAGCCCAAAAACTGTATACTACAACATACTGTAGACTGTAGTCAATCACGGAAAACCGAAAAATAATCATAATCATTACATTGTGGATAATGCTGGCTATGAAGAGCATAGTCTATGTATTTAATTGTTTAGTATTCGTTGGAAGGGATAATCTAAGCAATAAAGTGCGATTAAGTTTGCCTTGCTGTTGGCCCAGATTAAAAAACGACCCGCTCCATTTCGGGTGGGCGCGAATTTTAAAGACCGGCGGGTTTTGGTGTCGGTCGTCAAAGTTTTACGGCACGACAAATTTTAACTGTGAGTGCCCTTACGCCATTCCGCGTGAAATCTTTTTTATTACTATGCTGGGGTACTGCAATGGGCTTAACTTTTACTCGACCAGGGTTACCCTTCCTTGGCCTTCTCCGAAGCCGTTTTATGTCTTTACTTAAATAACTTTAAAAAAGTTACGTCGCAATGGATTTCTCAGACACCAAAATTGAAAATAAAACGATCATCGTTGCGAGTCCTTACAGTTGTGGAAAATAGTTCACACAGATTTTTATAGTGCAGGTAATAGACTATATTTTTTTAGAATTTTTACCTGCAAGAATAAGGAGTTTTGAAACTAGATGTTATGTTTGTGCCAAATGGTATTTTACAATTATTCTCAATAGGTTCTCAGAATGTTCACAATTTCTTTTCCACAATTTGGGCTGTTTTTTAATACACGAAAGTATGGCTGACTTCTGGTAAGCTGTCAAACCGGTGATACAAGGGTTCAAAGGGTATAAATGTGCTAAAATTACCATAAATGCGTTTTTCTACATTTTGACCACATTCTATTTGACAAACCTTGCGCGTTTGGATCCGTCTTCAGTTTAGTTTACTGGTGGAAAGTGCTGTCCGCCACTAAACTTGCCATGTCTAAACGGTGATTTGTGTCAAAAATATGACACCTACCCGACACATACAACGGTATGACGGTTTTGTCACTCATTGACAGATACGGTGACAGCCAGTGTCAATAATCTGCAGTCAAATCAATCAAATGCTGCATCGACTTCGGTACTATCACTCAAATCACTGGATTTTATAAACCGGGTATTAACTTATTTGTATTCAAATGCACGGAATAGGTAACGGACGGACCGCCTGTGGGGTACGTCGTCAACATTAAAGGTTTCTAATTGCAGTTGGTGTACTTAAAACTAAAATTCGCTATAGTTTAGTACGAAGACGGTGTAGGAAAACTGAAAGAGGTGGCGCCAAAGGGAAGGTTTTTCCTTGCATTGGACTATATTGGTCTCGGAGGAGATTCTGCAGATGTTTTGCGTTAGTGTACAGCTACTTGGAGGTAACGAAACGGAAGAAGAAGGGCAAGAAGAAATGCATTCCCATAGTAAGCGACAGTTTTACCGCGTCGGACGATCTTTTCTCGGACAACGAACCCCAATTTGTTGTTGCAAAGTGGACGTCGAACAGTTGCAGGATCGCTTCCCACATCAACAACCTCATGAACATGGAAGAGGGTCACCGACAATCACACTATGACAATAACTTCTACCCACTGCCTGTATGGTATCAAAATATTGTAGGTGCCCTAGCCATAGATCTCTCTGTTGATTGATTGTAGTATTTGCGGATATGGATGTCAGTGTTAATAAATTTCCCGTCAAAGCTGAGTAGTTTACACTCTTTGTTTACAATTGAAAGGCTCAGAATGAAAAGTGGCTAAAGGCCAAAGGAAACTATATGTTTTTATCCACTTTTCACTCTCATGCCTTCAATTATTTCGTCTCTCAAAATTATATTCTGCGCCATTATTTAAAATACTACAAAAAAGTTGTAAATAATGCACGGTAAAAACTAAATAAGTTGAAACTTTTACTAGCCGTAACGTTAGTAGCCAAATAAATCATTTAGGACATATATAGGCCTTACGTACAGAAAACACAATCATGAATAAAAATGAAAACTTACGGTCTAATTGTCATCAGTACGAACAAGGAATTGTACAAAACAGTAGTAAAATGAGGGAGCCCCCCATGTAATTCAGTAAAACCTTATTTTTAGCGGCACAAGCCTACCAACCATTCTATTCTTTCCTTAATAAAATCTACAAATACTTATGATAACGAACATAAATTAAAATCGAGCGGTGTCTACAGAGTTAAGTGTGACGATTGCAATGCTTTCTATATTGGGGAAACTGGCAGAGCGATAAAGACAAGAATAGCTGAGCACAGAAAGAAAAGCACAGATCAGCTTTTGGACAACATATTTTGGAGACTGGACATAACAGCAGTGATAAGAACAACATACAAGTTCTACATAAATAAAAGAAGGGCCACAAATTAGCACTGCTGGAAGCCTATGAGATCTGGAGAGCATCAAGGACAAGACCCTCAGAACTTTTGAATGATCAAGTAGGCCTGGGGAAATAATCTATCTTCAAAGAGTGCCTCTAAATTTTTTCGAAGAATTTAAGTTTCAATTTTCTGCCTCCTCTCAGTTTTCGGTATATCTGGTTGCTTATCTCTAGCGTTAATTCAACTTATAAACAACACCATCTGCTGTCCACGCGCGACGTCGTAGAGTGATTTCTTTTGTATGGTTCGTTTGTCTTAAAATCAATATCTTAAATTCAACTGCTTTTCCGTTGTAAGCTTGTGCCACTAAAAACAAGACTTTACTGAATTAGATGTGGGTTCCCTCATTTTACTACTGTTTTGTACCATTCCTTGTTCGTACTGATGACAAATTAGACCGTTGTACTTTGTACTTTTACAGCGTTGGGTGGTTTGACAATGCCCTAAAAGGCTGAAACCGGTGACCAAATAAATAACTTGAGCAGCAAAGAACTTTGTTTTCATTTTGAAGAATATGGTAGAAAGTTATGCAATAATATTTGTAGAAGTTATAAATATTTCGCAGGACCAGCTGACGAGCCTTTGAACTTGTTGTGGACCGATGTCGGACACTATCGTCGTTTAGGGGTTGTTCGCCGTCAGGCAAAACTCCTAGCGTCCAAAGGTAAGAAAGTTACGCAAACATTTTAGGTAGGTGTAGGTGACCTTAGGGCTAATGCCTTTCCAATGCCATTCTTGGATGCAGAATTTTATTCTCTTTCTAATTTGCAACATTTGTTTCTCACGGGGTTGTTGCAAAGTGTTATTTGCAATTCCTTGTTGATATGAAAAGTGCTCTTACAAACCGTTTGATGACTTGATGATTTTGGGGTCAAAACTCTGGCGTAACTCATATTTTTAAAAAATCGAATACCTTACTTCTAACAACGTGGTATCATTCAACAAAGATTTATCTATCATTGGGAAACACAGCTTTGTTGCTGAGCTAAATTGTATGAGAAATCTTCTGGCAATGCTAGAAATTTATTTGTTTAATATAAAAATATATTTGCACATTGCGCGCGCCATGCCAGCCCGTGTTATTACCCGAGTAATGCCCGGCGTAAAACCTTGTTATCTTCATATCCCGAAATTAAAAATGCTACATCTAGCGTAAAATTATTAGATCTGACTTGGCTAAATCTGAGATTGCGCCGAAAAGAAGCGATATTCTCGGCACCGTATTGCGGCTTTAATATTTCAAGCGATTTCGCTGGGAAATTTAATTTCCAATCCGGCATCTCGCGTCGCTCGCCACCTACACCGCCGCTGTTCGGTCTCCTCCGTTGCAATCTCGACGCCGCCGCCGACGACGCTGCGTAACTCAATTTTAGCCTGGTTTTCGTTCCAGGCGAGCACCCGGTCGAAACCCAGAAGGGTAGGTACGTGTAAGACGGCCCACCGGCTAAATATTTAATAGGATGTACGCAAAACGCATTTTCCGCAGTAATTGAACGCAAACACCTTCTTGGCTTCGCCCCCCCGGAAAATTCGGTTAATAATTGAACAGCGAACGAGCATTTTCTTAATTGGATTTGCCCGGATGACCAAGCAGGAGAACTTGCAAAAGAAATACAAAATTTGTTCGAAAATCTACTACGGCAGTAGGTTTGAGCCCACCTGTGCATCAATCGGGGTATATTTTGAACAGTTCGTTTGTTTTAAATAACAAATATTTGTACAAAGTCTCGAACTTTAATACACATGTGCATTTGTTCAAAATTGTAGCAACAATTCTCATGTTGTTGTTTACAACCTGTGCAATCTACTGAAGAAAACATAAAAATCGGTATAAATTAACTAGTACCTACGTATCCGGTATGTTGAATTCATGAGTATACTAATCATATAAACGTTATTATAAACCGACGTAAAAAAAGTATTTTCATGGTCATATTCAAAATCAGCACGTCCAAATTAAAAAGAAAGTATATTTAGGTTAATGTTGCCGACAACAAATTCATATTTGTCGACTGACAAAGACAGGACAAGATATGACAAGATATGACAGGACATATCTTGTCCTGTTTTCACCTTTGACACGCAAATGACATGTAGTTTTAGATTTAAGTTAATCACGCCTAGTATATCTTTAATATGTATTATTTTTAAAATCTATTGTGACGTTTATAAGGTTTCTAGAAAAATAACCATTTGAGCTGAAGATGATCGCCTGATCGAAACCGGTACTCAATAAAATAAAATAATTAGCAAAGGAAAAACAGGTTTTTATTACACTTTTAATTGAACTACACCTTTTAAGCATGGACTACTTAAAGCATAAAATTATTAGCTGCATGAGATTCTACTTGATCGAGATCGGTCGTGTCTGCATTAAAATAAAACTAGTTAGCCAGGATTTGAAGAATATTTTGATACTATTGACAGTTGGTAATGTCAAAACATCGCTTTTGACGCTACCAAAACATGAAATTCTGGCTAACTAGTTTTATATTAATGCAGACACGACCGATCTCGATCAAACAGAATTTGCTCATGCAGCTAAACTACCTATAATGTTACCAAAATATGTCATAGACATAAATTATACAAAATTTCCTCTACTTTAATTTATTATTTAACTATTTTGACGAATTACAGAAATGGCGGCTCATTTGCAAAATCCTTGAAAATGCTTAGAGGAAATATCCAGTTCCTTTGGACTCTTTTTAACAAAAACCTTTTCAGCTCTTCGCCACAAAAACGGGTACACACAGACTTTTTTTTTGTAGCTTGGTGAAAAATTTTCAGCGGACCCAATTGGACATATATCCGTTAAAATCTCAAATAATTTTTTCGGCACGATTACATTACTTTGTCATACTATGTATGATACCATGTGTGATAAAGTAATAATTAATTAGTTTTTAGAATGTAAAGAGAAAGAACTCGTGTCATAGAAACAGCTAAAAGCCACCATCGAAAAGTTCAGCCCAAGCGTCCGTCCACATGCGTTTTTTACTGTAGCGGAATTGTAGTATTTTCTCTGCGATTATTAGACATACGACTTATTATGGAACTGAAATCATATACTAATTGCTCAAAGTCGCTCAGAAACCAAATCCAAAATTTAGTAAAAACAAAAAAAAAACAAAGATTTATTAAAAATATAAATTTGCTTCGTAAATATCTACTGCACCAGCCATTGTTTTTAATTAAACGTGAAATGTGAAGGTGTAGTCGAGTTTGTAAGCTATTTTGTATTCAGAGTTTTGGGGCAATTCTGAAGTATTACTATAAAACATTGTCATTGATAGATATCTAACATGGTATTAGCAACGTGGTAACAAAATCATAACAAACTATGTTCGGGGTTTGTGGAAAGAACTTGGTAGGTACGTAGTGAAAAAATACTTTTAGAAAAACATCATTGTCGCATTTTGAAAAGCCATGACAGGTTTCCAGAAAAAAAAAACAATCCTAGATACAATGTATTGTTGTATATTTTAAACTGAAATATGAGACAGAGAATATTCGTGATGTTTGACATGGCCAAACATTTTCCTTATTATTTTTTTTTTTCAAAAAGCTCTCCAATTATTACCAGCTACTATTTCTGATTACAAAACACTATACATATAGTTTTTACCAATAAAAGATTAACTTTTAATTGCGTCTGTATTCTTCGTTGGCCCAACTAAATATATGCAAAATAACAACACCACGCACTAAATTATTGCATTAAACAGATTACTAGAATGTAATTTTGCAATTTCCCAATAATTCGTTCATAGGGAAAATTGTAATATAAATAATTCATGTTTCAATCGGCCTAATGCAGCGAATGCCAGACTATTCACTCGATTCACTCTGCCAGTAGTACCGACGAATATGAATTTTGCAGACGCTTTTAAAACAATAATTTTCATCCACATCATACTAGGTCTCAGTGGGAAGTTTACCATACTAAAAACACACAGTGCTTTCTACAAGAGACATGAGAAAATCGTCCATATCACTGCAAAAATACCATTATTTATATCGACTGTTATATCACTGGTGATACTAGCCAGACATTGCCATCCTGAGTATTTATACCTAACGAGGACAATACAAGGAAATTTTAATTTAATGATGGCGACATCCAACGTGCTAATCGCTTTTCTAAAAAGAAATCAATTCGATAGAATTCTAAAGAAATTTGTAACAATCGATCGGAAGCTACAAACAATAGCATGTAAAATAGACTACAAATACATGCATAGAAGACTTATATTCACAATTTGTATGTACTCAATCATATACATAGTTAGAGGAGGTGTTAACATTTTAACAACTATCTATGGTTCATCTAGAATGCCATGCACTATAATCAACTCCTTCTGTTATGTGTACATATTAGCTACCCAAAGTTACATAAGTATTTTATTAGCGGAGCTAAAGCAAAGATTTACAGTCCTAAACAGCAAAATCTACAATTTGTTAAATGGATACAGGAATACAGAGCGTCAGTTTGACAAGGATTTAAGAACTTGCTTCGATCTCCACTCAGATTTGTGTGAATTATCGACGTTGATCAATAAAGCATTTGAAGCGCAACTATTTATACAGATTATATTGACTCTGGTTTCTTTGGTTGTTATGGGCTTTGTTCTAATGGTTGGGTTCGAATATTTTGGCCTCTTGAAACGTGCAACTAGTTATGGTTCGTTTTTCTACTATGGCATTGCAAATTCGTCTGAACTTTGGTTGTTGTTTTACTCTTTCGTCAAAGTAGCTGAAGAAGTAAGTGCGATAAAATCATATAAATCATATAAATCGTAATTATATTTACATTTTTCAGTCAAGAAAACTAACAGATACCATATTATATAGCAGATTTAGAAAATACGTCCATCACAGCAAGGTAAGAAAAATCTGAAAATCTGATGTGGCCAGACACATGACTTTATCATACTATACAGCTGTGTAAAACCCTGATCTCTGTTTCCTATGATATTTGAATCTCTCTGGTTGCAAAAGATGATGGTAGATTGTCGACATTTAAAATGGCGCCTAAAATATAGTTCAAAAATTGCAATAAAGTGTTCACTAACTTCCAAAACCAGTTGGCCAATCATCTATAAATTTTGCATACTTGCTTACAGCTTTTTGTCTGACCCAACCATTATTCACAACAATTTATTTACAGGTGACGCTCATATGGAATCAACTACACCACCACACCATTAAATTCACGGTATATGGATTATTCCCGATCAGTTGGACAACAATTTATACGGTATACATGTCGCAGCCAAATGGTTATTTTAGGCAATAGGTTTGTGCCTACGCAAAAATTATTTGCCTGGGCAAATAGATGTAGAGTATTCCTGTATAATATTAAAGCTATTTGCCTTGGCAAATAAGGTCTTTGCCAAAACCATTGTTAGGCAAAAAGATCTAGTTTTAAATCGGATTTTCAATGTATATAAATTTATGTGAGATTATGTGTTTTCAAATGCGACATTACGTTTACCGTAATATAGTACAATTACCTGCAATTAAATTAAGTATTGTTATAACACACCATAAAAAGTAGATAGAATGTTGCTGACAAAGAGGTATTGTTATGTAATTTGCACTATCTACGGTGAATGGTATATTTTCACATTATAACAATGTAAAACAGTACAAAGTTGTGAACCTGTGTAGGGCTCATATAATCAGCTTTATATTTTTTATATCATCTACAAAACTATAATTAGTATTTTTGTAAATATTTTATCAATCAGTGCAACCCTGACAGCGTTATTAACTTCATCTCCGCTCCTTATCACCACAGGTATTAGGTATTTCAAATAATCACAATTAAAATTATACCGGGAGACATAACCTCATCAGTGAATTGAAGACTAACGTTATTTGCGTAACAACGGCTTCGGCAATTACATTTGCCTAGGCAAATAAACTTTAAAAATAGAAATGAAGCCTCAATATCTAATTACCTAAGCATAAGCCTTTTGCTTAAAATGACTATTTGCCTACAACATACACAAGGGTCAAGGACACAATGCCAACAGCATAAATTTTACATTTTTTTTTTCAGCTATTTACAAACGGATTCATGTACATTATAATATTGGTACAATTCAAAGCGAGCTAGAAGTTAAATGATGATTATGGAATACTGAACGTTGATGCTTTCAACAAAATGTGGATTACCAGAAATATGATATGGGAACTTTAAACATTATGTTCTTTGTGACAGCCCTGTGGGGCGATATAGCCACCCAGCACTCAAAACAGTAAACAAGGTGACGACCCCACGGAGAATACCTAGTACAGAGTTTCTCAATTCGTCCGTCAGCTTCGTGAACCTTTATTTTCCAAGAACGCACAGACGCGAAGCGAAACTGGACGAAGCTTGACGTTGGGATAAATACGTTAGTTGGAATAAATTATTCTCGTGTCCGTCAAATATTTGACAGAACTTCACATATAGTTGCTATGATTTGCCGCTAGGTAGCAGTAGTTTTTTATGCTTGAAAAATGTTGCAAACATTTTTGTTGTCCAGTTGACATACACCTTGACCAAGATTTGGGTTTTCAATGCTAGTATAAACCATGAACCGAGTGCATTGTTCAGAAGTTTGTATACGTAAACTAACAAAAACGCTACTTAAATTTTGAAGCACAGCCTGTCATCTGAAAAGTGGTGTCACGTATAGATACCCACATAGTGGAATAATAAACCTATTAAACAGAATGAAATTAAATGTGCAAACTGCCCTCTCTGAGCGGATCGACTTACGATATCGCTTGCAACTTGCAAATTAACTAAATGTCAAGGAAAAGTACACAACAAAAATGCAAAAAAATGTGGCTACCAGTAGATACCAACTGTCGGACGCAAAAAAAATAGATTGTGATGTAACGTGTCCGAAGCTTCTAAATTCAACTATTCAATAAAAAGTACCAAAGTATAAAAATTGTTTATCCGTTAGATTAAAATAAATCTGTGCGTATGTAAGAAAATATTCTATTACAGCACAAAAATTATGTATTTTATATAAAAGGTATTCCCGCAAAATTCTTAGAATTAATCTTAGAATAAAATTGAAAAATTTTACAATATCTATTTGAAGAAGTTTCCATAACAATAGAGCATTGAAAATATCTTTAAACAGGAGCTTGTTTAAACCCAAAATACTTTTATTTGAATTTATTTTTGATTTTGTTTACGGTTGGAGATTTGCATAGGTATTCCGGTAATTTTGACTAATTTTGGTTAATTGCTTTTAACTCAAAAATTATGCATTTTATAGAAAAAAAGAATTTATGCAAAAAGATCTTGATGAAGTAGAATTTTCTCATGCAGCTAAACTATTAATTTTACCAAAAAATGTCATAGTCATAAATTATCCAAAATTTCCCCTTCATTAATTTATTACTTAGCTATTTTGACAAAATTACAGAAATGGTGGCTCATTTGCAAAATCGTTGAAAAATGCTAAGAGAAAACCTCCAGTTCCTTTGCACCCTTTTGAACAAAAATTCTTTCAGCTCTAAGTCTTGTAACATCTAAATATGAAGTTTCGTTCCGATACCCTTAGTAGTTTTTTTGTACCTTGGTGCAAAATGTGCCGGGAACCCAAAAGGACATATTTCCGCTAAAATCTAAAACCCCTTTTCGACACTATTACAATACTTTATCATACTTTATATATTACCGCAAAAATTTTAAAATATACAGGGTGTTGTATTTAAAAAAGAACTAACTAAAATCATAATTATTTAGGTGTTCCAGTAATTTTGACAAACTGTGTATATCGATCTGATGCATCTGACCTACATTTCCAAGAATAATGCAGTCTAAATAGTTTATAATCTTTATTTATAGCGTCATGCGCATTTTCTGATAGCTGTCCAAGAGCCAAATTGCTTAGTAATATCCTCTTTTATACAATTGATATGGTAATGGAATCCTTTTATTAATTCATTATCAACTCCCGTTATTTTAGAGGTCCACGTAAACTTGGAGAAAAACCGTCCTGCAGAATTACCAACCAGAAGCATAACTTTGTGTAGGCAATTTTGATCTCAATAGTAGCAATTTTCCGACCTTAAATAAAATAGGATGGTATTGACGTCGCAAAACGCGATAACTTTACGGGTCTTCTGAAAAACCGTGATAGCCAATACGTTATGTTGTTCCTGCTGTATAACCAAAACATTAGTGTAATTACCATTTGAAGTCATATTTATAATATAAATCTTACACGCAATTAACGAAATAAAAATATTTCACTTAAAAACTATATAATAGATATGAATTGATATCAAATCATCAAATAATGAAGGAAGAGTGTCGTATACCAATCCAAGTTTTCTCTATTTCTAGTAATAAAACCGTCACTTAATACGTGTATGAAAAGCGAACCGACTGGAGTCTAAGCGTTGAGCTTAAGGCTCTCAATTTGCCCTGCAGTGTGCCCGATGGGGTAATTTATGTGGGCGAACGTAAAAACTCGCCACCGAGGTAAATAGGGCGCAAAGTTTCAGTAATAATCGTATAAAGCTCGGGGTCCCTTACGGTGCCTGGGGCGCCCGTTCGTTGCCGCTCGCTGGGGCGCGAATGGCGAAACTGTCCCCGGGACCTCCCTCTTTTGTTAATGCGTCGAAAGTTTTGATGCGGACCGTGAGTAAGAGGCGTTAATTAAAGCCAACGGATATCATAATGAAGACTACGCTCCCGGCGCGGTGGAAAAGCGCCAACCCCGAGGAAACGAATGAAGGGTTAGCTGATGTGCTAAGCATCTGCACCTCGTAAATGCTCAGAGGACCCCGGTCGCAACCTCAAATTTATATACGGAATTAAACGTTGTACGCAGTGCGTATATATTTGATGGCCTTCCCTAAAAAAAGCAAATGGGTATACCATGGGCGGATCCACCTCAAATCGGAAGGGAGGGCAGTTGTCTAAGTTTAACTTGCTGTATTGGAGAAGGGTGCCCATTAGGGTGGTTAAAAACGCATTGCAAGAATTTTTGTGATGGTATAATGCAACGATCCCCACAAATCGTTTCCAAATAAAAAAAAAACATTAGATGTACATGGGAAAATGCTTGGGAAGAAGACATTTTTAGTAATTTTCAAATAATTGTTCGGGGTTTGAGAAAACTTAAGATTACTTAAGGAGTTGTAGAGGACTTAAAATATTATTCGTTTTCAGTATCATTTATTCGAAAAATTGAAATTATTTGAAATTCTTTTTTTCGGGAAATTGGGGAGTTACATTTCTTTTTAAGATATTTTTCCTAAAGTCAACAAATTTTATTAATCACATTTCTCTTTCCATTGCTTATTCTGATTTCCTACCACTGTGTGTCGCAAGATAATGTTGATTTGTTGCTGTCTGGAAACTGTTCCCTGTACTCTAACTTGATGAACAAGACTTATAGTAGTAATTACTATGAGAAAAAACATAATGAAATGATTAGAACGATCAATTTTCTGAAAAGTGTAAATTTTTTCATTTGGGTAGTTTTCAGGGCACTGGGGTGGATAGGGGTTTCAAATTTAATAATAAATTCTATTTGTTTGGAATTGGAAACGATTTGGAGGGGATCGGTGATTTCTAAGTAAAAATAACCACCCTATTGTCTGTAAGGAAAAGAGTGCTGTGTAATAAATATAATACCAAAATACAAAAACGTTATATGACCTAATTATGTCCAATGCCTAATAAATAACGCTATTCATCTATCACATAACATACAAATTATACAGAAAGCGGATATTAAGCATAATGTGAAATAACATAAACCCGCAGCAAGTTTGGAATACTTACTACGTACTTTGAAACTCTGCGGCTATAGATCACCGCGCAAAGTTATGATTAAACTTAGCCGTAATACGGTTTAATTGTGACCATTAGTTAATGTGCACGTTTTTCGACACGTCAGAAAGCATTATTCTAATGGAAGCTTAAGTTGCGCGGCAACACAGAATGTAATTTAATCTTTTAATGGTAGCGAAAACACCAAAATACTCTCAAATATATCATTTTAGGATTATATTTCAACGCAGAATCTAAATCTCAGATTTATATTTGTACGAACACCCAGTTCGTGTCCATGGTGTTGGGAAAAGTAGTAACAATATTACGATTTTCTGTACCAAATATGCTTTATACCTTCCTTATTATTGGGTACCCACTAATGACAAAACCAATAAAACATCCCATTTTTTAGATAACCTTTTGGAACACACAGTGTATCGGGAATGAACCATATTACCTATATGCAATGATGAATTAAGAAAAATTACTTTTTATACAAAAATAATATATACTAGTTATACTGATATAACATTTCGGAACAATTAACAAAAATCATAAATAATAGGAAAAGTAATAGTATTAACCTTTTTGCAATAACATTTAATATAAGTATTACCGACATAATTATTTTTTCTACTTTGCGTTCGTTATGAACTCATAACGAAACCGGTTTCGGTGTCGTTATGAAAACACTAAGTCACAAACATTTGGTAACTTTTAGTTTTCCAAGATTGATGATATTGACGTCAAGTGCCAAATAAGGCTGACATCTGGCTGACAACTCAATCGCTATTGGCTCGCGTCAGTCGTATTTGCGAATTGTAGTACAAGTACCAACTTTTGAATATGAAACTACTCTAGATTGTAAGATGACAACCGCAATTTTTTAAATTTATGTAAATTTAATGTCGCAAAGTAGAAAAAATAGTATATAACACTCGTTTTATAAGACGTATTGGCGCACTCGTTCCATTTGAGCACTCCTCGCTACGCTCGTCGTGCCCAAAACTACTCGTGCGCCAATTTTTGTCTTATAAAACTTGTATTATAATATACTATAAAGTTACGTGACGTGACTGTTGTCTGATGCCAATTCTAGAGCTCCTAATTTTAAATTTAATATTGTTCGCTAATTACGTGTTTTTCACGATAATGTAAGTTGTGAATTGATGTGAGAGTTTTGGGTGTTGTTATCTTTTACTTGTTTTAGTGTTTATAACCCCTACGAAGTCTATTTATACACATGACCTTGACCCCCTCAGAAATTGTACAGCTATTTGACGGTAAAAATTCCTTATTTGTTTTATAAATCATTTGAATGTTTCTCAATGTATATGTGCTCATTGTGATATTCATTTCCATTTAATTTTAGCAAGGCCTGAAGACGATACAGATATGTATCGAAACATGTAGCCAGAAGTACGATTAAACAATTACCATCAGAAACAACTCCTCGAGTTTTATTATACCTGTAATGACATCTGATGGCATGGAGACCTTCATATCAACATACTATAAAGTAACTACAGATTATTATCTTAAGAACTACAAAATAATTAATAAATTGCTTAACAATTTCAAAATCAAAATTCGTAGAAAGTAAAATATATTATCTTAATACATTAGGGTATTCTTAACAAATTAATATATTTTTAATATTTTAAATACATATTTTAAAAACTGCGATAGTTCATTCTTAAATATGCCATCATCAATATATACTTATGTCCTCTGAATGTGTACTTATTAAATTTGTGGTGTACTTTATAGTATTTTTAAGATGTTATTTTAATAAAACGTAATTTCCTATTTACTTTTTTTTAACGTTACCTAATATTCCGATTCCAGATCATCAAAAAAATACAACTGTTCCGAATGCCTTCCGCTATAGCAGTTTTAACAAGAAGCAACGTAACGTGTCAATCTGGTCCTCAAAGTTTAGAAGAAATTAACTAAATAAAAGGTTTACGAAAAGACTTAAGCTAGAAACTTGAATGACTTTTGAATATATAGGGTTATGTATTTGTAAGAAGCAGCCCAATAAAATATAGCATCCTGTATTTTTTGCTTTTTTGAATTAGAAATTGAACAGTGTAAACCGCATGCCCCTGAGGCCAAATGTATAAATGTAACAAGACTACATGTTAAAAGAAAGCAATTAAACAATGTTAAAATGATTTCTAACGTGTCAATAGCCACGTGTCAATAAATACGAAATACTACTTCTTAGCATTTCAAATTTGTAGCTTAAGCAATTTCCTAAAACTTTGATCGAAATCTTTTTCTTGTCAACTTTTTAGAAAGAAATATATGGAGTGGTTACCTACGTTTCTTTTTATACACACTGTGTAATAATAAGGACTTTGAAAGATTTACATTTTGCACATGGGAACTTTTATTTCACATACCTACTCTTTTGGAGCATTCATCTTTTCAGAATAGAATTCACAAAAGGAAAAGTGTCGTCTGAAAATCTTCAAAGATTCATACAGTTCTAACTTAGTCAAGGGTTTCTCATTAGTCTTGTACAGTATTAGACACGGTTTCTTTTATTGCAAAAAAAAACAAGAGTTTAACAATGGTTTAACTGCTAAAACTACCTCACTCTCTTTGAGGCCCCATATAGGCAAGACTAATAAGTTCAAATTGATATTCTTACTACGGTTATTAATTACTTAATTAAATTATAGTTTATGAAAGATTGATTTTGGTCCCCAACCGTCAAAAGCGCAAATATAAAATTCACTATTCTTAAGACGGTAATAAATTAGATAAAGGTTAGTTGGGGCCTCGCTGAGAGGAGCATAAAACTGCTTGCAACGTTAATGAGGACTGACATGGTGTGGTAGTCTATTTCAAAAGAGAGTTTCCAAAAAACTGCTTTGGGGCCCCCTGTTATTGGGGGCTCTGGACAAATGCCTATTTTGCCAATGGGATAACGCGCCACTGCCTATATGATATCAGGGTCTTGACTCTTGAGTAATATTCTGATGATTTGATGTACCTACATAATTAGAATTGTATGGTATTCTATTATTTATTATTATTTTGAGCACTGATGCTCATACGCCCATATATATGTATAAAAGTAATGATAGGAAGAAATCAAATTAACATACCTTATCTTGGTTCCTCGGAACTTCATTAAAATAATATCAGGTGAAATCGTGAATATATTCAAGCAGACACTAAACCACACATAGCCAAAGGTATTTTGTATGCAACTAAGGACATAATACAAAAAAATGTGCAAAAAACAACTTTCAAGAAATTACACCACACTTTTTCAGCAAACCATCTGTTGTTCAACAGCCGAATGCGTAACCGGGCAGTCATCGATACGGGTACCGCCATCTATTATTCAAATTACCAACTTCACAATAGTACCTACTTGATGTATATTTGGTTGCCTAGAAAGCTTGTTCGTTATTATTTGTTTTCTCGATACGAAATGAACAATACATTATAAAGACAATAAAGCCCATCGATACAAAACAACTCGTTTATTATCTTCCTACATTTTAAGTACAACAAAATAGATATTTTCTGCTCAACAGTTATTTAAAATATAAATAGCACTACACAAGAATAACACAAAACGTCTCAGTCAGCACTTACGACTAATAACGAAAAAATAAGCTATTGCATCACATTTTGAATGGGTATGAGTTCCGTCTCAATATTACCCAACACGTCGTTTAGAATACCGGTAAACTTGTAAATGTCATTGCAGCCTTCCAACTGGAAGGTAAAACTGTAGCTATTTTTGTACACCTCAGCCATTTTGTCAGTCTGCTTATTTATAGGCGGATGTGAAAGGCACACTTTGAGCAGTTGTCGCAGAAGAGCTTGCAATTTTGTCTTAACGAATATTAATAATGCACCGGGTGTTTCGTACACATCATACTTCTTTTTCTCAGCGAAGTTTTTAATCTCTTCTTCATCTATTTCAATTTCTCTGTCGATGATAGGAACGAGCATTTCTCTTGTTGAGATTAATATGTCCAACGCTGTCTTGTAATGCTTGTACTTTGATAGAGTAGATGTAATATCTGCAAAGAAATTTTTTGTTTAAAAAATATGTTTTTATTCATAATATTTCTTTCTTTTAAATACTTACTTTCTGCTTGGAGCTCTTGCAAAGCAACCAGTTGCAACTGCATCCTGAAATATTCTTCTATTGCAAGGGCTTTGTAGTAAAACTTTGCGCTTTTCTCGTAGTTTATCTTTGCCAGCTGGAAATTGGTCTTTCTGCTCGTATCGGAACAGGTTGATCTCCAGATACTGCTGTGGTACAATGTTGCCATACGGGAGTGTATAACGCCTGCCCTCATCAAATGCAGTCTAGTTTCTTGCGGTGTGCCATGATCACAGTACTGTAACGACTTTTTCAGTGACTCTATTACTTCTTTTTCAGCTTCCGATAATGTCTGAAAAGAAATGAAAACATGTGCCAACTTAGTGACTGTCAAAAGTAGGAGCAGAATTGTGTTAACACATTCAGAAGATTGTGCTAATGTTCAAAATAAGTATAAAATAGTTTTCACCTTAGTAAAGCTTAAACTAAATTTAAAATTTAGCACTTACCAAATTACCTGACGGATAATCCTGAAGTATAGTAGCCATTGTAAAGTAGGCACTGCACAACTCCCACGTAACAATATCCCAAATAGCAGGCAAATGTTTCCTATCGCCTATGACCTGCAAGGCCTTTCTGTAACTCTCGAAAGCCCTATTATAATAATACTTCTCGTTGCTGGTAAGTGCAGCTCTCTGCTTCGGACTGACAATATGCGCAACCAACCGAAACAGGTGCCCCATATTAGAATGCAGCAAAGCGGAGTTAGCCTCGTCTTTAGCGCTTTCAAAGATGTCCAACGCTCGTTTCAAGTATATCTCCGCAACCTTGCAAATCTCAACGACAGAACTCGTATCGTCGGGACCTAAGCTTCTAGCCTTCCGCAGATACAGCGTCCCCAGCTCGTTTAAGGCATTGCCGAGACGACGTTGGATGTCGGAACCGTCGCAGAGTGTCATGGCGACTTCGTAGCAGGCGACCCCATTGAGCAGCATCTGCTCGATGGTACGAATCTCGTAGATTAAGACACATTTCATTGGAGACTCGATGAGGTGGATCTCGTACATTTGCTCGTCCTGCTCAATCTGCTCGAGGATCTTTAGGTCTTCCTCTGGCGTCGCATGCAATTGTTTGTTGAACTCCTCTTGATTCTTCCAGTTCTGGACGATGCGGATGCAGCAATCTCCGGCTCTACCCAAGAGGCAACCACCTGAAGAGAAATTTTCTAAAAACCGTTTCTAATAATTTTTTTAGTTTTTTTTTACAGGTTAGTAAGGTCTGCGATGAAAAATTGTTTGCTTGATTTAGTATGATGAGAAACTTGAGATTGACGAGTACATATTAAGCTCAAAATTAAGAATAAGTGTAATTTAATAATATAAATCAGATAATAAAAAAGTTCCTATTTTCAGTTACTAAAATAAATATATGTACCAGGTACCAGTTATTAGCTTAATAAAAAAATCAACCAACTTTTGAGCTTTTTTAGCATTTCACATAATTCCAAGAACTTAATTTGTCAAATAAACAATAATCTAAGCTATGTGACTATCCTGACCTACAATGAATAAAATCTAACAAGTGGTAACTGTTTTTGTTTTTCAGTAGAATCTGAATCTGACGGCATAAATTCCAAATTGAATATAGTTTTTGAGAAAAGCAGTTGCTAAAATGCCACCAAAAACCCAAGATGCATTTTTTTTTGTTTCTTCTTTCAGATTCAGATTATATGGGAATAAAAATACCAGAACCAGTTTTGAATTTTGTTCGTTCTTTGCTAGGATAATCACTTAGCCCAGATTAACGTATGTTTAACAAACTAAGTACTTGGAAATATGTGAGATGGTGTGATATCTAGACCCAAAGGTTAATGGATTTTTAAATCACACTTATTGCTGATTTTGAGCCCCTTGGGGCACGAGTTAATAGGTATTATCAAATTGCTAATTTTAAAGACATTAAGTATGACATTACTCAGAAAAAAATTAGTATGTAGTTTTATTTGTTTGATTTAATTAAGAACCAGCCAAACCATGTTACAAAATTTTATCTACAACTTTGTAGATGCATTCTTTACGGATGTATTTATATAGACATAATGCCAGCTGATGTCAGTTCAGTAGCTTATTGTGACAGTATGCTGGTTTATGGTAACAGTACAGTTGTTCATTGGTTATGACATTTACATCAAACTGTCATTTACATAAATTAATTAATTAATAATTTATCAGAAAAGAAATAATGTGAGTGTCGTAAATAAAGCTTGCACATAATGGTTATAATTTCAACCTAAATCATCTGCTTTCAATAAATTTATTATTATCTATGACTCAAATAATACATTCATAATGTATCTATGGAGACATATGTGGAATAATATGAGTTTGCTTATGATGACAATTTAGTGTTTTATGATCATAAAATACCAAACTGTCATACTAAAATAGTAACCGCGGTGGTTGCTAAAAAAAATTCTCGAAAGTCTGACTGACAGGCAAACGTAAAAAATCATAAATGGGAAATCACTCTTGCTATTAAGTACATACTATCAAGATTTTCCTATTGCACAATAATTTTCTTATGCAAGGCAATAACATTTTGATCCTGCTTTTTTAATCCAATATCAATGAAATAAACGGTCAACATATTTTATCAAATAAAATATATATATACTTGAAGGCATTCTAAAACTACTCCTTTGCATTTGGGCAAACGCTCAACCTTACATAAAAATGCTTTCAGTGTTTTAGGAACAGTTGTACACATTGTTTTTAAGATTTATATTACATTATACCTATTTTAGTTTTAATGTAAGAATAATCCTTTCTTAGCTGTGATACAGAAGGTTTTATTTTTCAGTAAATCCAAAAATTAAACATATTTCCTGGTTAAGTAAAAGTAACAATTACTTTAGAAACCATGTATTTACTACCATCACTTACCTTGTACAGTGCTGTACTTGCATTTCAAAACCTCAAGAATTTGCACACATCGAACCAAGATTCCGATACACCGCATGCAACTCCCATAGTTCCCGGTTGAGTAATTCCTCTCCGCTAATGTCGCGCACACCAAAATCGCTTTCTGGTATAACAAAGATTTCAGATGATCCTTCCAGGTTATGTCTTCAGGAGGAGTATGCTCGGAGGTCTTTGGCAGCAGCGACTGATCCTTCTGATGATTCTTCTTCTTCTTCTTACCTTTCTTCTTAACGTCCGGCTTATCCAACTTGCTGTACGGCATCGGAATGGGCTCGTTAGATTTCGCAAAAGGCAAATTCTCCTCACCCTTAGACTTAGAGTCTTCTTTGTGGAAATATTTAATGCAATTTAACCCAGCGGCTACGTGCAAAATACTCTGCATGCATCTGTCTTCAATGGACCCTGCTATGGGCGGTGGAGGTTTGTAGTAATTAGTAAATTTTTCGTTAAAATTCTGGTTGTTTAAAATAAGGACTTTGGTGGCGCATTCTTCGCAATCGTCGTGGAGATCATCATCGTAAACTGACTCTGAATCTTCGGTGTCGGTGAGGTCAAAATCTGGATTGTCCGGGTTCGTGCGAGCTGGAATGTACAAGTCCGCCAGCATGTAGTGCGAAGAGGTGACAATCTCTGGGTATTTCTCCTCAGCTAGAAGTTTGATGCAGTTCTTCAGGAGCATTCGGACGGTGCCCGGTTGCTTTCGCTCGGAGCTGTTTCGCATATTTCTAGCCACCTATGAGGAACGAATTATTCGAAAATGTATAAACTATTAGTTCAGTTTAATTTATTTTTCAAATCACTAAAACAAACTAGTACCCTATATTTTGTGGTTGTAAAATTGAAAATGATCTAATTTTAATTTTGTGGTTTCTTTCGCAGTTTAACCGTTTTAAATCTCTTCAAATAAACATGATCACGCATTTTCATGAAAAGCCAACGCCTTGCGTAAACGTTTTATTTTGGACCCATGTTCAAGTTCTATACTTTCAATATACTTTAAATGTAAAAAAACCATTCATTTAATTTGTAAATTTAATTTGTAGTTTGTAATAGATTTTTATGTGTTTATTAAAATATATATAAATATTCCTTTATTATAACAAAAATACTTTATAAAATTGTTTGTCTGCTAAACATTTGCAAAAAATGCCGCTTGATAAACAAAATTTTTGGGAAAATGATCGCCCTGGCCATTGTCCATTTTAGATTGACTTGTTTTGTGAACCGTTTAAAATTAGAGGTTAAAATCGATTGTCAATCAGTTAACTGCCAAAAATCTAGGTAATAGTTTATCTTAAGATTTATACTACAGATTTGCGCTTGGTTAAACCCTATCCAGAAGATCCAGAGAAGGTTTAACCAACCGATAGACATTTTTCAATTTTTTGCTTTTATTTCATAATAGAAAGTACATATTATTTTAATCCATATTAGATTTATTTATAGGCACAATTATCGCACAATCTCACAGAATTATAACAAAAACAAAAAATTACTATTTTACTAGGTCTTACCTTATATAGAAGCATAGCGACAGGAACAGTGAACGGATTCTGGTCATTATCGAACATCTCGCTGGAGCACAACGAGGTCAGATCGTACAGCTTAATAACTTCCTCGTCCTTCCCCTTGAACAACCAATAAGTGTGCCCCGCCTTGGTGGCGTTCGACTTCAGGAACGACAAGATATTCTGCGCTACGTCCCTGATCAACTTGGGTGAGAATTTCGAGTTGTCCATGCTCGGCAAGTCCTCGGTTTTAATCAGCTCGTACTTCTGAACGATACCGTTCAGATGGTAGCACATCACGACTTCAGGTACATTCGACATCAAGTTGTCCAGCCAGTAATCGATGCCGGTCAGAACGTTTATCGGCTTGTTCATGTCGCTCAAACGAAGAGAGATGCACGGGTGCGTTCCGCCGCCAAAAATTGGCATGTCCGTACCTATTAGCATGTCAATATCTTCAAAAGTCCAAACTACGTTGCGATTGTACGGCTGGCTGAACGTACTTGGATCAGGCACTTTTTGTGACGCAGACGGCTCGGGCAGTATTGGGCCTTGCAAGGAATCACGTGATGTTGTAATTGCACCGCCGCAGGCCTGTATAATGGAATAATAGGTATTATATTTTATGTATTGGCAATTAGTCATAGTAACGATAATTAATTGTATTTGAATATAAAAATATTAGGAGATGAGTAAGGATCATTTTTACGCTCAAGAATATTGTTTTTGATGTGCTCGAATTTTTATACACTCGCCTACGGCCCACGTATGCAAATTTAGAAAATTTAACAGAAAAGTAGGTACTTACCAGTTTCTAGTTTTCTGTGAGTATAATTTGTAAAATACATTTGTCAATTCCTAACAATATGAATGTATCCACAAGAAATTATTATTGGTGTTTGTTATTTGTTTAATTTATAGTTTTGTACTACAAATACACTAACCAATTCTTGTTGGAGATATTTTCCATTTTTGTTTTTAGTGCAGTCATTCTGGATTTTTGATGTACAGTATATTAAGACGATCAAATGGAGTTGATGAGGGTGCTATCAATCGATAGCTTATGTTTGCCGTAGTAACATATTAAAATGCTTAGAATAATAGTTAATAGAAAAATTTATAATGTATAAAAAACGGCAAAAAATTGTGCCTCTTAAGACTTTAATCCTTCATACCTCGCGTCTCACTCACTTAATCCCAAAAATAAAAACATTTTACTTACATATTATGCCAATAGTACAACATTGATTTACAAATGATTTAATTAGCAATTTAGACGTACCTCGTCATTTTCACTTTGTACCAAGCTGTGATAAAGAAACTTGGACACCAAACTCTTCTGCTTTAGAGCTTTCTGCTTCTTATTCTTAATATACAGTGTGCGTTCCTCATTTACAACATCGCTTTCGACGTTTTCACAAAAGAATTTCCTAAGCCATTCCCATTCTGATTCGGCAGTTCGTAAAATATACTTATAAATATCGAAGTCATCTAGCAGAAGAGTATTTTCAACCCTGTGCACAACCATACTGATACAGCCTTTGTGATACGGTATTTTCAAGAGCTTCTTTATGTTCTCGGAATCGGAAACAACGTCAACTTCTCCAACACAGTCGGGAAACATGTGCGCCATCCGAAAACTGCAAAACAATAAGAAATTTTGTTTAAAACTATAATAAGGATTGCATAAATATTAAACATACCTTGGAAAACCTTTGGGTTGGTACAAAACGTGCTGGAGCCCATAGGAATCTGCCGCACTACTGAGCCAGTTTGACGGAGGTAGGTTAAGATCTGTGTTACACTGCAATTTGGTAAATCTAGCAGGTTTTGGCACGGAATACTTGACAACTGCTGTCGATTTAACATTTTCGGTCTCTTCCTCATCTTGTATCTCCTGTTCATCCTCCGGACTATCTTTGGTGTTCATTGTTATTTTTCTCTCGCGATCGAACTGTTTCAAGAAATTCAAATAATCGGAGTGCGTTACCTTTTAAAAACAAATTTACACAAGACATGAATTAAACACAAGACCATTCCAATTTAGAATGTTCTAGCATTTCTAGCACAAATCGAACTGTTGAATCCTACCGCCATTTCTGGGCGCACGTGAGAAATTTATTGCGATTTGATTTGACATATTTGACAGTCTCAAATTCTTGGATAACCTATAATGGCTACAACACCGAACCGTGGCCTATATTTTAATAATTAATAAGCAAAGAATTTATTAATTTATAGGATCGCATTGAAATAATTAGTTTATTTATAAATAAATTTGTATCTTTATTGTCACGCTCACAGCGCCATCTACGGGATCTACATGGTAGACAGTCGGTAATTGCTGTAGAGATTCCTTATTTATCAGCAAGAGAGTATACAAGAGCATATTAAGTTGCCTGTTTTCAGGGGTTGTTAATGATTTAGAAGTTTCTACTTGATAAATATTTACGTTTGTCATTGAACTTTGCATTATAAATATAAGAAATTATGAAAATAATCTGAATCTTCAAAACCACGCACTGTGATAGCTTCTTCCGGTGCAAAAAATCGTTAGAAGAAAATGTCGGTCAATTAATCACCTTTAGGTTGACATGTCAATCCGCCTAATGTCAAAAATTATAAAAACTCCGTAACTGATATTTCGAAGAGATTTCACGCCTGGCAAGTTTGAGCGTAAAAATGAGCGGAGGCGCGAGAATGAGGCTGGCCACGTAGAAAAGAATGCCAAGATTTTCTAATTTCATAACTTTTGGGCACACTGTTTAAAAGTCCAAAGAATACTAGATGCCGCCTTGGCGGCAGAGGTGCAAGGGGCGGTGCGATGCACAACTTGGAGCAGGAGGTGGGAGCCTGGGATTCTGTACTTTTAGAGCCGCTCTCTGAGGACTCGTTCATCTCGAACCTTCACCAACGCTTCAAACGGGATCACATATACACATACATCGGTAACATTGTCATTTCCGTTAATCCGTACAAAAAACTTGCCTTATACTCTGCTGACCTAGCGGCCACTTACGCTAAACGTGGACCTTTTCAACTACCTCCCCATATGTAAGACTGAAACATTAAATTTTGCACGTACACGTTCTAAAATAATTTTTTAGATATGCTATAGCAGGTTCAGCCTACCGCTGGTTGAATGATCGTAATGAAGATCAATGCATTATCGTTACTGGAGAAAGTGGTTCAGGGAAAACTGAAGCGGCTAGGATTGTATTACAGTTTCTGGTGCTTGTGTCTGGTACTAGTCCAGAAGTAAAGATTATCAAGGACAGGCTAGTACAGGCAAACACGTTACTCGAAGCATTCGGAAACGCTAAGACGCTAAGAAATGATAATGCATCACGATTTGTAAGTTTATTTTCGTTAGAAGTAGTTAAAGATTGATGTTAGATGGATAGTGCTTTGATTTTTTTAAATAACAATCTGTAATTCTGTTGATACAAGTATGTTTCTTAACAATAGCAAAAATAAATATTAAAACGTTTTTCAAACGCTATCCAGCTAATGTATCAACTTGAATGTTACTGTAAGAAAATATTCTATGTTAAAATTTTCAGGGTAAATTTATGGATATTGATTTTGATTTTAAAGGAGACCCTATTGGTGGACACATAACAAATTGTAAGTGTATATTTTTATTGCCAATGTTAGTGTTTAATTTTATTATTCTGTATCCATTACATGCAGATCTTTTGGATAAGGTATCATAACTCTGCGTAATTTATTCTAATTAAGAAACTACACTTAATCCTCTATAACATAGCACTTTTAATGCACATCTGTTGGTTTGGGAAAGCGTTTAATGACGAACTCCGGAAATGCGCTGTTTGGAAGATGGTGTCAAAGATTAAAAGCAAAATTTGAATATACACACACGGCAACTGCTTTTCATTTAAGCTGTGAAACATTTTTGGACATAATGTTACTGACATGAAAAACTGAGTTGAAAAATAACATTTAAGTGAATTTTTTTAATTCCTCAAGAAGTTACAGCCGATTGAATTGTTAACAAAACAAGGAATAATAAAATACAAAATACTTATCAAACTGCAAAAAAATAACTTGTTACAACAATAAAAAGGAAATAAAAATAATAAAAATAAATTGAATAAACAATTGACAAAAAAACAACACATAATGAGCTTTTTAGTATTTTATTGAATTTGATTTTTACTAGATTTACTGTTTTCTCAACCCCTTAGTGTCGAACGGCTGTAATTTTTTAACATATTGAAAAACTAATAAGTTCATATGAAACTTTTTACCATGTTTCTATCTTAAAAATAGTTTTGCAGGAAAAAAGTAGGCATGTTATATTACTTAAAAATTAGAAAATGGAAATTTCACGAATTTAATTCATCCAGAAAAAGAAATTATAAAGAAAAAACAACATATAAGCTAAGTAACAAAAACTTGTTTTTTATATAGCATGGAACTAATTTTCATTACTTTGAAGTTTTGCGTTGGGGGATTTCGAAACATGTTTTGATACAACATAGAACTAATAAACTGTGTTATAGAAAGGTTGACTGTAATACATTCAGTAAAACTATTGAAATTAAATGCTTTTCTATTATTTTTCCAGTCTAGGGTAACAAATTTATCATGTGGTGATAGAAATTTCCACATCTTTTATCAGTTGCTGTCTGGGGCTGACATTCACTTGTTAAGTAAGTTATCTGCAGTATTCTGCCATCCAAAGCTAAAATGCCATATCTACATAAAAAAATTACTATAATTTTGTTTGCTCTAACCTATTATATTAACTAACTACATGATTGTATGTAAAACAGACACCTTGTTTTTACTATGAAAATTATAATTAGGAGAAAAAGCAAAATATTTCTATCAATGTCACTTGTGTGGATATCGCACTTTACTTTTGGGTAGCTCTATCCGCCCACTGGCAAAAACATAAACAGCGGATTATGAATTCCTTTATGCCACGAAAATACAATTATACATTTTTTTTAAAAATATTTTTGTTTTATTTATGTATGTGGATAAGTTTGCTATTTATAGTACCTACATTTGATAAATATATATGTGATTGATGGCATTGTATGTCTCTTTACTCTGAGATATTACCTTTATATGTATATAGATAAAATTCTATTGTATTAAATTTGTCACCGATGAATAACCCCATAATATTAGGAGGCCATTTTTGCTGATGAATATACTTTTTTAACATTGATTAATATAATATTAATGCTTGCAAGTGTACGAGTTAATAATATTGTTAATTTTTAGAGGGTTTGAAGCTTCAACGAAATGTTGATCTTTACTCCATTCTTCAAATGGATGGAAATGGCCCCACACAAACGGAAGAACAAGACAAGCAGCTCTTTGTGTACACCAGGACAGCGCTGGAAATCCTCGGATTTTCCAGCGAAGAGGTTGTGAACATCTTTAGGGTCGTCGCGGTCATATTAAAACTTGGTAATTTACAATTTGTGCCTTGCAATAATATCGACGGTACGGAAGGGTGCAGCATCGATAACGATTATGGTGAGAACAATTAACCTCACTGTCCTCCGTTTAACTCTTAAAATAATGATTTTTTAGAGCTGTACGACGTGTGCGAACTTTTGGGGGCGGAGCACAGGTGGTTACAACGGGCGCTGACCAGTCGTCACATAGACGACGGAATATTGGCAGAAATGAACACCTACGAGGCCTCCAGGACCAGGGATACGCTGTGCAGAACGTTGTACAGTAGACTTTTTACGTGGCTTATTAATAGGATAAATGACATAATTAAGGTTTGTACTGCAAATTATTATTTTTTTTCTGTTGGTAACCGATGAAATTGTTAATAAAAAAGATGCGTTGGCCTGGACTTGAACCGGAAGTTAATGGCGGTATAGTGTTGCACCAATTGAACTACCACAGCCTTCATTATAATATTATTATTATCAAATTACATATGAGGATTCCCTAATAATGATTTAAATTTTTTATATGTTAAAGTATCTTCTTTTTACATTTTAGTGATAATTATATTAAAAAAATAAGGTATCTCTTTTTTTTTAGGGAAATCATTTAGGTAAAAGAAAAGTGCTGGGTGTGCTGGATTTATATGGATTTGAGGTTTTTGAACGTAACTCTTTTGAACAGCTGATGATCAATTATTGTAACGAAAGGCTGCAGCAGTTCATCATCAATGCCACCCTGAAGGAAGAACAGGAGGAAATAATTAGGGAGGGTTTAGAATGGACCAGAATAGAATTTTTTAACAACTTGTAAGTATTTTACTTTTGCAATTGTCACATGATTTTCTTCCCATTTATCATATATAGGATGAGTCACTAAAGTCGCAGTGGCCAATACTGCATTTATAATAAGAGATAGAAGAAAATATTTTATACAAAAGTTGTGTTATGCACACTAAATAAGTTTTCCAACTGTATCACATAAAGAAAATAGTTTCCGATAAATTCAGTTGTTGGTGAAAAATCTGATATTGCCAGGCGCATGACTTTATCATACTACTTAGCAGTGTTTCCCAACGCAAACTGACACAAACATCCAGGATAAATAAAAATAATTTTATGTTTTCACTACTCAACCGTTTCGTTACCGGTTTTGCCTTATTATGGCATCATCACATGAGTGTCATTCATATTTCAGACCTCTATCTAGTTTCATTACATTTTAGTCTGTTACCACTATATCTCAGATTTTTACTAATTATAGAATACTTCCAACATTTTCCCAGGTGTGTTGTCGATTCGAATCCGACTATGTTTTTGTAATAAAGTTTTATTATTTTAGTTACTAACTCAGAACTTAATTCTACCCTACACTTGGATGTCTTATGTCTTTTTCTAGTTTAATTGACAAGTAGTCTGATGATGCCATGACAAGACGAAACCGGTAACTCAACATTAAAAACACTTTCCATTGTAAATTTTGTATTTAAAAATATGCTATTCCATAAAAACGTATTGTTATCACAGATACTTTTTCTGGTCTGAGAATATTGCTTATTTAAATCAGTGTGTTAATTTTTTACTTACATTTGGATGTATTTTATTTTCTTTATACTTCTAAATTGTTGCAGAACGGTATGTCAATTGTTAGAACATGAGAAGCATGGTATATTACCTTTATTAGATGAACAGGCCGTACAGTGCGATCAGACTTATCTTACAAGGGTGGAACAGTGCTGTGCCGGCCATTCGCATTGTTTAGTGGCAGACCCCACGTTACCCATTTCTAGTTTTCAGTAAGTATTTTCCATCCAATTTTCTATCAACCCAACGACAATATTTCTGAATTAAACAATATTTACCAGAATTCGTCACTATGCTGGTTCAGTGACGTACACCGTACACAACTTCATCGAGAAAAACCGGGACTATCTTCCTCGAGAGTTATCACGTGCTATGTTTCGGTGCGACCATCCATTAATGCAAGCGTTATTTCCCGAGGGCAACCCAAAACGGTGCACATTGAAACGGCCTCTCTCAGTATCGAATCGACTTAACGTTGCTCTGAATGCCTTGCTAAAATCCCTAATGCCACGGCAGACGCACTACATCCGTTGCTTGAAACCAAACGAGCTGAAACAATGTAGAATATTCGAAATTGCCTTAATACAACATCAGGTATGTAGATTCTTCCGTTTAGTCAAGTCAATGGAGTCCAAAGTAAATTTCGAAAATTATTGGCTCTCTTTACATTCATGTTTTCGTTAATTATAATAGCGTTTATTATATTAAACTTCAATGTAAATGCCCCAAGTTCAGACATGTTTTACCATTGTTAAATTAATAAACTATAAAATAAGTCCTTAGTCTTCTTCAGTCTGCCCTCTACCTCATCTATATTATTTTTTTTGCTTCCTTTTAACCAAACTTCTCGATTATATTCTGACCGTTAGAACATTGGTAGAATAAGAAACGACTGTGGAGTGATAAGTGTAGTGTCAAATATATAAACCGGAAGTCCTAAAATATAGTTATATATTGTAGATTTCTTATTTTAACCAACTAACCAGAAATATATCGGAATTTTGGACAGTGTCTGAATTTGGGACGCTAACTTTAAAATAAAAAGATTATTGTGGCTAGGCATGTTGTTCGTTTTCTTTCTCAAATTGCACTAATCAGATCTTTTATGTTGTGAATTCAAAACCGTTCTAAACCTTTATTTCCGTGATTTTACTTTGCTCCACCCAAGACAAGACAAGAACAAGAATAAAGTTATTATTATTTCAGGTTAGGTACTTAGGTTTAATCCCTACGGTGCAGGTCTGGAGGTCGGGCTATTGCTATCGGCTGCCGTTTGCTCAATTTCTCTGTAGGTATAAAATGCTAAGTTGCCAGACGTGGCCTAGGTGGCGGGGTTCGCCAATCGAAGGAGTGTCAATACTCTTACGTGGGCTGCCGATTCCAAGTGCCGAGTTTACATTCGGCAGGACGAAGATATTTGTTAGAAGTCCGCGGACCGTATTCGAGTTGGAGGACTTTCGTAGGACCCGTCTTCACGATCTGGCACTGTTGGTCCAGAAGTGCTATAAAGGTTATAGGCAACGGAAGAGATTCCTTAAAATGAAGCATAGTCAGATGACGATTGCGGTAGCCTGGAGGACGTGGAGAGTAAGTTGAAGATTCTATAATAAAATTAAAATTTTGTCTTGGTTTTTCGACTTTTCTTTTTAATTAAATTTATAGGAATTAAAATTTGGGATTCCATTTGATGGACGAAGACATCTTTGGTGCTTGTACAGGGTGGTATGTTGAAGACCCCCTGTAAATTGGCTAGATTGGTTGTTTGACTTAGACTGGGTTTTGCAATGCCATTTTACACCGGTTTTGGTTTAAACTGGCATTGAAGAATCCACCCTTACCATATTTGAAATACCTACTCCTTAAAAGCGAGAAAATTTTAGTCACAGTAACCATATTTTCTCCTACAATCCATTTAATAATCAGGAGGAATAAAACCGGGCAGAAGGTTTTGCACTAGACATCACCAGATTAGTGATTAAATTTAAGTTTGAACTTATTTTTAACCCCAATAAATCCCTCCTTTATGATGTTTTTCACAATTTTTCCAATTTGTGCAGCTCGTTTATTTTTTTAATGCCATGTAACAAAAAGAGTTTGACATCCTTCAATTTATATGTGGTATTCTTAAGCGCCTTCATGTTTGTAGCTCGACAAAGTGTCGAACGTTGATATTTTTGGAAAAGTCTGGACCAGACTTCTATTTATTTAAAATTTTGTCCACAGTCAGAATTTCAAACAATACTAAGTGGATTTTGCAATCCCTATGCATAAAACAAAATAAAACGCTGTTATTTGGATTGCTCTTTTAAAGACACTTGACTTACCGACTTGGATCGTATTTAGCTCTGCTGATTTAACTGAACTGACGTCAAGTATAACACCAGACAAGTATTCAAAATGTTTTAAATGTTTGATTAAATTCGATCTAACCTATTGAGCGCCATATCGTAAAATTGCCTAGTGTATATCACCCTGCAATCCAGCCAATCACGGGCGAGGTCATTCTAATGACAAAAACTTTCTTCTGGTTATAAAATGGAGTATTTTATAAAACGATATATTTAAATTTCATGCTTATCCCATCAACCACTTACACCAATTTTTCTTAAAATAAGAACCTAATGGGTTGTTGGAATCATTTAAGCAACTATTTTCCTATGGGATTTTACTAAAAAATGCTAAAAAGTGAGCACTGCTTTAAAGTTAATTGTTCAAGAGAATTCATTACGCATTATTTCTGTTTTGGGAATGAATTTGGAGATTTTTTTGACATTTTGGGTTCAGAGGAAAACTTTTAGCAATGATATGGACTTACTTTTGGGACACATAAAGTTACTATGACATGTCAACCCGCCCCAGAAAGCCAGTTTAATATTTTTTTTAAAACTAAGACCCCCCTAGTCAGGTTTGAAATTTGATGACGTACAAGCTACCTATCAACAAAATATCATGAGTTTAGCCGAAATTTAAGATAACAAACCTAATTTCTAGGCAAGAGAAGAATTTCGGTCTATTCAACACCGGAAAGAAGTAGAGTGGGCGGCAAAACTGATACAACGGCATTACATACAGTGGAAAGTACGTAAATCATACACGTTAACAATACTGATACATATCTCTAAATCCACATAAATATCCTTTTAGCGAAGACAGTTTCTTAAAAAACTAGCCTCAGGGCTGTCAAAAGAATCCCAGAGCCCAACGTACCGAGATTGGCCTATTATCCAACCGAACCTGCAGGAGTCTAGCGTCCTGTTGAAGAAGTTATACCATAAGTGGCGTTGCCACAAGTACAGAATGAAATTTGATCAGACCGCTAGGAACAGAATGCGCGAGAAAGTCACCGCTAGCTTTATCTTCAAGGATCGAAAAGCATCGTACCCGCGGAGGTGAGATTACGTTTGGGCAATTTGGGCTGTTTAATTGAGAACTCCTTTTGCAGTGTGTCGCATCCTTTTCTTGGCGATTACGTGCGACTCCGGCAGAACATACAGTGGAAGAAATTATGCCTTGAAACTAACGACCAATATGTAGTGTTTGCCGATATAGTTAATAAGATTGCAAGATCTAGTGGAAAGGTACGTGATGCGTTCTAACGATATATCTATGAATATCTTTGGGTTAATACCGTCACCAGAAAAGATAGAAACGGACATCAAATATTTTCTTACATTTGACATTTAAGAATTGTTCTTGTCTTTTACTTTTTCTGTTTTCTAGTGGTCTATTATAGAGATATTATCTTATTATATTTCTTGCAATAATGTTGATAAGACAATCGTAAAAATCGTTATGTAAAATATGAGTTTTTTTTTGCTGATGTAATTTTATTACAATTTGTTTTGTTATATGTCTCTTTAGTATGTACCCATTCTTTTGGTTATATCGACACGATCCATGCTGATCCTTGATCAGCGTACCTTACAAATTAAATACCGAGTACCTGCTTCCGAAGTCTACAGAATGTCCTTATCGCCATTCCTGGATGATGTGGCGGTTGTACATGTGAGAGCAGTAAGTTTATTAATTCATATCTGGGTTACCAAGTGCTTACAAAGTTTAGATTATTATTTGTATTTTATTTTGTGATACCTATGTATACAAGTAATGTTAAGATTAAAATGGTTCATTTTAATCTTAACATTACTTTATCTTGAATAGTACTGCTGTGATAATATAATACATAATTTTTCTTGTATAAAGGACCCACAAGGGTCGGATGTTGGTTTTTTTTTTCTAGATGGCGCTAGTGTCGTCAAAACACAGTCAACTTTATTTTATTTATTAGAATGGCCTATATATCTATATTTTTATATCTTTATATTAGCACATAGTGTACTGAGGTAGTTTTATCCTAATCCCCATAGTTTGTGAGTAATTCCTTTATTTGTGTAACAAGCAGCATCATAGTTTCTTTTAAAAAGAGTATTGGCACCCATATTGAACCTCTACTGTTAATCTTTTGCTAATATAGTATAGTCCAGAAAAATTAGATCTAAAAATGGCTGATCCAAAGGTTCCCATATAGAGGGTGAAATGAAAGCGAGCGGAATCAAAGTTTCTTGGTAAAAAAATTACAGTTTTCATAAGAAAAGGTTGCCAATTTTTTTTTTTTAAATAATCTGTAAAATCTAATTTGACTAGACTAATTGTGTATTTTATTTGTGTTAGTTATTTGCTAGTGTGTAAGCTAGAATTCTACTTGTAGTCCTCCCTATCAAATCCGGAAACATCAACTGGTGACTCTGACCCGACGGGCTGCTTATTTCAGAGCGATTTGAACAAGAAGAAGGGAGATTTTGTCTTTCAGACCGGTCACGTTATTGAGATTGTAACAAAGTTATTTCTCGTCGTCCAAAACGCGATCGGTAAAGCGCCCGAAGTCAACATAACCACCGAGTAAGCCACACACCGAAGAGCCCTTTATACTAAACGTCAATATTTTGTTTTGTTTTTAGGTTCGAAGCTAATTTCGGATCGCAGACTGTTACGTTCACGTTTAAGTGCATGGGGCTGCCGGAGGTGCAGCCCGGGCAAATAAGGGTGCTCCGCAAGGGCAACAAGATGGAGGTTCTAGTGTGATGTCGTGTGCCAAACATATCTTAAGTAGGGATAAAGTAATTTTCACAAGATCACTGCCATTACAAGTTGTTCAAAGCTACGTCGAGCGCCGCCATTACAACAAACGAGGAAACAGACGTGCACAACCCATCGTTATTTCGGTACATTCATCAAATTATTAGCGTCGAGAAAACACTATTGTACATAGACTTTTACACTATAAGATAAATTACCGATAATCAAAGAATAATTTGAAATCAAATCGTTGTTTCTTGTTTAAAATTAACTTGTTACGTTTTGGGAAGATTCCAGTTAGTGGAGTCAAATTTGTTTTTATCTTGGAATTACCCTGATTTTAATTATTCTTTTTTAAAATGTTGCAAATCAAAAACTACAACAATTCTACCTTAAAAATTGGCTCTATTTATTTATAAATTTATGCATTTGTTTATAGTACAAAATCTTTATTAATTTTTTTTTCAAGGCTTTTTGTATTCATGGTTACTACCCCAATTAATTATCTACAATTTGATATCTGAAAGAAAGTTGTGCCACAATATTTGCAAAAGTTATAATCATTGATCATATCGTGTATACTTTGCTTAGTAAATGATATCAAGGTTTATAATTGTTGCTGCATATTGTTGAATTCATTTGTTCATCAAAATGTAGGTAGTTATCATTAGGCATCAATATTTAAGTTATAAAGGAGTTTTAATTTGTGACATTTTAAAAAAGAATCAATAAAAAAAATAGTTCCAGCAGGTTCCAAAATAACGCAGTAATTGTGTGTAATTTGACTTTACTAAATTCCGCCACCCGAAAGTGTAGGTTATCTACATCTAACTCATCACACAGATAAATAAAAACAATCAAAAGTAACGGTTTATTTCATCTAAAACCTACGATATTTCTATTCATTACAAATCAAAACACGTTTGCATGAGAGAATAGAAGGAGATATAGAATAAAACAAAAGTGTTAATATATTATTCATTAAAAGATGTTATTTATAAAAGAGACAAATTGTATATTATGCAGCAATACTTTCTTCAATCAATAAAACCGGTTATATTTTCGTGCGAGTTTATTTTTATTATTAAAAGCTACTAAAACACTCTAAAACTGATAAAACTTATGGATATATTTTATTGACTACTACTTTGCGTCGGGTCGTTTGTCGTCGCGTCGTCGGGTGTGCTCTCTGACGTTGCTTCATTTCCTGGGTCATTCCTCAACTGCGCGACGACACCTCTTGCTAACTCCCGTTCGCTGTAACGTTCCCGCAGCGCTGAGAAGAGACACAGCTGCGTTTCGTACTCTCTCTTGAGTTCAGCGTTCATCGTAACCATCTTTTCTAATTTCCCTTGGATCAATTTATGCCTTTCAGTTTCTGCTTCTACCTTAGCTTCCATTCCATTTATCCTATCTTGCAGATGTTTCACTTCTACATTACGTATTTCTAATAAATCTTTAGTGATACGAACAACTTCCTTCAATGAGTTTACTTGCTGATGGAGAGCTTCTATCTGCAGTTCCTGATTTTTGCATACTTTCGTTTTTTCGAATATTATTGCTTTTGCTCTGGTTAACATCTCTTCTGATTTGCTCTTCATTTCGTCTACAATTTGAGATTCTGTCGCGTTCTTACTTGAGTGGCTCTTTTTTGTTTCAACCAGTTGTGCTTCGAGATCTGTAACCTGTGTCTTCAATGTATCTCTTTCCTGTGTTCTGGTCTGTAGAAGAAAGTAACAAAAAGTTAAATTGGAATTGGCACATAGTGGTCTTCAAGTAAGTGCATACTTGGAGACAGTCTTCTCTAAAATAATTGTATGTCTTTCGAATGGGCAATTAAATATTCAAGTACTTAGTAATCAACTATTTTTAAACTAACATCAAACAATTGTTTATGAATATATTTGCCATTTGTGGCAAAATTGTTCTTTGGATTTTTGAGGAAATTTTGTGTAATGGTCATGTTTCCTTATATATACCCTATTTTCTATTTTAAAGACCATAAAAAATTATTTTGGTTCATATCCTTCAATCTTGTACTCTGGTGTATTTGTTCAAAATTGTTGAATAAAAAATTTTATCAAATTATCTTTACTGATGGATCAACCTATAACTGTACAGAAGAATCATCAAAATTACATGAGCGGCTGAAGAGTAAATAAAGTTTAAAATTATGTAGTACAAATTTTTAGTGGTGCGTTAATTTGGACGCGCCGTGTGTGGCCACGTTTTTGCATTTCAGCATAGATGGCTTAAATTACTGTCATGGCGTCATGGAATTCTTAAATATTGGATTTTTGGGACAACCTTCTGGTTTGTATATTAAGTATTGTGCAGAACTTACTTTTAAGTCATTTTCCAAGGTGGTCATACGAGTGCCCGTTTGTGATAATTTTCGCTCAAAATCGCCAACCATGGAGACCAGCCGGTCTTGTTCGGTTTTCCATTGGGCCGCATCGAATTGGCCAGTCTAAAAGTTCCCAAATTTCAAGAAAAACCGTCATCCAAACCGATATCTGTTACCTGGGCACATAATTCTTCATTATTGCTACCTTCTGAGGTGGACATTTGCGGGAAATTGATGCACTGGAAAGTTCCTTATAAACGCATATGCGTTGCGGCGAACTGGGTATTTTTCAGTAAGTTTTGCCTATTTTTAGAGGCCTGGGCGTACATTTATTTATAGGTTTGGGAATGAGCGTGAATCGTTTGACATTTGAATTAACCGCCAAACTTAACCAAAAAGTTTTTTACATTTGACTTCTCAGCACCGGTGCTAAATTATCTATAAATACTACAAATATGATTTTAAAAAATCTCATTCGAATTACTTTGCAGCATCATTAGTCGCAATCCATGTAAATACAAAGTAGTGCCAACGTCCATCTTCATTTTCGACCTTTTGAGCACCCACGAGTGACAGAAGGATCCCAAAGAAATAAGAGCGCATTTTCGACCAATTCTACCGACAGTTGACTGTTGATTACTTGGGGAACGAACGATATTTAAGCTTGGGTATGTTCTCAACGTGAAATTTTCCGATCATAACGGTTCCGGAAAATTATTTAATGTTGTGTAATTTTTGTAGGTTAAGTACGTCCACATATATAACGAAATGGAGGAATACACCAGAGAACCTTGCCCGTGGCGTATTGTAGATGATTGTGGGGGTGCTTTCACTATGGGTTTGATCGGTGGTGGTGTCTTTCAAAGTATAAAAGGCTTTCGGAATGCACCATCGGGAATGAACAGGCGTTTGGTAAGTAACATGTTTTCTACCAATACAATTTATTTAAGAACCCCAGACATACATAAAGTTTACAACGTTTAAATCTGCTTTCAACGCGGTATCAAAATAATCTGGTATTCTATGGTTAATAGTCCATAGATTTACGATAAAGTCGCCCATAGCCAGGCGTGCTAAACTATTCATCTTTTTTGTCTTTAAATCCCTGTAGATAACATTTGTAGTTAGCTACAAACGAACCTTGGATTACCTTTTAACTAGACCTAGCTGCTATCTTAAACATTTCAAATTGGCTTCAGATGTTCTAGAAATTATTTATTAATCTATATTTTGCATGTAAACTACGCCTAGAATAGTGCACAGAACTTGTTTATTACCCTTGGGTAGTTTTTCTTTTGTGAAAAGTATTCATAAAACATGTATTTTCAAGGATTTCTTCACAGAATTTTAAAAAGCAAACACCAAATTAAATCTAAAGAAAGCACAATATTTTATTGTCTAGTGAATTACAGAAATCTGTGTTGGCTTTTAAAAAATTAGTAAAGGAATCTGACAAATAAATTTGCTGATTTAAAATTTACTGAGAACGCATGTTATTGTTATTACTGTGACTGTGTTAACAGTAGCAATACTACATTATCAAATGCAGATTTCATAATTTTTTGTCATTAATGGTGGCTTTTAGGATCAAACGATAAAAACAATAGAAGCTTAATTAAAACCAATTTTACCCAACTGAACAAATCAACACAATAAAGTTTCTCTGTGTTAAATGCTTTGTAATTGTTACAGGTCGGCAGTTTAACAGCCATTAAACAAAGGTCGCCGATCATAGCCGGTAACTTTGCCGTATGGGGTGGTATGTTCTCGACAATAGACTGCGCGTTAATTCACCTACGTAAGAAAGAGGACCCTTGGAATTCTATTATAAGCGGAGCAGCAACTGGTGGTATATTAGCAGCAAGAAACGGTCTTCCGGCGATGGCAGGTAGCGCGTTTATAGGAGGCGTCCTCTTAGCGCTGATTGAAGGTGTTGGAATCCTCTTTACCAGATTATCAGCGGAACAGTTTCAGCCACAACCGCCTGTCTTTGAAGACTCTTCGCAGCCAGCTGGATCGAGTGGATATAGTTTTCAATAGTAAATCGAGAATTACAAACTAGTTCTAGAGTGAAGGTTATAAACATTACTGTGATTTTATTTGATGTCTCCTATGATGCGATCTATCGTTTTTATTGGCATCAGTATAGAGGTATCTTAGTATGCAATGCGCTGTATACGCGGGATGACATTCGGGAATAGACAATTTTTTTGTTGAGAAATCTCGATAAATAAATCGATTACGTTCATTACTTTTCTGATGTTTTATTTCTTTCCTTTAAAAACGGTGACTTCGAAGTGAATTTACAATTGGTAGAAATGTACTTTTATGTGTTGATAAAATATGGCATGATATTTTTTTTAATGCATTTATATTTAAAAGAATATTTGAATGACTACAAAAACTAGTGTCGTAACTGTAATTAAAAAAAAATTTATGACTATATAATGTCTCACTAAGATACACGCCGATGCTATAAATAACATTCTTTTGAATAATGACTTCTTTATTCAAACGAACTGTCCATATTATTCAAAGCTACTGTTAACATAGTTGACAGTACTAATAGGCACCATTGACAAATATATTTGAAATGTAGTTTTTGCCTAAACTTTAAGCTCTCGATTTATATCATTATGCTCATCTAATAATAAACTATAAAACAATACTTACATAAAAAATTTATTTTATCACAGTCAGCTTGTTTGTTTAACATTATTATTATGAAATATGTCGATTGAGGTCTCATGACAAGATCGCAAATCCATGTGAAATGCACCTATAGAAAACTTCCCATCAGGTGCTTTAAAATAATCTAGCCCCCTTCCGATTTTAATTATCCAACCAGAACTTAACCTAAAAATAAAACTTGTTTAGCCCACCTTCCAAAAACTTGCTCAAAACTTACGTGATCTGCCTATCGTGCAAAGTAGATGAATACTCAATTTTCAATTTTATCTTATAATTCAACAAATCTTTTTGAAGTTCGTTCAACCACTTTTCCTGCTCCAAGTTATTTGGGTCTCTCGTAGTAAGCAAAGTAATTAGGTGCACCATTTTGCACTTTTTGACGATTAACTCGCAAAACTTCACAAAATTCTGGCATTGGTGAAAACTACGTATATACGGATCTTCCACTTTTACAGAAAGAACGTCGTCATCGAGAAAACGGCCAAACACAGTCTCATAACTGTAACCTTTGGCATTACTTTCAATGTTTACTTGCTCGTGATATTTTCCCTCTTCTTTTAATTGCTCGATATTCCCCTTAATTTGTTCAGCTCTTGAAATGTATTCCTCAATTTTACCTCTTAAATATGCTTTTTTATCAGGAGCAGCATCTACAATCAGTTATAATAGTATTTATATAAAATAATACCTACATAAGAAATCATAACCTACTTTTCATAACATCAATTAGTATTTGTACACCTTCTTGATAACATATTAACGACTCCGTATATCGTTTCTGCTTGTCCAGTAACACTCCACGTTGTATAATACTTGCTGCTGTACTTTCAAAACTCATTTTTAATATTTGTTACATAGAAGTTATTAAAAAATGTAAACAATACGACCATTACTATACCAGTAGTATCAAATGGAATAATGAATGAATCAGAATGAATCAGATAATCAGGCAACCAACTATGCAACTGGTGAAATGGTATGCGCCATCTATCGGGAGTTTTACAGTGGACTTGGGTGCAATGAATGGGTGCAGTACAGTGTTGTCAGATTGGGGGATTTCTCAGTGCTTGAGGAAGTGTTGGGGGTATAATTTGTCTGGGGGATTTTCTTAGGGCAAACTTCTATGTTCGGGGATTTTCTGGGTATTTATTATCAATTTATTCTATTTTTTATTGATAACTAACTGCCACCAACGCCAACGGGGTGTTTCCACAACTGTTCCTAAGTTGGTTGGATAATTTTTATCCTTAAACATTCCTTTTCTTTTTTTTTTTCGATTGACGACTAATAGAAAAATTTGAACTCTTATGTAACCCCCTCCCCCCCCTCCGATCAAGCAAAAAGGTAGACAAATTGAGGGATTTTGTTGCCGAAACAGTTGTTTTTGGGGGAATTTTCACTGTTAATTGGGGGAAACCGCAAAATCTATCTGGCATCACTGGTGCAATATTATTGTAAAATACAACGGAATCTGTAAATTGTTCAAGAACGTTAGCAACCAGGTTTTGGCAAATCTTCTTTTCTATTTAACTAATTTCTATTAGTTGAATTACGTGTTTTTCTTTTGTAGTTGAAATACTAATCCCGCTTTATACCTACAAATGTTTCTTGTATTGTACATAAAAATGGAAGGATTAGGGAAAACCTAATAAAATATTTTCTCGTATGTATATATGTTTGACATGGTTATTGAAAAACATCAAGCATCTTTATTAAAGAATATATCATAAATATGTACACACAAATTATAAGACATAATTTTTGGTAACTTGCAGTTCGTCATTAATAAAATTGTAAAATACAAACATTAAAAACATACCTATCTATATAAATAATCGTTTGACAGGTTATAATTACGATATGCATATTCGATTAATAAAATCACACTAAACTCTCGTTTTGCGCGGAGTACGCAAGGAACGAATCAAGCAACCTTGGCTCTACCAGTTCTTGGGAATCTTGCGCATCAATTACAGACGCCCCACATGCTTCCGCGATTCTTCGCAAAGTAGCCTGCATAAAAGACATCAGTTAGTATAAGCCTGTATATAATACATACACAAAATATTACCAAGGTAGCAACTAATACAGCATCACTGTCATATCTAGCTGACTTATCCCTGCAGAGACGAACCAGTTTATCGACACCTTGCATACCAACAACTTGTCTGGCAGCTTCCGGTTCGACACATAATCTCGACAATGCGATTATCGACTTTTGCTGAAGCCTTTTCACAACGTCCTCCTCGAACGATCTCGTCTGTAAAAAGCATAGCAATGCTTTTGGTACTTCATCTTCAGTCAATTGCAATCTCGCCATTTCCAAAGCGGAGACATTCGCTATCAAAATTGCAACTTGTTCCAACAAGTAAACTGATGCCATTGATCCACGTCTTCTAACAGCATCGATGACAATTCTGATTGTATTCTGGTGAAGAATATATTTAATGGATTTTGCGTCCATCGTTGTTAAATTCGCCAAAGCTGCTGTGCACAGCAAGAGGTTTTGGCAGCACCTGGTTTGTTCTAGAAAACTCGTCAATGAGTATATTAAATTCCTAGAATGGTCGTTGAGGCCGTGTATCCAATGGATGTCTTCAATCCATGGTGCAGTAATTTGGGCTAGGAGGGCTACGGCTTCCGATCTCTCTGGTTCTGGCCTGGAAGTTTCGTTGATAACATCGCATAGACTCTGAACTCCAGACGCGCGTTCAAACTGCTTTATCGCAGCAGCATTGCAACACAATGTGGATAAAGCTCTTAAGCTCAAAGCGCGCACTGAAGACCCATCGCATTTTTCGCACAACACCACTAATGTTTGGATCACGGTGCATTTCGTCAACATCTCTAATACGTTCGGATTTCTCAGAGAAATCCACGTTAGACCGGTCAGTTTTCCTCGCAAGTCCATTTCCGATGCTGGGTCTTCAATACTTTCAACGAACTTCGAAATTTCGCGTGCTAACATTATCTGGGATTCGCTATTGAAGGTTTTGAGTAGTTTGGCGATGTGTTCCTCTAGTTTGAAGAGCTTCAACTCTTCACAGTACTTCTTAAGAGTTTTGTTGTGGATCGAGTATTTGTCGGTGAATTCCTTTATTAATCCAGTTACACTTTGAATCAACGCGTCCTTGTGTTTCGGTTGGCTAAGTAGAAGAAAAAACACTTTTAGAATCTGCTGCTCAAGGATGTTGCGGAAGAAGAAAATTATACCTTTTGAGATTGTCAAATTCGTTTTCGATTATCCTAATGTTTTCCAAGAGTACCCTTAGAGAAGTTGTCGCAATGGTTGCTAAATGTGATACCTTTTCGGCAAGCTCTGCAGCTATGGATTTGCTCTGGAGAGTTGTCATGCATTCTGCTTCGTATAGATGACGTGCTTCGTGTAAATATTGTTTTAGGGCTGTGCCATCTTCTATAACATGTTGAACAGTCATCGGCGGGACTCTGTTGGCAAAGAAACATTGTAATTTGTAGCATAATTTAAGTTTGAATAAGTAAGAAACTAACCGTTCATGTTGATACTTTAATAGGAGATTCATAGCCTGTTTCTTGTTTGGTCGCAGTGAGGATGTTTTCGTTAATACTTTGGGTGTTGAGGTATGCTTTGGAGATTCTGCAGCTCCTGCAAATAGGCATTCCAACTCACTATCTGTGTCGCTTTGAATTGAACTACTCAAAGAGTTAAAACTTGTGATTCCTTCTTCTTCGGTTAAAATGGCAGGAGCGCTTATGTTGAATTCGATTTTTTTCTGCTTGCTTAGCACTGGCACCGTGACATTTGCTTCTTCTACTGAAGACCACGAGGAGTCTACGTCGTCGTATGTGACATTATTACCAATGCTGGAGTCATGCAAACGGTGTATATCCTTAGAATACTGATTACTATTAAAGTCGATTGAACGTTTGGAATCGTTAAGCCGCGCGCCACGGAACAAGTTCCTACTTATTTTCGGCGAATTCTTGATAAATTTCATTTTATTCGCCGGTTCAGACCTCACTTTTAATTCCATATTTCTTATGAGTGTGTCCAGATGGCACACGTCCACTTTTTGGTTGTTGAATTTCTTGTCGGGTGTTGACTTTTCTTTAACGTTTTGGCACAAATTCTGCACATTTGCGTTTCTATCCTTCTCGATGTCCAGACGCTTTAATCTGTTGGAATTTCTCTTCTCCAACGACGTCTCTGTGTCCGAGAAGCCCGAATCTTGACTCCGGGGGCTTGAAGAATTTGCTCGCTGGTTCCAGTCTGCGTTGTCGTCTGAAGCCCACCACACTTTGCTCGGGTTGCGATGGAAACTCATCTTGTACGACTTCTGAAAAGTATTGACGTATTAATTTAAATCTACAATTGGATTTGATGTTGGGAAAGGTTACGAGTTACAATGACCTATATGCTTATGTTTAACCCACATATGTTATGATTTAGATAAAAATTGGCGGCACGTCTTTTGTAAATCATGATAAGCAAACATCAAGGTTAGGATTGCTTATGTCTGTAATCGGCGAGATAAATAATGCTAATTTATAACTTATGTAATGAGACAATAACATAATTGGACAGATCAAGATCATGTCAACAAGAAGACATAAAACATTGTTTTATATATCAATGGCCATTGAATTCGAATCTTTATTTTAGAGGGGTAAATGTAATGTAGATATTAGGTGAACAGTACAACAGAGGATGTTAAATCTCTTATCGATCTCGCCCGAGCTGAAATATTGTGACCTTTGAAAATCCTCCTGAATATTATGTTTGCTTAATGAAAAAGCCTTCTCGCGAGCGCCGGAAACATCCCTTATAGAGCACTGTCGTTGGACTCTCATTAATTCAAATTGTATTCTGCTTGAAAACCTAATACTCTAGTTAAACATATACATATTTGAAATAATAAGACGAAACGAAACTAAAAATAAAATATGTTCTTGGGAGCTCATATAGACAACCGATCTTAAGTAACAGCACTAATTTCTAGTTAATGTTGAATTAGTACCACTTGTAGCGTGAGATGCATTTAATGCATTTCAAGTAGCTTTTTGAGTAGGCACCTTCTATGTTGATCATGTGTAAAAATAGCAATTTCCTTTTAGATGTCGATTAGAACACTAATGTAAGCAATTACTTAATGAGTTATCATGAATACTATCAAATAATTAAAATATACGAACTGATTTCTATATAAGGTGTCCCAATAAACTGTTATTATAATTAAGATACAAAGTTAATGGTTTCTAGTTATATATCTTTACAATATTAATTTCATATTTAAAATACGAATAAGTGATAGAGAATTCACTAAAGTTTTGTATTTTGTCAGTATTACAGCTCAATATTGAAACTTCACCCAAAGTGGTTATAAATTGGTTCAGAATAAAAGTTTCCAATATGACATATTATATTACTTAGAAAATAATTAACAACCTACACTTTGTAATACCCAGATAGGGTCTCAACATCAAAACACACTTCAAAAACACGCTCATCGCCACGCTTTTTATGAACAATTTGTTTACTGATTTTTATCGAAAATTAGGCAAGGGATTTTTTTTTTTCAAATCAAATTTAGATTCCATTTGGACTCAGATAAACATATATGTACATATTGTATACCACAGATAAGAAAACACTTATTTAAAATAAATATTGGTTATAAAGTCCTGCGTTGACGTCATTATTTTGCGGTATTGAAATAAATGTTTAGAATTTATAATTTTTATTGTTATATATAAACAAAATGATATTGTTTTAACCGCATTGTCTGAATACTTGTTATTATTTACCACGATTAAAGTCATTTGGTGATAGTACACACGCGTGCATTGTTTTTTAGATAAACCATATAATTGTATGCAGGAAACAATACAGTTTACATAATAATAATAATAATTAGAATAAACCCACTGGTGTCTATTTGTCAATGTTAGTTTAGTTTATTACTGCCTGTAACTGACAATCAGAAATATACAGCTGACACAGATTGTTTTACTTCACATATAGTGTGTCATGACTTGACAACATGAAGTGGACTCAATTTTATTAAAAGTTATTCTTTATGATTTTGATTTCAAAGATGCGAATTTTGTGTCACCATATATCCAAACTAAATGTTATAAGCTCTGTAACCGTACGTAGCATATAATATTATACGTTCGACTGTACGTTTAGTAGCATGGGAAAGTTGCAGTGATTTTGAAGGGTCCGGAGTTGCCCCATTTCGCTTTCATACAAGCGTTTACCCTTCGTAGCCGTTAGAGCAGCTGCACCTCAAGATAGTGAATTTAAAAATCGGTATTGTTCACCTTCTGTCAGATAAAATTCTGTTTACATAAAGCCTACTGCTAAGCATATCAACGATAATATTGATTTTAAAGAGAATATTACAGGGAGAGAAATGTGCCATTAAAAATAATCCATAAAAAAAGTACCGTTATCATTTTGAATAATTTCGATAGTACATAATCATTAGAACTGTAGGAAAAGAAATCGTTTAGGAAGTTCGTTGAAAGGTGGCTGGATCTTACATGGGCATAAATAATGTCGTTGCTTGTATTCAAATAGATGGTGGTAGCCCCACATGTGGGTGCTTATGGAACCATGGAGGTAAACCTCCAGGTGTTACGGGCTCGTGCTCCTCTAGTTATAGACATTCCGCATTATGTCGGTGACCAAGATTCACATCTGACACGCGACCTAGTGCTGTGCCCTATGCTTCCCCTAAATGTGCGATACGCACCCTTGGACACACACCGGAAGGATGTCTCTTACGTCTTGCCTCTGGTACGGCACCTAAATTATAATGCTTGGAGATAGAAATTCTTATTTAAAGGCGGTAGTTTTCTAACAGAAATTTACATGGCGTTACCAAAAGATTTTTCCGGTAGTGTGCAACAACAATAATTCTTTTATTGTCCTAAATACATAAATTGATGTCCAATATATAAAATAGTTTTGTTTACATTCAATTTTATTCGTTTCATTTGTGTAGATACCAGGAACATGCGCTGAGGAGGGAGATACCGAATTCCTGTGGTATTAATCATCAACTTATCAATATTGATTAGTTGTTAGCACAGCACACTGATTCATCTGCTTCAGTTGTTTGATATAAACACACCCACCACTTGAATATGTGTTACTCTCCCTATTTATTCAAGTAAATTTACACACAATGCCATGCTTTTAATAAGCTACGTTATTTGACAAAACATTGTCAATAAATTGACCATGATTTATTTATTACGTAATAAACAATGAGAAAATACTGTACTGTATTTCATAAAAAAAGTCAATTTCCTGTGCACTCCCATTACAAATTATGTTAAGCATCTATCGATGTATGTATAGACAAAAAGTGGGATCAATTTGTGTTACTATAATAATACGTAATATCTCACAAATACTAATTTAATTAGTGTCTTTTGTTTTAGAGTTATAAGTACATAGTTGTAGCCAATAATGCGATTTTTGATACTATATTATTTAGACATTTTTTATTAATTAATTAAGATTGCCAATAGCAATGCACAAATGTCACGAAATGTCATTTGGCATGGAAATTATACTATTCAATATTTTGAACCATGTTATTTGCAAATCCGAATATAATAATGAATAAAAATAATAATAATTCATAAGCTTTTCATCTATCATTTGACAAGAACTTGTCAAAGAAAATTGTCTAAACTTTATAGTGTCATTTAGGCAACAGTTTGATAAATTCACAGATTCTAATTATCTTGGTTTTGTTTATAGTTTATTTGTTGTTTTTCTTTTTAGGAAACTACTGTTGTCTGTTACCTCTCATGTTGCATCATTATAACTATAACATGTGGATTCAAAATTATAAATTATCATGGATAGGTACCAGGAAGATTTTTATTTCAACAAATTTTGTTCCAAGTAGGCTTATGTATGTCATTTAAGGTAGTATAACAAAGTAAAGGAAAATTCGACATTTAATATAAAAAATAACAAATGTTTAGAAATAAAATAAAATAAAAATATAAAAACCTTAATGTAAACAACGCCGCAGTCTGAGTCAGGACGTCAGGAGTGCGAGCGTGGGTTGTCTAGGGTTGCTTGGACAGAAGGATGTCAAAGGCGGCCTTGGACAGTTTAGTTACCATCGTAGTTACAATAATAATATGACAACTGATAATTAACGAATGATATGTCATTGTAACCGATTGTATGTACTTCTGATAAACGTGTTACGAGTTCCAAGCTTGTTGTTCACATTAAATCGTTTCAATGTTTTCTTCCCCTAAGATGTTGCAAATGTTTAGCTGACAAACCCGAGAACTTGAGAAGTATAAACATTTTTGTCTCAACCCGTGAACCTTGTATGCGTTTTGTACGTGCTTCCTTTATGTTTAGAAATTACTCACAAATAAAACACATGTTTGCGTTTGGCACACGGGAGTACCCTGTATATTACTAAGTAATCGTATAGGAAATCGAAGTTTGTCCTGTACAAGTATTTTAAGTAGTTTATAATCGCAGCTGTTTCATTCGTATCAGTATGTATCCATTCGGTAGAATTATCTTGCTCTTGAATCAATGTATAAATACAGATTACCAAAGAGTTTATTTTATTACACAGAATGTAGTGTTATTCAAACACTACGTAAATATGCATTCGGAAAAATAATAATTACGACATATTCGTGATATACCTACCTCGATAAGGTTATCGTGTAACATACCATTAAATTTGGCATTTTGCTGGTGATCTTGTACCCAACACTATATTATTAAAGAATCTCATAGCTTGTTGATTATTGGGTTAAACTGGCGTATTTATTCGATATGAAAGTAACACGTGTTTAACAATTTATTTCTCTAGTAGAAACGCAAGGTATCTACTTATATTGTTCAGTTCACTGCAACAGGACAGTTTCAGGTTTTACATTCTTTTTGCATTTAGCTTGCAACTTTGAAAGCCATTTGTTTGGACGAGTTAAGTGTGTCAAATGACATACTCCATTTACGTTACACAATGAGTTTTATGCATCGCTCATTTACAGGATGCAGTTATTCGCTTTTTCCCATATCCAGTGCATCTTAAAAGTTAATTGTGTTTCTTTAGATTATGATTTAATTGTGCATATGTGTTTACTAATTAATTTAAAGCTCATGACGTACAATTATCGAAGAGGAGCTTGCAAACAGCTATTGAATTTCATGCAGCCCTAATCGAAAGGCCTTCCAGGTTGACCTGGAAAATTTACCCGGACTTTAGGAAAACTCCCTTCCGGAATAACGCTTGTAAACTTTTTGATAAAATTATATAATAATAATAATATAAATATAAAATATAAAACCTATTGTTATTGTGATAGGGGTGCAAGATTGTGGATATTAGGCGAATAGTATTTTAAAGTATGTATATATTTATATATCGCCCTTAACGATCCAATACGGGGGTAAATAGCAGTTGTTTCCACCATCTAGAGAACGAAATGCTCGCCTGATGAACAAGCGATCCCGGATGATGTGGAATCTTCCTCCCGGAGTTTTTGAAAGCGCCGTCACTTCGCCGTCACAAAAGCAAATATTGTTGATTTACTTCTTAAATGGAAATTAACTCAACCTATATCTTTCGGTGTCAAAAAAATTCGCATTTTGGGCATTTATAACACTTTAGAGCCTAGGAACTTGAAATAGGCACCTGTGCCTATAAGTAACAATATGCAATAACAATATTCCATCAAGTTCATTAGTAATTTAGTTATATTTGGTGTATTTTATTTAACTCAATATATTGACGTAAATGCTCCAATTCATTGGAATAAAATCAGGAGCAGATGCTCAACGGCAGCAATGTCAATGTCAATAAATACAGCATTTAAGTATGCTTTCAATAAATACAAATTTATAGTTACGTATACTTGCAAAAAATAAACAAACAATATTATTATTTTTGTGCTGAATACAAAACAGACGTAATGCTACGTTCTACATTTTTTATTTGAATTTTTAGCGTTCTGTGATTAAATACTTGACATAAAATACCTCACACATGTACGTGTTTTACAACTAAAATTCTCGTACCAATCAAAAAATGTGTAGATATTGGAACATTTCCTAGATTTGCAATTGCTTAGTTCGCCAAAAATGCCAAACACAAAAATTAAAGACGAATGACTGCCCTGGCAAACAAAAATTAGTTGCAAACATACTATTTTCTGTACAAAGGGGAAAAATGTTTTTAATTCGAATGAATCATTGTTTAGAAGGTAAAAATATAATATTTGATACAAACAGTGTTTATTTGATTAAAAAAGATCTTACTTTACTTAACACAAATAGGTATTTCTTGACTCAAATGAATACTGCTCACTGCTCCTAGCAAATATGTATTTTTGTGTTTTAATATGAATTCAATCAATTGTAATCTCAAAATTCCGAATAAAGTCAAGTTATTGAGCAAAAAATACTTTTTTTAGTATTTTGCGTTTATTAACACAGATTGCCTCAAAAACTAGACCCAATTTAGAAATTTTGCCATCAGATTCTGATTCTATGAAGAAAAAAAACCTAGCAGAATTGGTACCTCATACATTTGTTGTTGTTGTTGTTAAAAATGCAATTAGAAATCTGTAATTTATTTCAGTATAGATATACTGAATTGATATTTTTTGTTGATAAATGTGGTGTGAAAATTTATTGCAGTATTCTAATAAACCAAAATAAAAACTTTTTTTATACAAAGTTAATTCATTTTGGTGTATTTGTTGTTGCAGCCCTGTATATTTTGCCTATATACTTCTTACATGGTTTCATGGTTATTTTATTAATGTGTAGATATTGTACTATCTAGTAAGAGTTTATCACTTTATTTTATATTATTAATACCATGTCTCTATTATCCTTCGATTGGGGATGCGCTTTGTTTGTGATTATTAGGCGAGCAGTATACGTAAGGGATATATTAACTACCCTTATCGATCCAATGACAACAGCGTTAAGGGAGCTTTAGACCACCCAGCGATTATTATGGGCTCCTAATGAAAAAGCTTTCCCGAATGGATACGTAACAACCACCCAAACTTTGGGAAAACGTTGGTGAAAGTCACTGGAGTATGAAAAATAAGATAAACATTTATATTTATAGTGTATATTAAAATAATCGAAGGAAATAAATAAATTCTTTTTTATGGTGATGAATTGGGGTCATCGTTAATTTATTCAAATTATTTTAACAATAATTTATATATTGGTATTTAAAATCACAATTCAAAAACTATGCACCATGCTAATTTATGTGTTTTTAAAACAATTTTTTACAATATTCACCTAGAAATTCTTAACATGATACTTTATTTCAGTCGTAGAATAGATACTTCCGTGGTTTGATTTTATATATGGGTGAAATTATTATTGTGGATATTAGGGGAACAGTTGTACATTCGAAAATACAGCGCGTATCGATCCAATCCAGGGCGAAGTACAGATAAACACCTACTGAATGTGATGAAGTTCTGATGAAAAAGCTTTCCGGACAAGCTGAAAGCTTCTACTGAAATGTTACGGAAACTCTCCGTGAAAAGCTCTGAGAATATATTATGTATATATCCATAGACGTGTAATGAGAAAATGTAATATAATTTCGTGTGCACTATTATTATTAATTTTAAACATGTTTGTGTACTTATTTCAGCGTGGGTTTTTTATATATGGGATTGATCAGATTGTTCAGATGGGTAAATTCACTAATTCTTTTTATTCTTTAAAATTTGGGAGTTTTATTGTCCGCTCAATGAATTATTTAATCGTCATTAGATTAGTCAATAGATATTTGCAATATGTCAGATAAATCACGTCTTTGTTTTGACAGGGTTGTAGATATTACAAATATTAGGGTGATAGTAGGTAGAAGGTGGTATGGTGCATTTATTGATCCAAATCGCAATGGAAATGCGGGAGCTTTGCACACCGATTGCATATTATGCTCCTCTAATCAAAAAGCCTTCGCGAATGAACTAGAGACACTTCCACCCGCACAAAATTTTAAATTTGTGTACATAACTATCAGTTTCTCGAAGAAAATGATTTTTTCCATAAAAATAGATTAGGGGTATTTTTGTATACAACTAACCGTTTCAACAATTAATCATCTTTGTTTTAATGTTTAAAATCAGTGGCGCTTTTTTATCAATATCTCCAGAACTATAACCTTAGCAAAACACTAGTAGCAATTTAAAATGTCAATTCTTTTTTTGCTGACGTGGCAAATTCGTCTATCAATTTACTCCGACCTTGGTAGCTCAATTGCTACCAAGGAGTTACGTTAGGAGTTAGAGTTACGGACTGGAAATTGCGAGACTCCCTGGTTCAAATCCAGGACGATACTGTTTTTCAAGAAAATATCCTCACCTGGGTTAATTATTATTTGCATTTAAAATTAAAGTAATAATGTGTAATTATTAATTTATTTTGCATAATAATTGATGAAAAGCTGACAACATACTTCTTTCCTGATTATGAATTGAAGCTTCAATTAACCATTGACGAAAGTAGGATAATTCAAATACATGATTAGTGAAAATCCACAATAATTTAATCCACTAGGACTTCCTGTGGTCTTCTTATGACACACCTCCAGCAATTTTGAGAGAAAAAAGTTCATTAAGTGTGTTCTGTAAATAATTATCTTCTTTATCCTGCTTATATGGCGGTTATCATAGCACTGGTCAACATTTTGATAGGGTTTTCATCGTAGGTTACAAACATAACCAAAATATCGCATCAAATCTGATTTTCAAAAGAAAAAAAGGGAAACAAACAAATCATTTTTGTATAAAAGTCTTTCTTTTTTTATACACCGGTACCAGTATTTTCTGTGACTAATCAGTATATTAACGCAATTCTCCTCGTCTTTCACGCCATTGGTACTTTATACATACCGTTATTTACCACCATAAAATATGTTATCTTCACCATAGTTTTGAATTTATATTAGTTCATTACATGGGCACTTTCAATCAACTTTTATTATATTCACGGCGACTTTAGACCGTATAAAATCGCAACGGGCGATTATTTTTCTTCCTGTCACGTACAAGGAAGTGTTGTTGCTATTTAGTGCACAAAGACATCGAAAAGAACAAAAGTGGGCTTGCTTGCGGTCGGTCGGTGCATATGGTGCACGCAGTTAGTCATAATTAAAATCATCTTTATAAATACTTGCTTCGTCGCGACTATCGACAATTAATTACGTAATATTGGATGCTCCTGGCTACCAGGCTCACATACAAAGTACGAACTAGCACTAAGAATCTCATTAAGATTTTTTCGGAGCCTCACAGTAAAGTCTGTGTTACATTAAGCCGTAAATTGCGTTACCTGTTGTAGTTTGTTATTAGATTTTAGAAAATACTCTCTCCTAACGGAAACCAAATTAACTTTTAACTGTAATTTTTATTTGCACTTTTTTGGACCGTTTTTTTTTTTCATTCGCAAATAATACCTACCTCATAGTTGTTATTAGATTATATTCTAAAATTTCAGCACTCTACAGAATTTTTAAGGACAACTAAAACCATGGCATTAAAATTGGATAAATTCGCTCTCATGTTTATACACGAGCCATAGCCGAGTGTATAAACTTTATGCTGGCGACTTATATTTCATATAATTCTGTATAGATATAATGTTTATCTTGAATGTTAACGTTTCTGGATTATTTTGATAATAAGTATGTAGGCTTTCACGGCCAGAATCATTTAGAAAATAAACTACTTCCCGGTTATGCCGTGTGTCAAGATTTGTAAATTCTGACGTTTCGTGAACCATGTTGCTCGCTTCTTCAAAGCTAATTGAATACGGAAGACCTACCAACAAAATCTCCCTTATATACCTAAAATTACACCTACTGCGCACAGCTGGAGCTACCGCTCCTATATGCTTTTCCACCTGACCGCGTTAGGATAGATTTCCAGACCCTAGTAATGTCAGTACCGTCCTCGCGATTGATGTTGTCAGGATGTTTGTAAATTTCGATGGCTTCTCTAATAAGCCTTCATCTTCACGTCATCGAAATTAATTGTGTGTCCCAACTCGTGGCAGTGTTGAGCAACAGCGGACTGTTGAATCTTGCGTAGCCGGGTGTCTCTACTGCACTCCTTCACTCGACATTCGATCCTTCGTCCCGTTTGTCCTACATAGCATGTTCCACACTCACATGTTATCTTGTATACCCCTTCGTTCTTCAGGAGTGGTGTGATATATTTGGGTTAGGCAAAAGATTCTTTACCTTTGCTGGTGCTCTGTACCTTAACGTGATACCAGATTTCTTCAGTATTCTACCGATTCTTTCTGATACGCCACTTACGTATGGTAAGCAAGCGAACCCCTTTGACTCCTGCCGCTCTTCTGAGACTTGCGGTTTTCTTTGTGTGACACCCCGTATGTCAGACTTGGTGTATCCATTCTGACGTAGGTAGAGCCCACTCCAAGTGTTTGCGTTCGTCGTCCAAGGTGCTGGAATCGCACACCTTCTCGGCTCTGTTGAACAGAGTGTTAATAAAACTTCTCTTCTGTTGGGGATGGTGGTGTGATTTGACGTTCAAGTACCGATCGGTATGTGTCTTCTTACGGTAGACTGTATATCCAAGCGTACCCGTTGACGTTCTGTATACCAGCACATCCAAAAATGGCAGCTGATTATCCTCTTCTATTTCCATCGTGAATTTGATAGAAGGATTAACATTGTTCAGATGGCTGATTATTGTCAACTGACACGAGTGTGCAAATATCATAAAACCAGCCCATTATGAAACCATAAACAGTTTCACAATGTGGTTATTATAAAACTAAAGTAAAAAAATTGCTCAACTTGTCAATGATTTTTTATATAATAATTCGCCATGGTGGAAATGATCTAATTGCATGGCTAGACAAGACTATATTCCTTACATGCCTAGCCAAGAAAGTAGGTTCCCAATGTCACCACTAGGTGGCTGCCGAATCACATTCTCGGCTTGGTAGACAATATAGTATGTATTATTAGACTACGTCTATACATTCTTTAGCAAATCACATGTACAACATCATTATGTTCCGCTGAAAAAGACAGTCAAATCCATTTTTGATATCTCTTATACACTTACCGCAACCTCAAACATGAAAATTTGTCTATTCTGTATATGGAAACAAATGTTCCAAACGTTATTTATCGCGGATATAGTATACGCTCGCCATGGTCAGTTACTATCAACATATTTTAGAGCGATAAACACTCATATAAGGTCTATTAGGTGTCCAATTCTATCAAGGTGTACCATATCAGTCGCACCAAACGGTGCCTTATCAACAACGTTTGCTAACTGGACCTTGGTTGCTTCCATGCATAGAAAATAAATGAGTACTCGTTACTCACGTGCATATGAACTGAGCAATTAAAACATTTATTTATATTTAAAAAATATTTGCATGAGAAAATTTTCGGGCAAAAGAAAATTACACAGTTCTGTGATTAAGCAAATCAATTGGTTTTCTTTTTTTTTAATTTTAATGAATGTGTTTGTCCATATGCTGTCATTGTCATCGCCAAGTTATGGTGTATAACGGTTGTTATATTTATTGAATGAATCAAAATCTGATGATGCAAACGGCAGCTGCATATCCGTTAGTATCGCACACTCTAGGGTGGAAAGATAATTTCAAATAGGGTGGCATATGCATGGCACGTGCCACCTGGCATCAAACTTCACACAGCAAACCGACCAGCAAATATAAACACGCTTCCTTGTTGTAGCTTTGTGGGAAATATTTATTTAATCCGATTACACTGTGGTAGAAGTCATGGAAATATACTTTGTATATACTGTTAACGATCCGAAATAAAGCAATTTCGAGGTATTCTTGGAGTTTGCTCGATTCGCGTTGTAATAAAGCAATCATTGAATGATTGTGCGGCATTTTTTTGAAGTGTCTTGCAAAGCTCATCGCTTCTCCGGCGCAGCGTCTGCCTGTGCTGTAATTTTCTTAAAGCGAAATGACCAAACGGTACTTGACTCTGATTTTCTTGTAATTCGTCACAATGAGCCGACGCGGGTATTTTTTCGCGACTCCAATACAGTTATCAATTATATTATGGCTGCGTGTTTTCTTGTTGCGCGATCTTAATAAAAATAGGAATGCCTATTGCATTAACTACGCTTTTTGCATAGCGGTGGAGTGAGTGGTGATCCTCTTGAAAAATTGGAAAGTACAATTATGTTAACTGTACTCGTGTTTTTGAATTTTCATTGTGCACGTATGTTTTTGTACTTAAAAGAAGGTTTAACTTATCTTGTAAACATAACAATACCAGAAAATCCAGAGCAAATGTTTCTTCTTATTTTTTAGACTATGATTTTTATTAGGTATTTTGTGTTCTATTGCCTTGTATACTTATATGTAATTTGTATATGCTGGATGCTTTTTATTTTAAAAATAAGTACCCTAATTTAGAAAATGTGTCTGTGTAAGTTTGTTTAGTATATGAAAAAACAGAGAGCTTAATTTAGTAAAAATTGTGTAAAAAAAGTACAGTTGAACCTTCATAGATATAATCCTGACAAACTACTTGATATCATGTGTTATAATGTACACAGTAAACACATCATGACCACACTTACACAATACGTATTTTCAAAACAATGCAGGTAATATCGTTCTGATTAATTACAAAATAGCCTTCCGATGACCGATAGGCAATTGATACAACAAACCATTAGCAACAGGTTGAAATGAATCACGTAACACCTCATCGGCAGCGAAGAATGGCCGGTGCAAAAAAATAGAATCCGGTGAATGAAATTTTTGATTGTAGCCGAAGTGATTTGCTTTCAATGACCTTGCGAGTCATGGGCTGCGCGACTCACAAGCGGAAGAAGCGTTCTTCGAAATCTGGCGCGGGATTTCTGCAATTTATACCACATTATTGTGCCGCCTGTCAACGGTGACACACGTATCAATCAAAGGACAACGTATCCTGAATAGCAATAAGATAGTTCCTTAGAAATATAATTCTTCGGTAACAGTTATGTACCTTTGCTTTTAATGGTAGGTAGTTGAACGTTTGCCCAGAGTTCAATTTCATGCCAATATATCGAGACGGATAACTGTTAAATTGAACAACGTTGGCATTTTAGATGCCATAATTATTAATTATATTTAAATCGACTTCTGCGGGTATTCATATTTGAAACATCTGCCATCGCCTATAACAACCATAATATTTAATTTGCAGACATATATCGTGCCTACTGGATTATAATATTATTAAAAAGTAACAGTACTTTTATTAACAGTTGCAATGCATGGCAAAACTAGGAAGATATTAGTTTTCTACTATATTACCCCGGAAATGTAAAGGTGAAGATAATTCTGATAACCTGCAAAGGTATAGTGTTTAGCAGGTGGATTGATTTATTAACAATACGCGACACAAGAATGCAAGAAGCAGTATTGTTTTACATCCTGTCCTTTTATAGTCTTATCGTGAACTTGGGTATTTCAATGAAATCACAGTTGCTTCCTAGGCGCCACCGCAGCCGATAGTAATAGACAGTCTTGTTTGATTTTTTTTTCTGTTCCTAGTACTAAGCAGTACAATGTACATAGTTCCCAATTTCAGTAAATATTTCAGCAATATTTATCGACTATTATGTAGGTAATTGACAATTTATTATCGATTTTTGTCCTCTTGAAAGCTGCAAAACACAGATTTTTGTTGTTTTTTTATGTTATCAGCAACACATCACTTACGGCGTCTATATTTCAATAAGACAGGACTTTCAGGATTTTTGGTATATACGATGACATTGGGTTCACCTGGTATAAGGTTGTCAAATTGTCAAAATAGTGCTTTTTGACTTTTTGCTTCACTTTTACTAACTATTGAGTTTGGATCTTCTACTTTCTAGTCTTCAGTGCAAACAATTAATCACAATTTTTAACGAAAATTTTCTGACTTAAGGCTATGAAATTTGTGTTACTTCGATTAAAGACAAGTAAGAAAGTAAAATTACTAAGGATACAAATGGTGCTCATAAAATTGCATATAAAAATATGCAATATTGTTTTATTAAATATCTGGTTAACGACTATTTCATGTATTTTTGAGACAAACCATTTCAACGTAGGTACAGGTATTGCACATTAGGCCATTTCATTGTTCACCCTTATATGCGATACCTGCTTTTTTTGTTCCAACATGCGGGGTTGACAAACATCCTGAATAGTAGATACTTTATTATAAGATAACTGTACAATTCTAGTGCAATCAAATAACAATATTTTTATAGTTCTTTATATAAACAGTAAATACAGTTTTCTAAAATCGTAAATAAGTAAATTAAAACATTACTTTTTTGGTTTGAGATAATTCCTCAAACTATTCGACAATACATGTTCATATAAGCACCAAGTATGTATCATAATACACCATACAATGCGAACTAAATAATCAAATTAATACAGGCGTGTTTGTGCATAATATATTTGCATATTTTCCATGGGATGAGCGCAAAAAATACATAAACAAACACGTCAGTAGAGAAAAATGCAGTTTTGTTGGACAGGTACAGTATGTTGTTGCTTTTACTTCTTAAGCTTTAACAATTGAAACGAGTGATTCACCTTACGATTACCAACGCGATTGTCTACTTAGTAATCAAGAATTCGTAGAAAAGGTGTACACTCATTTTCTAAAGGTCTATGCTGAGTAGGGTAAAACACTAATACCTGAAATATTTCCCATAACCTGCTAGTTTTAAAAGTAAGGTACGTGATTTTTTGGTATAACGACATGTCGAGATACACTAGGTATATAAAAGGATTTTTTTCTATAGAAATACCCACTGTGTTTTACGTTTGTCAGTGTTATTGTTGTAACATCTTTAAACAACCTTGGAAGTGACATTGCAATAGCGTTTGTTTTAAAATAAAACAAACCCAAAAATGTGTGTCAATTATTGTAGTATAATTTTGAATGTCCTCGTATACATATTGCAACGTATTGAAGTAAATAAAAAAATAATTTTTATTTTCTTTTGAATAGCGTAACGATCATTTTAAAAATATAAAGAAAATAAATAAAAAACTTACCCTAAAACAGATAGCTCCAATTAGTTAAAACAAAAATCAAAACACACAGTTAAAGCACCAATTCAAAACATCACGTGTTTGCAAAAATCACCTAAACACCGCTCATCGTTAGTTTTGCGGGAAGTCGTATTTTTGAATTGAATACTACAATCGGCAATCGGAGTACGCGCTGCATGACCGAAACCCCCTCCACTTCACAATTGGAGAGGGGCGCAATTGCCATTGGTTGATACATCCAATACATCTCAACTTATTCGTATATTTACCGTCGGAATACATCAAATATAATGAATGTATACATTAATTAAGTAATACGATTTGTATAGAATACAACCCAGAATATAATTTTTTTATAATAGTTGTGATAATTTTTACGTGTGCAAGAAGATATTACATGACCAATATTTGGAGCCATCTGTTGGATAGACGGTAAACTAGCGTCTTGGGTGCAGACGGTAAAAAAGGAAACTCTCAATATTAGAAACGCCACCTATTTCAACTTATTTATCTTACTGATTTTGATTTTTTAATTCACATGGTTTTAAGAAAACTTTCGAGGAAAGACAAATAGTTGGTCATTAGTTTATAAAGGAAAATATGAAGTGATGGCTTGTGAACGAAAACTGAATATTATGCTTTTTCGGTTTCCTGCGATTGGACCTAAAACTAAATTCCCAAATGTTTTCATTTTTTACCATTTGTTTTGTGTTTGTTTCAATAATAACTGAGGTATCCAACGTCAAAATAACTAAACAAATCTAAGAAATGTTGGTATTTACGTGTTTGGAATTGGATGTATTTAGATATATTTAGATTTAAATCAAAAAAGTTAAAGCAGTTTTAAACATTAAAAGGAAACAATGAAAAACTAAATTAAAAGCGAAGAAAGAATATAAGGAATTCACATTACAAATGGTCTTTGTTCCTCTTTTTGTTTTTATTTTTTCTGTCTTAAAAGTACATTTCAAACCGCAGTAACATTTCAAGGAATTTTAAGAAAAGAAAGATGAAAAAGATACAAATAAGTGTTATAAAACCCTGTACTAAGAATTGAAACTGCTTTCAAAAAACAATGTGGGAAAGGGAACACAAATTACATTTAAGATAACAAATAGTCGATATTGACTTCCTTGCAGACCGGGTGTAGCAACTAATTGGTTTATAAACGACAATTTAATTATAGTATATAGTTTAATCTGAAATACATACAGAGAAAACATTTACAAAATAAAAATAAAGAAGAATCGTGTTCATTGAGTCTGCGATCAAAATGCAAACTTATAAATGATAGAAAGGCGACGATTTTAAGGGCAATCAATTATCGAGAAAAATGTTTATACCTGAAAATACAGAGAAAATGTTTCTCAACATAATAATTCTATAATCGTGTTCATCAAGCATTTTATACGACTTCTTAATAGCTTAATTTCTTATAATAACAATAAACAAAAGGAAAGCACCTATATTAGCCAAAATTAGAGAGAATGTTTAAAACTGAAAAGTTGACAAAATCGGGTATTTCAAAACAGCGTTCATCCAGTCTGCAATACTTTCTTTTAATGACCTTACCTACTTGAGGTCAAGTACATGTTTATCTGATTAATCCCAGGGTGCTATTAAATTTGTCTGGTATACTAATCTTTTATAAAGCTTATTTCTACACTTACATACAAAAAACATGATCAAATTACTAAGACTGCACTATCATCATTACTAAATACCTTAAATCTAGTGTTATTTTATCTGCCAGCCTTCTAAAATGCGAATTATTAAGAATTAATAGGTTATTGGATTAAACAAAAAAATTACAAAATACTTAAACCCGCAATAAATAAAAAAATAGATATACTAATCCCACCTGGTTATAAATATGATTGTTGAGTCGAAAAAGCCAGTTTTAGAAAATATTGTTCGCCGATTATGTTGTTATTGTTAATAGTCTGCACAACCCTTGTGGGGAGTGTTTTGGCGCATAACCCTTTAGCGAAAACTACCATAGCTCAACCAAGATCATCATCAGCAGATTATTTGTTGCCGAATAATCTAACAGTCTCCTTATACGAAGTGATTCTCGAACCAGATTTTGAAACCGACACCTTCAATGGAAGTATAAGGGTTACAATAACACCCAGGGTCGCCACAAGTTCTATAGTGTTCCACACACATGAAATAGAAATTGATCCCACAACCATCTCATTGGAAGCAGAAGACAGCGCTATAGATTATTCGGTTATTGATACCGATTATAGCGAAGACGATAGACATTTTTACACAATCACATTTGCCAATCTCTTAGAAGCGGGAAACACTTATACAATTGAAATTGGCGCTTTCACAGGTATCTTAAATTTGGACAATTATGGATTTTATTTGGCCAGATATGTCGATGAAAACGGGGAATATAGGTAATATTATAATTGTTCTATGTATCTTATTAATTTATCAAATTTATATTACAGGAAAATGGCCACCACTCAATTTCAAGCAACAGCAGCACGCCGTGCCTTTCCGTGTTTCGATGAACCAGCTTTAAAAGCACAATTTGACATTTCCATCATCAGAGACGAAACCCGCCACAGCTTAGCCAATACACCACTTGTGTCTACAACGTACGAAGCAATAATTCCAAATTATATTACCCGTCTGTAAAAAATATTTTATGTTTAGTCTTCTATCGCCTGGACGTTACTTGGATGTTTTTGAAAGAACCGTCGTCATGTCTACTTATCTAGTAGCTTTTATTGTTTCCGACTTCACTTACATCGAAGAAGGGATACAAAGAGTATATGGAAGACCTGCATCAATTGCCGATGGCAGAGGGTCATACCCGTTAGAGTTAGGAATAGACATTTTAGATGGTATCACGGATTTCGTTAAGATTCCTTACACACTGGATAAATTGGATCAGGTCGCTATACCTGACAACTATTTTTCTGCTGGAGCAATGGAAAACTGGGGTCTCATTACTTACAGGTAATCTCCAAGATCTTATTAGCAAAACCAACATAGACAAAAGTTAACCTAAACGAAAAGAAAATAACGTTTATTATATTATGTTTTATTTAGTGCTCAGAGCAACATACTAAAAATTCTAAAGGTCTGCGCCAGATCATGTCTGAAATCAAAGATCTGCTGAAATTTCCTTTAATATTATTATTACCATTAGAAACCCAATGGTTTTCCCGCTAGATACATTGATTTCAGCCGTCTATTGTAGGCTTTAAAACTGATTAGATGTTCATTTCTTTTGTTAAACCTTACCCTACATTATGCTAAATAACTATCTGATGCAAGATATTCCATAGGGAGGAATTTTTACTATATGCAATCAATATAACCGATTCAGACACAAAGGAATTTATAGCTATAATTATAGCCCACGAGCTAGGTCATCAATGGTTTGGAAATTTGGTCAGCCCAACATGGTGGAATTACCTTTGGTTGAACGAAGGTTTTGCGACTTACTTCGAATATTACGGTGGAGACATGGTATACTCATCAAATAAAATTATATAAATGGTTCTTGTAGCGTAAATTTTTTTAGAACAGCTATAACTTAGAGTTGGCTGATCAGATGGTAATAAAGAGCACCCAGAGAGCCTTGGGAAGGGACAGTACAGCTACTACAAGACACATGAATCAAGACGCTGGTTCTCCAGCTGATGTGGATGCCCTGTTTGATATAGTCGCTTATGATAAAGCTGGTGCTGTTATTAGAATGGCTGAAGGTGTACTAACAAGACCAGTATTCCAGAATGGTTTAACTATATTCTTGGAGAAGATGTAATTACTTATGAATCAATTATTAAATTTTATGATAACGTTTTATATCTTCAGGGAATTTGGTGCTGCAGAACCTGAGGACTTGTATTCGTCCTGGCAAGAAGCTGCTGATCAATCAAATGTGAATACGATCCCAGATGGTGAAACCGTATCTTCTATTTTCACTACTTGGGATTCAAACCCTGGTTATCCACTTCTAACAGTCGAAAGAGATTATCTAACAGGATACGTTGTATTTGGACAAAGGAGATTCATTGAAACCGACGTTCAAAATACAGATGAGACCTTATGGACGATTCCTTTGAGTTACACGACAGCTAGCGTTTTGGATTTCACCACGGTGGCACCAAGGTTTTGGCTGAAAACTCGAACAGGAATTACGACATTAACAAATTTGAACGCTTATGATTGGTTGCTAGTTAATGTGCGCCAATATGGTAAGAATGATAATATGTGATGATTTGTTGTAGGTATTAATTGCTTTTTAGGATACTACAGGGTTAACTATGATTTGGAAAACTGGAACCGTATTAGTATTTACTTGAACTCTGAGAATTTCGTTAACATAGACAGATTGAATAGAGCTCAGATCATAGACGATTCATTTACTTTAGCCAGACATGGAGCACTGCCTTATTTAATACCTTTAGAAATCAGTCAATACCTCGCGAAGGAAACTGACTACATTGCCATGTATCCCTTCTTCGTTGCTTTGCAATTTCTTGACATCCATTTGGCCAACAGCCCAGCGTATTTAGTATTTTCGGTATGACGGATCATTACAAAATTAAGAAAATCTTTACGTTTATGTTTATTTTAGTATTACATTCGTCAAATATTGAGTACATCCTACGAATACGTTGGATTAACAGAATCGCCAGACGACGAGCATCTCGTGAAGATGAATAGAGAAAACATATTGACGTGGGTGTGCAGATACGAGGAATCTTCATGCGTAAGCGAATCTTTGAATGCGTTGAGATTGTGGAAAACTAGCGAAGATTATCTTATCCCACCAACGATTCAAACGCCAGTATTATGTGCAGCTTTACGAAGTGGAACAGAAGATGATTGGAATTTCGTTTTTAGTAGATACACCGCTGACCCTGAGATGGTTGTTCGCAGAAGGTTACTGAGGAGTCTTGGTTGCACATTGGATTACGAATTATTGAACAATTTCGTTAATATAATTGTAAATGAAGCTGATGGCTTTAGGTCAACGGACACAGTAGCAGCATTTGCTTCGATTTACAATTCAGGACCAGTTGGTTTGCAGTTTGTCTATGACTTGTTGACGCCTGGAAACCCAGCATTGAATAAGTAAGTTCGTCTTATTCACCATTAAACAGGCCACTACATGTTAATTTTTGCAGTTTATCACCATCGCAGAGGTTGGCTGTAGTTAATGGGGTTGCAGCAAGATCAACCACAACCGAACAATTAACCAGAGTAATGCCAATAATTCTGTGGTATTCATAAATTTAATTAATGTTTTTTTTAGATTCAAGAAATTTCTGCTGCTGACTCCGACGTTAATTATTCCAATGCTATTGCAACTATTAACCGAAATATTCAATGGTCCTATGAAATGTTGCCAGGTATAATTGAATGGCTGGATGCTCTGCAAATATGATGTTATCTGTAGGTTTGAGATCTATTAATAAAAACGTTAAATAAACATTACATTTATTTTAAATGATGTGTTTAGTAGTTTTCCTGTTATTAATAATTAATAACCAATAGATTCCGTGAGCTAGTGTTTCTTCTGGGGACGACCATCATTCTTGAAAAGAGACGTAAGCAATGTAGCAATTATTAAGAATAATGTGGTATTTATGTGGTATAATGAAATACGTAATATTCTCCTAGAAAAACATAACACACTGAGTATATAGGCGCTGTCTTGTTTTGATTTTTCCGATGAACGAACAACCGCAATAATTTGTAAATGGAATAATGGTTTACAAACAGTGGCGAGAATAGTAGCTTTATCGTAATCGACGAAGGGCTTAATCTGTGGGTGGCCAAACTATCAAAAGCTCGACGTTGAATTGGATTGTGTTCGTAGCATCGTGTAGCACCGGCTTAAGGCTCCCGTATTCGACCTTGAAAACACGATAATAAACCACGTCGTAATTATTGCGCCAATCGCGAAATGCTAGCTACCATTCGATTCTGAAGGTCCTTATGCAACTGCCATTGAAAAGGAACAAATATAGAAATGCTTTCCGATGGCAGTTGCGTTTGATTATTGTCTGCTGTAAATACATTATAAAATATAACTTTTACGTTATTTTTTGCTGAACGAATATTTGTGCTAATAGAAAGCAATACATATTTTTTTTTAGGTTACAACATACGTCAAATGTAATAAATACGAAATCAAAACAGACATGCTTATAGTAGCGCCATCTACATCTGGTGATTTCGAAGGTTTGGAGAGAAGTTTGCTACAGTTCGCTATTTGAATTGCGACGGGAGCCTTAGTAGGTATTTGCGTGTGATTGCGGCTGCGCATGCGCACCCGGGCAATTCTTCACCAAGATTCTTCGAGATTCGAATAAGTTGATTCCCGAAAATGTGATAGACGAGAACACGCGTTGGTTGTTGTTTTGTAGGGTTGTAGTTTTTTGCATAGTTTTTGTTTGTTGGTCAGTCATTGTTGTGTCATTGCCGTAAGTATTATTTGCGTTAATACCGCGTCTGGTCCAGCGTTACCCGAAAATGGTAAGTAAATCGTAGTTATAATCTGTTTTGTTTGCTAATGGTCTTATTTAGGATGACCACCAGAGGAAAGATGTTGAAAACTGCATCAGCAGTTTACTAACATCTAACCCCATCAGGATGACGGTACAGGATTTGAACAAAGATTTCCGGAACATTGTAGGTTATCCGGTGCCTTATAGGAAACTCGGCTTCAACCAACTAGAAGACTATCTACGTTCAATTCCACATCGGGTGCAAGTAAGTAGAATGCAAAGCAAAATCTACTCCGATTTACTTTCTGGGGTTTGTACAAAACTAAGTTTTATTTGGAAATATGTATCGCGTCATTTCGGAAACTGTATTCATAATGTCTATGAGTATGACTTGCGAGTATATGATAGTTGTGACTTTCTGATCATATAAAATAAAAAGAAACATTAAATTGCAGGTGATCGGTACAGGATATTTTGCTGAGGTTAGAGTTGTTGTGACCAACAAAACTGCTCATATAAATGATATGATATGCAAGCAGAAGGTTAATAGAAATCCCAGAGCATCTCGAAATGGCCTCCGCAAATATGTTACACCACGAATGCAGCCCCAACAATTTTATCGGAGTAGATCAAATGAATATTCAAAGCCACAACAGGCATCACCTTCAGCACCGCAAACGTCTACTCCGAACAGAGCACCGCAAGCATCGCCACCACATAGAGCGCAAGCGTCAACTTCAAAAATAGCATCACCTGCAGCTGCCGCTGAAAAAGCAAAGTCTAGCGATGATGATGACACATTGGTGCCTTTTGTAGTTCGAAAAAGGCTGAGAGAGCTTGTTTTGGAGTATCCTGGTGGATTATTATGTAGCAAAATGCCGGAACTTTATAGGCATGTATATTTAATTATACGGAGAAAAATTTATTGTTATTTTTTTAAATATTTGGGGTATAGGGCAAAATTTGCCAAGTGTACCTATCTGAAAAGGTTTTGTCTCATGTTTCCTTGAAATTCTATTGTATTGTAGTCTTAGTGGACCACTTTCATGTTCTCACTGATGATGCCTCTAGTAGTGAACAGTATCTTGAAATAGATAACTTTTGTTTGCATTTGACCACACATGGGAGTAAATGTGTTTCTTTAATGATTGAAATCCTGAACAGGGAATTGAAAACCTTTGTAGACTTTTTGACACTATTCAACAGGCGTCAAGTAGGTTTTAGCTTCTAATTACTTGGATAAGTGTGGTTAAGCCAGAATTCAGAAAGTGGACTCTTGCGTCGATTCTAGCATATTAAGATTAACTTAAAAACCGTGTTCAATGAATTTCTGATTATTTCTAGTTCAATTAATTGTTTTTCAACAATAAATCTGGACTTGGTAATGTTTTCAACTCTCTATTGTGATGTTATAAATCGATTTGAGTATGTAAAAATGCATTTTAGGTATACAACATTTTACACAAAGTTCATGTAAAATTTTCTATAAATTTTCTAAAAGCATTCATATGATAGCATCTCCATTTGAAAAGAAAATCTACTTTTTGTACTTTTCTTTAACTTTGATCTTGAACAGCCTGTATAACTTTTTGAAGAACTCAACCGATGTGTTGATAATATGTTACCTTCACAACAATTTTACCAGATAACTTTTTTCAAACAGCGACATTGGATCATTTATAGATAATGTTAGCTATAGAGTAATAGAGTACTATATAATTCACCTAAAATAGAACAAAGATTTAAAAAATGCTATAAAATACTGAGAAAGAGCCTGTATAGTTAATAGTTTTTAATGGTTCATAATTTACAATATTTATTAACTAAGTAAATATTTACATAATTGTTATGTCATAAAAATATAAACAAGCAAAATGTAGATTTCTGTAGAAATATAATTAATATTTATTAATTTAATATTTTCAGGCAAAAGTTCAATCAAATGTTTGATTATTGCACATATGGATATAGATCGGTAGCTCAGTTATGTTTGGATATGCCGTTGACATTCAAATATCAACATTGCCGCAACGGCGATGTTCGTATATTTGATTCTAGTATCACGATACCAGAAAGTCCAGCAGAGCCTGCTACGCCCAAACCTACTCCAAAGGTTAAAATTTCAGAAAAGAAAAATACCGAACCTGCACTGCCGGACAATGTTGAAGTATGTTTTATTATTTTATTTCATTTTTTTTTTTTAAACAAAAAAGTAAATTTTTTAAATAATATCTACTTTTTGCAAAGTGTTTGTTTCACCTTCTTTAACCTTTAATCATAATAATAATAATGTTTTTTTAGGATATTTTATTAGGTTTCCTCCAATCTAAAATGCCTGAAAATGCCAGTCTCGTAGACAATATTGGTCGTCAGTGGATTGGCCCTCAAGTAGCGGTATTAGATTTTGTTGACGTGTACGTAGCGGATGTTTACGATCCAAGTAAGTTTTGGATTCACCTAAAGGAGTACACGGACGAACTTGACGAGTTAATGGATGATATGCAGTACGTTAAAAAATATTTCAATTTATTTTTATACGTCTGTATTGACACTTTTCCTATTTTTTTTTTAAGGGAGTTTTACCGGGAGCATAAGATACAATATGAGGTGCCATTTTACGCCCTAAAGAAGGACATGTATGTAGCGTGTATGTTCAGCAAGGAGTACCATCGAGCTAAAATAATGGACACCAGCAAGAAGATGCAAAGTCTGCTGAAGGTGTTTTTTATCGATTACGGAACCTTCGCGACCGTTTTTACAACTGGCATCTTGTATCTGGATAAATCGTTTGTCGAGCTGCCTGCGCAGGCTTTAAGAGCCAGGTTGCATGGCATTCAACCGGTCGTAAAGGACGAGTTTTGGCCAAGGGAGGCGGCCATTCGTTTTTTGAACCTCGTGAAGAGAAAGGAACATCTCGTCGCGCAAATCATGTGGATTGATAATGTGGTATGTTCGAGTTTTATTACCAGTAACTTAGTAGTATATAGAAAGTAGATTTAAAGTCACACCTTGGTACAATAATGTTCCAAGAGTTATTAAATTAAAATTGTTATATGACATGATACAAGAATAGATAAGTTGAAATTTAATTTATTTGTAATGCCATGATACTATAATCATTATAATATATATTGACAATACTATTATATTATATTGATAATCTTTTTAACATTTTTTGACAAATAGGTGAAAGAAGTCTATAGGGTTATTATAAATGATTGTAGTCGAAATAGGCGATGCTCATATTACTACATTTCTGCCACTTTATATAATAAGTCCATTTAATAACCAGGACGAATAAAATTAGACGCCAGAATCACACTAGGAAAACATCACCTGATATATGAGCAGGTACATTCAAAATTATTTAGACGTTATATTTAATAAACCCAATAAATCTCTTATATTTAAAATTATAACGATTTTTTCTCTTTTTAAGACTGTTAAGACTCTTGAAAAGGTGCCTCAATATGTCAAAATAAGGCATGTAGAACATAAAATAGTATATTTGCATAAAACAGATAAGATTTATACTACGAGTTCGTACGTAGTTCCTTCAATATCAATAATATAATAATATATTATTCTGTTATTCGGTTTGTTACTTGGTTCATATTTAATTCTGCTGATTTCACTAATCTGGATTCAATAATAGCAACAGGTCAGTGCAAGTCGTTTTGAATGTGTGTTTCCATGCAACCTAACCTATTCAACAACAATCCATCAAAATTTGTCCGGTGTAAAACAGTCTGGGACCCAGCGAATCACGGGCGAGCTCATCCCAGTAACAAATTTGAATAATTCCTCTTGGTTATTAAATGGACTATACTACTGTAAATGATTACACTTATTTGAGGAAGGTAAATAATATTATACATCAAGTTATGGAACATTTTAAAAAATAAATATGTTGCTGATCTGTTAATATTTGCATTTTTTTATCAGACTTTGTATAAAAATGTATCATTTTAAAATTTGTGTAATATAAAACAGTGCAAAGTTGTGGAACGGTTTTTCTTAAAGCTTTTTCATGTACTTGTTTTAATTAATTTGTTATAATTTTGTTACCAAATTTTTATTTAAAAATTATATATTTTGTTGTTATTGCATAACAGTTTTTAGGTATAATTATATCATTTCATAGAGAATGTATTGAATAATATACTGTATACTAACAACATGTGATTGATTTTATTTTTTATTTCAGGAGCATACGTTGGATATTGTGCTGGCCGATACCTCCGTACCAGATGAAGATTTTTACATAAATGACGCACTTGTAGCAGAGGGTTTTGCTAAGTTTTTGGATGAGGTAAACAAAACAGATTCCCTCGCAAGTGGTCCACCCCCTTGTCAAAAAAAATATCTAAAGCCCAAAGATTTGAAAAGGATATTATTTAATAATTAGTTATTTATTTATCTGTAACTTGAAGAAGACTATTTTATTTCAATTTGTTTGGTGATATGTTTATATTTATCGTGTTTAAGTTGACTTTAACTGTACTATTATGCAATCAATAATAAAATTGTTAATAGTAAAGTATTTGTTTTAATTGAATGTTCTGCATTTTATTTGTATACTTTACTACTAATAATTTTTAGTTCATAAGCATATTAATAATCATCCTATTGCTACACAATCATGGGTCAAACCATCTGAAGTGGTCCAGAGTCCTTTGTTGACATTGGTACGTGTTTGCATTAAAATAAATGTATTGTAGAATGTATATTATAGAGGTTACACTTATTTTGTATTAACAAAAAAATCTTAATGTTTACTAACGATAGTCTCCTTGTCCCTGTTTTAAAGTTTTTACTTTATCATACGCAGTATGATAAAGTATTGTAATTGTGCCAAAAAAAGAAATTGAGATTTTAGCGGAAATAGGTTTTTTGAATCCCCTGAACATTTTTTACCAAGGTACAAAAACATGCCTGTATGTGTATTCGAGTTTTGTTTCGACGATTCCGGAGAAACTACTGAAGCTACCGGGATAAACCTTCATATTTAGAAGTTTCATGACCAAACTTAGAGCTGAAAAGCTTTTGGTTCAAAAGGCTCTAAAGGAACTGGATGTACGGTCGCATCTGCATTGAAATAAAACAAGTTAGCCAGGATTTGACAAATATTTTCATTCCAATGACAGTAGGTAGTGTCAAACGTTGATGTTTTGACAACACCTACTGTCAATAGTATAAACATATCTGTGAAATCCTGGCTAACTAATTTTATTTTAATGCAGGCACGACCGATCTTGATCAAATCTCATGCAGTTTTATATATATAGTATGATAATGTCATGTGCCTGGCCACATCAGATTTTGTTTCTGTTACGAAGAGGTACTGAATTTATTTATAAATTATGTATATACCTTTTCATACGTATTCGGTTAAGTACTTTTTTTTAATTAATGTATAAATTGTACTTGTAGTGGTTTATTCAATACAATTATATGATGCCAAGAGCTGAGAAATTTCATCACAACGTTTTTGGGAGATATTGTGGGAGCCACCACTGTGACTGGAGGTCACAGTTGTTAATTGTAAAGATGTTAGTTTTCTGAAAACATTCTTGACAGGAACCCATACTTTGGCTTCATCAGACTTCTTGAAGGAAGTTCTTGGGACAGAAGATGGTAAAAGTGAATATATATTATAATAGTGTAAATTATCATTCTCATATTTATACCTCACCATAAGCCTTAGCACTAGTTACTTTGTTGTCCCCGTTATTCCGTCGCATGCATATTGTCCATGTGCTAATCCAAAAAATATCCATTCTACATCTAAATCATAATTATTTTAAGCTGAGTAATGTTAATGATATTATAGTAAACTGTAATTGGTTTCAACTTAAGAATCATCCTATTAGTTAGTATGCTGTGTAATGTTTTTATGTTGTTGCATGCTGTGTAATGTTTTTATGTTGTTGCAACCACAATGCAATACACAAGAATAATTTTATATATCGAGATCGTAGATTTCGAGATTTTTTAGACTTCCGCAGTCTGAGTCAATGATATATTAATTTACGAGTGGAAACCGCGTTGAAGACTTTGAAGCAGTCGACATTTCGCGCTCTGCTGCAAGAGCGGTTTCCACCCGGAAATCAATAAATCGTAATGTTATATATTTTTAAACATAATAATAAAATGAATTAATTGTGATAGTTCTTTTTCTGATTTGACTGATTTTTAAGTTTAACGCAAACACATACAATGTCAAAAATGATGGATTTGCTGACTCACAGATGGCCACCATTTCTGAATAGAGTAAAATAAGTGTCATTAAAAACACTGTATTTTTCTAAAATTGTCGAGCGACCAATTTAATGTTTTCTGGACCATTTCATTTGAATAGACCCTGTCATTTTATTGTGAACGGATTTAAGAATTTTTTGCTTTTCTATTGTTATCACTTCGTCGTTCCTTATTTCAGGCGCAGGATGAACCGAAGCCAAAAGATTACACCCCGTCTGTACCATCTATTCATTTGTTTCCCACTCACGAAGAATTAGAAACCGGATCGGCTCCCAACTTATACCTAATGGTACTCTTTGAACAGTCAAACGTCAGCGTTGCTTCAATTCTGCCGCAGTACTTCAACAAGATAGCCGACGCTGCCTCGAATAAAACAAATGACTTCGATAATGTCGAAGAGGACACGTGTAATCAGGACGGAGAAAATTCAAAAGATTTGAGTTGGAATGATAAGATTGACGAACTCGAGAGAGCTGGATCTACTAGCTCTTCGACCAGCCCTATTACGGAAGAAGATAATACGGCGACTGCGGAAATTCTTACGCCGACATTGTCTGAAAAGTCCGAAGCAGAGCCCAGTCGTCCGAAAACACCCATGCGTCCGCCACCAGGTTTTCATGCTGTTCCGCCTCCTTATCCCGCACATTATCCTCCTGGTTTTACCCAACCAATTGACCCACGACTGCTGATGCTTTGCGTTAATGCCCAGTATAGTAATCTCATGCTTCAAAATCATTACCCACCTGCCCAATACAACTTCCCTCCATTTAATAATTACAACTTACATCCTGGAATGTATCCGAATCCCGTATCACATTTTTACAATATGTCACCCCCGATTTTTAACCCACAGAACATGCCTCCATATCATAGTTTTCGCGACCATCGGTATAATAATCAATCAAGAAACGTCGGTAATTTTTACCCGCCGCAAAATTTTCCGCCCCAGGGGAATATGTACTCAAGTCAATCTAGTGTAAGTCAATCCAGTGTAACGATTACGAAACCAAACGACCAGAAACCCGATAATGTTGCTGCACAGCTACATTTTCCACATCCTCAGAACCTGAACGTTCCCTTACGGTGCTCAAGTCAATCTAGTGTAAGTCAATCCAGTGTAGCGATTACCAAACCAGACAACCAGAAACCTGATAATGTTGCTGCACAGCTACATTTTCCACATCCTCAGAACCTGAACGTTCCCTTACGGTGCTATAAAGAATCCAGTATTACGTTTACAAAACCAGACGATCAGAAAACTGATATGGTAAACTTATGTGATAGAAGTAATCTGGATCAGAATTCGACTAAACCAGAAGATCAGAGACCTGATGATCTTTCTGCAAAGCTAACTGTTCCACATTCCGAGAACCAGAACGCTGACTTAGAGGGCCATAGAGAATCCAGTGTTACGTTTACGACACCAGAAGATCACAAAACTGATGTGGTAAACTTATGTGATAAAAGCAATCCGATATTGGAAGAATTTGAAAAAACAAACCTTTCTGATGAAGAAACCGTGATACTAGAATCTCCGCTCAGAATTGACTGTTATACCGAAAATGCCATAGCAGCTGAAGATAAGAATCTCAATATCAGTGAACCTGAAACAGTTGCAGAGGCAACCATAAACCAACAACAAGATCAGTCATATGTTTCAGACGAAGAAGATTATAACCCAAACTATGAGACCAATGATTCCAATCTAAACGGCTCTTTGTGTAGCCCAGACTTTAAAAATGACGAAACAATAGCATTAGTTTACGATGAGCACTGTTCCGATCAGAATATCGATGAGGAGGAACTTCAAGATAACTGCTTTACTGGAAGTTATGGCTGTCCTGATCAGCAGCATAATGATCTAGTAGAAGTTGTATGTAAGTTTCACAACATTTTTTGTAATTTTGGAACATGATCCATATAAAACATGTTATACTGGGTTTACTTTTACTACAACTAACAAGGGACAGTAAATTTTTTTGTTGGTTTGCAGCATATCCTAATATTTGTTGGCATTCCCGTTCTCAAATTGAAACAGTTCAGTAGTCGTCAGTAAAATGTCATATGTAAATTAAATTGCAATAGTAGTCTTGAGCAAGGTTACTAAAAATAAACAGGTTGACATGAACCTGATAAACTGAATTATTACAGACTTTGGAAAAAAATATAATTTTTAGAAGATAGAGTTTTGAGCGGCATCTGGCAGAGGTTGCAAAATTTTGTATGTTTTAGCTGTGCCCAAATACCAAGCTTAAAAAAGTACGTTTGATCTTCTGTTAGTGTTTTACTATACTGTGTCTCAGAAGAACTAAGAGTAAGTCAAAAATAATGTTGCTTTGTTCTAACTCATGGTCTATGACATAGACTTAACGTTGGTGACCAACTCTCAGTTATCGTGGGACACAGTATACTATTATTCAATTTTAAATGGTTCTTAATGTGATTTATATTTATTATAGCTATTGGAGGACTCGAGTATCATATTCTGTATTTTCGAAATAGGCGTTTTCTAGTTATAACGGAATTGTTGCAAAATGTAATGGGTGCCGTTATACCAACTAGCCTGATACAGAGGAGGTTTAACACAAGTCCCCCTTTCATCGATATTCTCAGTGTATCACTGAGTGACAAACCCGAGCTTGCCATAGAGTTGTTAAGGTAAACTGGCTACTAAATTTCAAATACGTACGCATTTTTAGATTGGTAGATTTAAATTACATCATATATTTTTATTGCAGGTACAACTTAATCAAGGAAAACGGCGACAGTGTTGATATTGTGAGCGTTGATGACTCTGAATATGTTATCACGGTACTAAAAGGTACCAGTGACAATAAAAATTGCAATGCGTTCCTGAGAAATATCAAGACTGTATAAGAAGAGTATTAAGAATATATATTTTCGTTAAGCAAATAATGTTAATGTTACCGGTTTACAGGTATAACAGATTTTTTTATGCCATGGTTGGCAGAAACCTGTTTGAGAGTATTATGTTTATTTTGTTTCTATTTTTGTATTGGATGTTGTTTCCCAAAGATGTGTTAAGTTGTATATCTTTGAGTTTTTAAAAGATATTTTGACCAAGAAACTCGTTGGATTTTATTAGTAGAATCCTAATACCTACCTTACATGCAATTATGTTATTATATATAAATGTCCCAAAAGTCATTTGTTGCCCATAGGTAAATATCATGCAGGAGATATAGGTGATCTAGCAGGCTCATTGTCATGACTCGTGAGTATTTATAGAAGAATACTTCTGATTTGTTCTGCATTGCAGACTAGTGTCAAATCTCAACCCATGCAAGACTTCACTGTCTCTTTTCCCACTGTTCGTAGGCAACAAATTATCAACAGACGTTCGAAAATCTGCGCAGTTCGGTTTGTACAGTTACATCTAAACGTGTGTAGCTGCTTTAATTCGTAGCTAATTAAAATACAGTTGCCTTCTTTATCCGCCTAAAGGAATCATGGCGTCTGCGTCTATCATCTGATCACAAATTCATAAATATCACACAAAACATTTTGTAGGTTATATCTACTATTTAGACAGACCACTTCTTCACTTGGAATCTTTATTAGTTCTTTATCTTTTCTAGTAAATATCCTCTGCGCTACATGGCTTTTCCTCAACCCAACGCGCAGAGAGGTTAGTCGTTTTTACTAATTAAGTACAATAACGATATTCAAGATGATATGTTCTAGATCTAGCTAGTCGTAAGATTCTCGAAGAGATTCAACTGAAGAAGCAAATTTTGTTGAAACAGGGAGTCGCGTCGACATTGAATTCTCCTCTCTCTTTAACAAATGCAACAGCATCTGACGGGAATTCGTTAACCACCACGCAACGTAACTTGCAAGCTCTAACCTCACAATCGACTGGCTTCTTCATTGTACAAGAATCTACATTTGGTAACGCAATTCTACCAGTGCTTCCTCGACTAGAGGCGAACAGCAAGTAACAATGTGGCCTTGCATGAAGCTAAGACACTTGGAAGAGGTTCTTCAAGAAGTTGACGATTTTGAAAAACCAAAAATTTTATTAGAGCAGTACATAACACCTCCACATTTAGCATCGCATATTTTGTTTACAATACAGGTTTTACTTTTTATATTAACATAAACTTTATTGTTTGTCGTTTTGTTATTTTAGAGTCAATATGGTGATATCACGGATAAAATGATAGCAGATTTAGGAAGTGGTTGCGGGGCTCTCACTATTGGGGCTGCAGCTTTAGGTGCAGGTATCGTTACTGGTTTTGAATTGGACCCAGATGCCATTGATCTTAGTCTGGTTAATATTGATGCTCAAGAATTAACAAATATTGATATTATCAATTGCGATGTGACACGCATACCAGATAGCTTTAATAAATGTTTTGATACAGTAATAATGAATCCTCCGTTTGGCACAAAGCATAATCAAGGTATAGATATGATATTCCTGAAGAGAGCTTTAGAATTGTCACAAAATGTTGTGTATTCTTTACATAAAACATCAACAAGGTCTCACGTTCTGAAAGTTGCCGAAGCTTCGGGAGCAAAGGGTGAAGTTTTGGCAGAGTTGCGGTATGATCTACCTTCCACCTTTAAATTCCATAAGAAAAAATCTGTTGATATTGAGGTTGATTTTTTTCGATTTCAGCTAGGGGATTAACTAGTCTGATAATTCTGATATGTTGTGTTGTCTATTTTAATTTTTTACTGTATAAAATAGTTATTAACAATAAATTTATATTTTCGAAATCTATTTTTGGCTATTTCATTCCAATAGTATCGTTATATTCATTCTACATATTTATTTGGGTGCATTTGGGTGAAATTTAAAATTTGTTGTAATTCTTAATAAGCTCAAAAGACATGTACACTACGTATGCAACCAAATATACAAAATACAACTTGTACCTGTAACACCAATCTAAAACACAAAAGGTTCTGACATATTTATTTAGCATGTTCAAAGTAGACATAAATCACAATGAAACGATAATTTTATTCAAATTTGATTCCTTGGGCTAATGGCAAATCTTTAGAATAATTAATGGTAATCGTCGATCTTCTCATGTATTGCTTCCATGAATCGCTGCCGGATTCTCGACCACCCCCTGTGTGTTTCTCTCCACCAAAGGCGCCACCAATTTCAGCCCCCGAAGTTGGAATGTTCACATTGACTATACCACAGTCAGAACCTTTTGGCCCAATCCACTAAAAAAGATATTTTGAGCACTGTACACTGTAATAAAGGATTTTGACCATACCTTAAAGATATTTCCAATATTCTGAGTGAAAATACTAGAGGACAAGCCTTGAGTCACTTCATTGTTCCAAGATATTGCTTCCTCGACACTTGGAGCCTCTAACACATAGACAATTGGTGCAAAACATTCGTTGTGAACTAATGGATCGTCATGTTTTAGCCCAGTAACAATCGCTGGTTCTACGAAGTATCCAGGTCTGTCGAGGACCTAAAAGAATTAAATAGATTTTGGTATTCAAAATCGGTAAAATTCACAAACCTTTCCTCCAAATTCGATCTTTCCTCCACGTTTTTTAACTTCCTCAAGAGTATTTTTAAAATTCTGAAGAGAAACTTCGCTATGCAATGGGCCGATTAGGGTATTTTCATCTAAGGCATCTCCAACCCTACCAAGTACTTGCTGGTAGGCGTTCTTAAGCTTCGATAATACTTCACTGTAGACCTTTTTGTGGATGATTAATCTTCTAGTTGTGGTACATCTTTGGCCAGCAGTCCCAACGCAAGCGAATAATGTAGCTTGAACTACCATTTTTAAGTCAGCGTCATCGGCAATGATAAGTGCATTGTTTCCGCCAAGTTCCAGAAGATGCTTTCCGAAACGTTTTTGGACTTCCACACCAACTAAGTTGCCGACTTTCGTGCTACCAGTGAATGATAACAGTTTAACTCTTTCGTCAGAAGCCATGGCTTTGCCAATATCGCTTCCTCCGGTGCATAAAGTGGCAATACCACCGGGAAGGTTGTTTTTAGCCAACACATCAGCAACTATTTTGGTGGTCGCGATTGATACCAATGGTGTGGTTTCAGAGCCTTTCCACAACAATGTGTCGCCACAAACCTGAAGACCATAAGGTATTTCGTTGTTGTGTTGGTTTATTAAAGGTTTATGCTTACCATTGCTATAGCGCTATTCCAACCATACACCGCTATGGGGAAATTGAAAGCTGATATTACGCCGACAACGCCTAAAGGATTCCATTGCTCCAAAAGGACATGCCCGGGTCTTTCAGATGGGAATATGCTTCCTGACATCGAGCGAGACAAACCAACAGCGTAGTCGCATATATCGACGTACTCCTGTACTTCCCCGATACCTTCTGGTAGGATTTTTCCTACAATTTCCGAATAAGATTACAGTTTTCTCTTCTTTCCGAGAAAACAAGGTTTTTATACGCACCCATTTCCAGTGAGACCAATTTTCCAAGCGGAAGTAATTTATCTCTGAGGGCGTCCCCAATCTGACGGACGATTTCTCCTCTTTGAGGAGCTGGCATATCTGCCCAAAGATCCCAAGCTTTCCTGGCAGCTTGGATGCATTGCTCGTAGTCGGCAGTTGAACCTTGTTTGACTTCAGCAATTATTTTGCCATTGCTGGGACAGATTGTCTTTGTAAGCTGTGGATTATGAAAACAAAATAACACTCGGAATTATATTTAATTGGCACATATCCGTTAAGCAAAAGACTAGCAATTTTAGCCTAGTTGTCGGAATAGTCATCAATAGATATATTTATAAGAACGAATAACCATGCCTAGCCTTGAAGATACCTCACCATTATCGGCATTCGCTTACAAAGACATTGACTATACTGTAGTGTACTAAGGAACGTATGTTGTAAAGTGAATTAGTAAGGTTTTTCTGGTCGTATATGAAATAGCTTTGATCGGTTAGTAATTTTTATTGAACTTTCAGTATAGACAAATAAAAAAGGCGTAAATGTTAAAGTAAGTTTTTTTTTATCAAAATTTGCAGCGTTCTGTGGGTTGTACCTGATTATGGTCGTATAAACTGGAATCAAACAGTAGCCCAACCTTTTCTGAACATCTTGATTTTAATGACAGCAATGCCATGACGCGAATGGGCTTAAAATGCACCCAAAAGTAATTCATAGGAATGATGAGGTAGAAGTTGATGTCCCGGTTATGGACTGGATAAATTACAGCATCGACTTAAATCCCATTGAGGATCTATGGGACGAGTTTAAGCAAAGATCTCGAGCCAGCGCTTCTACTGCTAGGAGCATTCCAGAGCTAAAAATGGCGGTAACAGAAGGATGGGAAAACATCCCACAAAATCATAAAATTAACTGAATTAATTCGATGAATAACCGCATGATAGCTGTTGTTAGAGCACAAGGAGGCCATCCATGCTCAAAATTAAATTTCAGTTAAAAATTCTACCCCTCAACAGTTGAGGAAACGTTAAAGGAATGCAAGGAATTTATACTGGTATCGTGGCAGAATATTTGCGTGGCTGAGCAATATTGTGGCTGAAATCACGATAGGTACGATCTTGTTTTAAAATTGTTGGTTGTAGATAACTGAAATACCGACAATAGATACTGTAGACACCTACAATTATGGCCGGTGACTATTCCGCCACATGAATATTAACATGGTACGCCTATGAATTTTCAATATACGTTTTTATTTTAAAGCGAGAAATATTTTAAATGACTTACCGGGCCTGAACCTTTCCACGTTCCGTCGTACACGCCATTATTGGTTGTTTGCAATCCCAAATCCTTCAAAAAGGAGTATTTTGGATCGTTTATAAGGTAGTCGGTAGACATTGCTCGCGATGATAAGATTACACGACTCACTGCAACCAACCTTGATGCTATGTTTCTACGGCAAAGTAGAGACATACCTCTTCGCGATAAGTTCTCAGTTGGGGGATTGACTATAGATACTGTTACTTGGTGCATTTAAAAGATGTTTTTCGACCTCTTATCATTTTTATGGTGATATGGATTTATTTATAGCGCGAACGAATGATTTATTTCGTTACATCTCTTAACTCTCTTGGGAGTCGATTATGTGACTCGTTCAATATTTTTTAAATTTGTTTTACGTCGGTTTGTAGAAGTGTTCACTGTCATTCGAAAGTTCGTATGAATAAAACAGGTTTATACAACATAAACTTTAGTGACCTCATTTGATATAGGAAAGATACTCTTTATGATAACATTTTCGGTTATATTTGGTAAACTAATCGTTGTCTAAAACTTTCCGTGTAGTTTACGCAATTATCTTATATATTTAAGTGTTTTTTAACACTTTTTCGCCACGGATTTTTCCTACGGTACTTTCCTACTTTTTCCTACGGTAAATTGGGAAGAGAAATAGTTCTACAAGTTTTTCAACAATTCTCGCGTGCGGTATACCTATGCCAGTTGGCAGTTCGGGATAGTTGAATGTAACTTCCGGTCCTTCGTTTGAATAATATCGGATTTCGGATTGGTCAATAGACGATATGTCTGGAAGAGAACGTGTGGTAACCTCAACCACCGAACCAGAATATAATGAACTTTGGGCGACATTAGTTCCTTTTATTGTAAAATGAATTGCACTACATGATTCTTTGTGGCTTATTATAATAGTAGTTAGCTACTTAATATTGCATCTACCCCAATTGCTAAGCACGTCTGCAATCATCCTGCCACATTTTTGTGAAATCCCAAAATTAAATGATGCTAAATGAAGTTTATTTTTAATATTTCGGATTGTTGAATTCAACAGTTTTAACTTTTTTCGTAATAGCTAGTGATCCATGAACATGAGCAATTTTTAAAAATCGAAAACTGTTCTGAAAAGAAGCCATATTTACGCAACTTTTGTTCCATTTCCATACATGTTCTGTGAGACATAATATGTATGCGCACTTGTAACTACATATGTAGTTATAAATAGGTGTATTTTCCAAAAGGGTTAACATACGGAAAATACAAATAATAAAAATGATCGCTTGGATTAAAGCTATATGCATGTAGTCAGAACAAAAATAACCTTTCTGTTCGTATTCATTTTTGTTCATAACTTCGAGGACCGCACGTCTCTGCAGTCGATTTTTCACGTATGTTTTTATAGTTTATTAATTTATTATTAAGATTTTTAGTATACAATTGATACGTAAGTTAAATTCCCGTTCTTGTAGAATTTAAAAAAGATGTTTTTATTTCACTTTCACAACTAACAATACAATATAAAAATAATACAGAATGATTACTACGTAAGCGTCTAGGTCTAGGTCTAGGTCACGCGTGCAATAATGCCTGGTGGCTTGCATGCGGCGTATTTATATAGTTTCCTAATCTAATGTCTTGTCAGCAGATTCCTTTGGCTGGACGTCCGCTCTGGGCATATAACTCCTCCAACGTCAGCTGCAGAAATACCGTTGATTATAAATGAGGCGGTATTTCCTGCAAGGGATATGCTGAGTATCCGAAAGCATCGGGCAATTTTGCGTCTTTGGACACGTTTGTTGTCTGGTGCTGGAAACGGGGACGTAATTTCCTGCACATTACAAAAATAAAAACAGCAATTAAAACACTGATAAAAGAGTAAAGCACATAGTCTCTGGTATCTGAATAATGTTGTGAGAAAGATATAGAGTCAATTAGTTTAGTTTGGTCATCAATTGTCTTGGAAAAATTTACAAAATTATGTTGGGTCAAATTAAGCGTAGTTATCTGACTGTGTTGCCACTGAAATGGAATAAGTTTAATTTCAGTGTTAATTAAAGTTTTATAATTACGAATTATTTGGTCATTTATAGAAAAAATGCAAGTGTTAATATTTCTTATCAGATAAGTACCTTTTACAATTTGTGTGTCTTTATCATGATTGCAAGTTCTGATTAATTTATTTTCAGTGGGACTGAGCAAAATTTTAATATTATTGCCAATGTTTCTAATTTCAATGTCCTTTAAATGGAAAGAATGGTATAGACAGTTATGATAGTTATTATCCAACTGGAGAATGTGAATTTCGCAAGGTGCGGTCTCTGAAAAATAATTTTCTAATTCGTGATCACAAAGAAATTTGGTTTTACTTAATTGTTTACAAATAGTATTAGAAACAAAATACTTATTTTCCTTAAGTCCAATGTATTTAAATTTAGGAGTAATTTGTTTAAAAGAATTATTTTGAGAAAAAATAGGTAATGAATTCAGATGATAATACTGAAAGGGTTCTATGTCGACAATTGGAATGACTAATACAAAAACATAATGATTACTAGTCTGGTACACTTTAACTTTGATAATAGATTCAATTAAATAAATGTTTTCTGACAAAATATCAAAGGGAAATTCTTCTTTTGGATTTAAATGTATCAATTTGACATAGTTCAAAAGTACTTGCGGCTGTACGACCATCGGATGTAATACGCCTACTTTAGCGACATTTGTGGCGTCAATGAGTTCTTCCATCTCTAGTCGGATGGTGGTGAGAAGGTGGATTTGGTAATTGGCCAGCTGGATGGCGTCCATGACCTTTTGTTTTGCCTCTGCTTCTTCCGACAGCTGTAGTTGATCTTGAATAATTGATTTGATAGTCTCCTCGTATTGTGTAGTAACATTCTTAAGGATGTTCAACTGGGAATGGAATGCTGTTTTAAAGGTTTTTTGGTTTTCTTGAAGTTCGGCGATTTGCTCTTCGTATTTCCTGCCATCTTCTTCATCTAAATTTCCGGTGATCGCTTTGACTATACCGCCGAGGAAGTTGAAAGCTCCTCTCTTTTGTCGACTGTAAGGGTTGATAATGTCGACGTATTGTTGGACCTTACGTTCTTCTTCTTGACGCAGTTCCAAGAGACTTGTGTACTGTGGACTTAGGTTCTCCTTTGGGATGATTTCATCCTTTTGCGATTGATAAGTGGTCCAAATATGGAGTAGACTAGAGTAATCCTTCTGGATGACTAATTCGTGTTGACTCTGGGTGTTGTATGCCAATCCTTCCTTTAGGGGGAGTAATCCGACTTGGTCTTTCACCTTAATTACCTCGGTTAGTCCTCTTCCGATGAGGGCTCTGGAATATGTCCAAGTTTTAATGAGTTTACATGATACTTTAATATTTTGTTATTTTTATTCTTGACTTCAACTGTGCCATTTTGATTAATATTTGTTATTGTATAAGGTCCCCAATAACGTTCTTTTGTCTTCTGTGTGTAATACTTAGAAGGTTTTACATACACTTGTTGTCCAATTTGTAATTGTTGTTCATGGCGAGTTTCATTTGTCTTCTCTATAACCGTTTCTTTCTTCTGTTGTAGTTTGGCGGCTAAGTGCTCGTAGAGATGTCTTGTTCTTTCCTTGTGATTTTGGATGTATTCTTGAAAATAGGTGTTATCATAATACAGGTCCAGCGGCTCTCTTGCATTGGTGTGTCCATATAGAAGTTCGAAGGGTGTAGCTTCTGTTGCCGAATGAATTGTAGAATTGTAGGCTAAGATTGCCAGTTTCATTAGCAATTTAATATCTTGGGCTGTTTTTTGATTCTTCATTATTCTTATGTGTTCCAATAAGGTAGAATGGAGACGTTCAATTGGTGAATTAGAATTTGGATTTTGTGGTGTGGTATAGTGGAGATTTACTTTGTGTAATTTAAGTAATTCCTTTAAAGTCAAATTATTGAATTCCAATCCTTTATCTACTATAATTTGTCGTGGTGTTCCATGGATACTGAAACTCTCGATTAGTCGTTCTGATACTTCCACAGCCGTTTTACCTTGGATGGGGTACGCTTGCGCATACTTGGTGAATACATCAATGATTGTTAAGAAATTTTGAGAATTTATGGAGATTGTGTCGATATGAAGTTTGTCGAATGGTTTATCCACTTGATCAGTAAGTTGGAAAGGGACTCTTGGCGGTCTTCTATCGTATTTGTTTCTTTTGCATATCTCGCATTTGTTTATGTAGTTTGTAACATCTGTCTTCATATGTTGCCAGTAATAACTTCTTTTTAGTTGTTTAATAGTCTCATTTATACCACGATGGTCAGTTTTTCCTTCATGATGTTGCATAATCGCTTCTATCTTCTCTTCTGCTGTTTCCAGAATTCGCACTCTTTTCGTGCACCGATATAATTTGGGTCCGTTATCGTTGTAGTGTTGTGTATAGACGCTGCATAACTGTTGGTAAATTTCATCATTAGCGTAGATGTAATATTTTCCCATTGGCATGATGTCTCGGATTATTTCGAATAAGTCCTCTGCCATTTTATTCTTGTCGATTTTGACGTGGTAGATTATTCTTCCTTCTTTTGAATCTTCATGAACAGTTGTTGGATAAATATGGGATTCGATGAATACTTGGTATTTCTGGGTGTCAATTGCCATTTCGGTGATTGGAATGGTTTGGTCGGGTTCTACATTTATATTGCTATGTAGGGACTCGCCTGATTCGCTTAGTTGTTCGATTACTGCTGGTGGCTGGTCTTTACTGATATTCTTGGTCCCTGCTGGTATTGCTGGTACTGATGGTCCTGCCTGCTCGTCAATGTGTTCGTCTAAAGATCTTATAATTTCATCAAGCTCTTCTACAGTGATTAAAGGACTCGTTGACGTTTTGTCTGCTTCACTTCGATGGTGGATTTCCACTCTGGATAATGCATCAGCATTTTTGTTACATTTTCCCTTTTTGTAGACAATTTCATAATCGTATTCACTTAGTCTAATTTTCCATCGTTGTAACTTCATATTGGGTTCCTTTAATGAATGTAGCCAAATTAAGGGCCTGTGATCACTTACTATCGTGAACCTTCGTCCGTATATGTAGGGCCTGAATTTCTTGCATGCCCAAATTACAGCTAATAATTCTTTCTCTATGGTTGAGTACTTCTGCTCTGTCTCAGTTAGTGTCCTTGATGCATATGATACTGGCTGATCTTTTCCAATTGGTCCTTGGGACAATATAGCTCCTATAGCTACATTACTCGCATCGGTAGTGACGATAAATGGTTTTGTGAAATCCGGGTATTTGAGAACTGGTTCATTGCATAGGATGTTCTTGCAAAGTTCAAAAGTCTTCTTGTATTCTTCAGTAAGCTCTATTTTTGCACCTTTCTTTAGGAATTTTGTCATAGGCTTTGTAATGTTGGCAAAGTCTTTGACGAATCTTCTATAATATCCCAATAATCCAAGGAATGCCTTGATCTCTTTCTGAGTTCTAGGTATTGGATATTTCTTCACTGCTGCTATTTTCTCCGGGTTAGGTTTTACGCCTTCTGGGGTGATGATATGGCCCAGATATGCGACTTCTTTTCTCAAAAACTCACACTTATCCAGGGAAATCTTCATGTTGGATTCTCTTAATCGGTCGAACACCTTTCGGAGTTTCTCTTTGTGTTCTTGGAGGGAAGCGGAGTAAATGATGATATCATCCAGATATACATGGCAACTGTCAGCTGTTAATCCTCTGAGTATATGATTCATAACTCGTTGGAAAGTTGCTGGTGCATTTTTAAGTCCAAATGGCATTCTTTTGAACTCAAAATGTCCTTCTTCGGTACTAAATGCTGTCTTCTCTTGATCTTGACTCTCCATTTCAATTTGGTGATACCCTGACGCTAAATCGAGGGTGGTGAAATAATTGGCTCGGCCTAATTTGTCCAGGATGTCATTGATGTTTGGAATTGGGAATTTATCTTCAATTGTCTTCTCGTTAATCTTTCTATAGTCTATAACCATCCTGTATTTTTGGACTCCTGATGCGTCAACTTTCTTGGGTACTACTGCTACTGGTGCTGACCATGGACTGCAACTTTCCTGTATTATCCTCTGTTCCAGCATTTTCTTCACTTGCTTGTTCACTTCTTCGCGTTGTAGTGGTGATTTTCTATAAGGTTTCATGTACACTGGTGTTTCCTCTTTCAAACGAATGTGGTGTTTGATTTTTGATGTAAATGATAGGGGTAATCTATCATCGTAACAGATGTCCTTGTATTCTTTGACTAGGTCCTTGATTGTTTTCTTCTCCTCTTCATTTAAATGTGAAAGTCTTAACTTAGTTTCCACGTTCTGCTTCTGCATGTGCTGTACGTCTTGCGGATGGTAATGTTGATAAATATCTTCTGCTTCTTCCATGAAGTGGACTTCTGATTCTATTGGTTTTTCTATGTTGATGTGGACCGGATATTCATTAAAGTTGATAACTTCTACCAATGCTTGATAGTCTTCTGATGTTGTTAGACTGGGTGTTATTTCGACGCCTGGTATTAATTGTTGATGATTGATAACTATCTCTTGAAGGTTTCTGTCCACAGGGATCTTCATCAATCGCCTTTCTCTTGATCCAATTGATATTCTTGGATCTTCAAAATGTAGTGGAATTGTGGTGAATTTGGTTCTTAGTAGTTTTTGCTTAAAGTCAATAACTGCGTCCATTTGTTCCATTAATCGTAGTCCAATGATACCGTCATATTTCTTGGAAAAGTCTACGATATTGAATCGGTGAAGTTGGTTAGGTGCATTGAATGTATAAAGGGATGGAATTTCGAGGATATAGTCATGGTGAGTTGTACCATGCATTGTGGTAACAGAAAATGGTGAAAACTGTATAAATTCGGAAAATTCATTGAGAGCCAGTTCATTAGAAATTGAGGATGCGGATGCTCCTGTGTCGATCAGGAATTTGCCATTAATTTCAGGAATAAAAATGTAAGGTAAACGGATTGCATGTTGATGGTTAAATTCAATATGGTCGGGTAATTTAATTAGTTCGGCTGCTATGTTGTCTTCGAAGTTGAGGCTCGTTCCCGAAAATTTTCATTATCTTCTTCTTCTGCTTCTTCTTCTTGTGGTTCCCATACACAAGCTTCTGGATTTGGTTCATTCCATTGTTGGTATTCTTCTTCTTCATACTCTTGGTATTCTTCTTCCTCTTGGACATGAAGTTCTTCGGCTGCCCATTTATTTTGAGGATATGAAGGTCCAAACGGTGTCATTCGTACTCTTCCGAAGCTTGAAGGGTCGATGTCCATTGGCTTTTGTCTTGGTTGTCTCTTCTCCGCAAGTTGTCCAGGTGACTTATTAAATTTAAAGGATGGTGGTTTTTGTCTGGGAAAGTTTTGTTTTGGGAAAGGATATTGTATTTGTGGAAATTGATTAGGTTGATTTCTTTGATAGGACTGGTAAGGTGGACTTCGATATTGCAATTGTGGATGTGGATATGGTTGTCGTTGGAATTGTTGATTTGGAAATTGTTGTGATGGAAACTGTTTTGGTGGAAATTGTTGTGGAGAAAATTGTTGATTTGGAAATTGTGGATATGGTGGTTTGTACGAAGGTTGTGGTAGATTACTTGTTGATGGTGATCTCATGTGACCTGGTGTGATGTGATGTGGGGTCTTGATTTGTTGTTGTGGAGCGGATGATTTTCCACACCTATACTGCCAGTTCTGGTATTCTAACACTTCAGACATTGCTTGTTCCATGGTTTTTGGATCCTTGAGGTACATAAGTTCTCCAAGATTTCCATACTTCATGAGTCCTCGCTTGTAAGTTTGTAACGCTGAAGTCATGTACAAACTTGTCTTCAATGGTATCATGTCAGCTTCTGTCACTGTCTGCATTTTTGTCAATAGGAGGTTTAAGATGGATTTAATCCTTTGCCCAAAGGAGTATGGATTCTCATGTTTCCCTGGGCCTTCGACTGTCAAGTCATTTAGCAAACAGTCCTCAGATCTCTGATCTAAGAATGACAATTCCAATAGGGTTTTAATGTCGTGCCATGTGTGTAGTTTTCTTGAGCCGATGAGTGCTTGCGCCTCGCCTGTTATCCTTGATTTGGCTATCTTAATCAGATAAGCATTTATGGGGTTGGCATTGTTGTGTACATCAGCATATGTTCTAAGTAGGTCTTCACACGCATCAATATATAACGACAACGTATTGGCATCACCGTTGAAGTTTGGTATTGTCGAAATCTCCGCATGAGTAATTGATGCTCGAGTATAAGGGTGCTGATACACTGGTGGTTGTTGTTGATCAGGCATGTTGTCCAATTCGATGGCGTTAAGGGCGGCGGCAAGTGTGTCAAGGTTCATATAAGGTAAATGAAAAATGTACTCACAGTATTATTGGTACAATGAAGTCCATCCGTCACTCTGCTTGGCTTTTGGTTGGGGTTGGTTGTGTTTCTTGTTCTTCTTCGTTGGTTTCTTCCTTAATTGTAACTCTGGTGGGCGTCTCGACGAGAAGTTGATCGTTTCGACGTCGTCCCTCACACAGGTTGCACCTTCTGGAGATTTTGATCCGTCCGGCCGTTTTCCTAACTTCTGTAACGATGTCGGGCACTTCAACGAAAGTTTTATCGTTTTGGCGTTTTCTCCCGGTCACTCGTCGCACTGGTTGGACAATTTGATCCGCACAGCCCTGCACACTTTTACACTGTACTGATTCGTTGCTGGTTCTTCGACCTGAAGAATAAATGTTCACCCACAAATTTGGAAAATTTGATCCTCTTTTGCGGTGGTCAAAAATCCTCATTCGACTGCGCCAGTTAAATTCCCGTTCTTGTAGAATTTAAAAAAGATGTTTTTATTTCACTTTCACAACTAACAATACAATATAAAAATAATACAGAATGATTACTACGTAAGCGTCTAGGTCTAGGTCTAGGTCACGCGTGCAATAATGCCTGGTGGCTTGCATGCGGCGTATTTATATAGTTTCCTAATCTAATGTCTTGTCAGCAGATTCCTTTGGCTGGACGTCCGCTCTGGGCATATAACTCGTACACATCAAATTCGAATAGAAGAAAATATTTTTACAGGTGGTTTGATAATGCCCTAAAAGGGTGAAACCGGTAGTAAATAACTTTAAGCAGAAAAGAACATTGTTTTCCCTTTGAAGCAATACACATATATTCAAAATAATTGAGGTAAATATTTTAAATGTAAATTTATGTAATAACTAATAACACATTATGGATGGGTTTTTCAATTGCGGTTTAGCAGAGTTTAACTTAAAATTTCGTTTGGTTCCATATGCGCGCTATGTGTAGCCTAACGATACTTTGCTTAAACTCAACGATAAGTACTTTGCTAAATCGCAATCCAAAAACTCGCCCTATGTTATTGCTTACTATAACTATTTATTTGTAAGTGGACAAATCAACTATTCAAACAAATAACTTTTTAATTCGGCACATACCTATTTGAAGACGAGTTCTAAATTCTTTATAAAAATTTCGATTACATTTATTATATAAAATGTAAGGGTAATTTTTCATGTTGGTCATAAAATAATTTTGGCTTTGTAGAGACTCTAGAGCAGCGTTTCCCAACATTTTTACTCTTGCGGAACCCTTGAAAAAGGGTTGGAACCTGACGGAACCAACTGTACTTTCCAAGGCATTTCGAGTAACCAGATAAGTTTCTTTAAAGAAACGCAGTTCAAGATTGAATATTACTTACTACCCTGAAGTATTTACTTTTATTAAAGTATTTTTCCTATAAAATTTAAAAAATGCCCTGTTCTAATTTCAGTGGACTATGTTTGTGGAATATATGTTATAGTTTATGTTAAAGTGTTCTGTTAAAACAATACAGAAATTTAGCTGGTATCCAATAATAACCAGCGATGTTAATTCAGTTAATTCTTCTTTACAGAATTTTTGGTAGTTTATTACATTCATTTTCTATAACATTGCAGATATTTCTCTATATGTATAAACGTTCTTTTTAGTTCCTTCAAGTATTACTAATGGAAGGAAGAAGAACATACTAATCAAACAATGCGAAAACGAAGAATAAAAAAAGTACCTTTTACAAATAACTAAATAAATAAATTCATTAAAAAAATATATAAAAATCATTGGTCAAAATACAAAAATGTAGAAACCTTTATTCTGAGTAAGAAGTTTCATTTGGACCTATTGATAACCAGTTAATATTCATTAAGAAGTTAGAGCCATTTAAAATACTGTTTTATTAATATTTTGTTATTTAATATGGGTATTGAAAAAAAGTCTTTATGAAACAAGTTAGTTCAGAACAATAATTACGTTCTGAGAAAAAAAAAAAAACGTGTGGGAAGAAACACCCAAGTAGAAGATATTTGTACGTGATTTGTACACACTTCATCTATAACAGTTGAAAAAAACATTAAAGTTTGTTAGATAGAGGGATAAAACTCGTGGGAAGGATCACCATTTGACAATATATTTTATTGTAGTACTGTGATCAACTACCATATACTATGTAATAGTAGAACAAAATAAAGATATTCATTCATTCAAATAAGAAAAAGCTTGCTCACACATACCTACATAATGTTAAAAACTGAACTGATACATGGTAATTCGAGTGTAAAATTAAATGCAAAAACATACCAAATTATAAATAAAAATATATGAAGCACTTTTTAATTTGTTTCATTGCCAAAATTAGTACTTACTCCAATTTAATTTAATTATTTTTTGTTTAATTAAATGCAGTCACGGTGCAGACACTTTAGTGTCCTGTCCGCATAAATTTTCGTCCATAATTGCAAATCAATCATATTTATTGATTTTCTATAAATGGGACCGATATTATAACTTGTCTGGTGATTCTTATCTGGAATGTAAGATCGTATTAAAATCCACCACCCACAACTCTGTTCTTCTCCTAATACCATTATGAGCAGCAGATTCAAATTATAGGTTTATTTTGTCACACATTTGGAAACGCAAAAATATTGAAAACAAATAATGTTAGAGTTTGACCAATAACTTTGCTGATTGTTGTTTTCTAGAGGTTACTTTGTTCTTATGTACCAGATGATTGAGAAACAATAGAAAAGTGACAATGGACCAGTACCAACTTTAGAAAGTGCCTGGGGAAAGTGGTCGTGTTACTTATCATATGAAAGCTCTTTTAAAACCAAGAAAATTTCGTTTTTTATTTATCTTTTTTTAAGATTGTTAATGATATTATATTCCACATATTAATAAAGTCTTTTGATATTTATTCCCAAATAAGATCATCTCTGTCAGTAACATTTTAGTTTTAGCAAATTCCCAAAATTTGTACTATTTTCCGATTATGTTAAACATCGCCCTACTTATCGTTTAGATAACAAGTTATCCGCGCAAAGCTCCCATGTTTACCTTACGTCAGTCAGTCCTCTTCCTATTTTTATCGTCAATTTAATTAATTTCAAACACGCAATTACTGAAACGAAACAATAGATTCGACCATTACGGACGTTTCAGCGCAAACAGCCTCAGTTGCTCGTTGTATAAGTTGTATACCGCACGCAGAAATTGACAACAATGAACTGTATTCAACTAATTAAACCGTGCAATGCGTACGCAGTTGATTACAGCAGCGTTCTCTCATACTAATTAAATGGTAGATGTCCAGCCCTTTATCTCTTGATCCACTTGATCGAATAGATAAAGTGATTTGCAGATATTCGCGCTCTCTGTAGCGCTTGGTAAAGTGGTGGGGCGGAACGGCTTTAAATAAAATTCGCTAATTATTTGAAATATTGCGATAGCAACCCTTTCGCAAAGACGGTCTCTGCTCCGTCCACGTACCTGATGATGAAGCTGTATACGTCGTTCTTATTTCTTGTGAGTGTTAGTGTTATTCATTGCAGAAGGGTCCACGAACGAGAAATTGTTGTCAAAGTGGATGGTAGCCCGTTTGTTGCTCAACTATTGGCGGAAGAGATGGGGTACATATTTGCCGGCGGGGTAAGTAATTTTAAATTTATGAAGATGAAACTAGGAGCGAAAAATTGGCCCCTTTAGGTTTTGAAAATAAGTTGATCTTGTTTTACATGGTTTAAAAGAGAATCTTGTTATCTCAGCTTCAATGAGAAATAATCAGTAAATGTCACGTAGTTTCTCGCCTTTCTCAAAACAATTAATTCAGTTTTTGTTTATAAAGTTTCGATGTTTATTAACCGTGGTGAAGCTGAAAGTTTGTGAGTTTGAGTGTTTTATTTCACTTTACGCTGTTTAAATTTTGCCCCAATTATCTATTATGCCCGTTACATTAAAAAAATCATAAATCAATATCTATGTTCATGTCATTATTATAGGTCAATGTTTTTAGTATATGTATATATTATTGACTTGTAGTGTGGACAAATTAAAATTTACACTGTTGCTTTGCTATAAGTTGATTTTTTCCTTAAAAGGTAACTGCAATTCGACTTATTTTTACATCGCTACAGTAATTAAGAAAATTCTAATAATATCTATTTAGGCTAACTAAAAATGCTTTATATTTACATAATAATACTGTATACTCCTTTTTTAACCACTATTATTTACAAATTTAGCGTGTCGGAATTGTCCTTAAATCAGGCATATGTGTCGGAATTGTGTACATGGTTATAAGTAGTACATATGGCTCTATTGCTGTCCTTACACAATAAAAAACCTATTTTACATCGTTTGCTATAATACAATTAATTTTACGAATTTTGTCCAAATTCCGACACGAGTGCCGGAATTATGGACAACAATAATCCCTAATTATTACACTAGCAGCAGAGAGTAACGATTTAAAAGGGATTTTCATTAAACCACATAATGTTTGAGCATCTATCTGCAACAATTTCAAGCGATAAGTTTTGTTTTTGTTGTATTTTTGTATCAGAATAAGAATCAAAGCGACCAAAGCGACTCTGAATATAGACTCGTCAAACGGAAATGACGGGTGTGACACATCTTCGCGTAATGACCTAATTTCAAATTTACAATTTCAAATCATGTATCAAAAAAAATTTATTCACATGAATTCAGCTACTGAAAGTATTAATGTTTAAGATTGAAGCTTTCGTTTTAACTTACTTAAAAAGTCGCTCACCTTGCATTCGTTTTTGAAAGGGTATCAAAAAGGACGCAAAAAACGTGTTTTTATTTATTCACTATTTATTCAAAATTGTGACGTGATGTATATGCTTGATTACCAGATTCGTAATTTACGACAAAAATCCTATCAAAATCATCTAATCAAAGCTTTTGGGACAGATTTTCTAAAATAAACTAAATATTTTTTTTTCTGTAAAGCTGACATGGTTTTGTAGAATTATTCATGTTAATATTCCCTTTAAAAACAGGAATTTAGTATTTTACTTTCAAATAAATCATTATGTAATTCAAAAGTATACAAATATGCAAAAAAACCCCTAAAATCTTCAGCCAGTGGAATAAAGAAGCATTAAAAAGATTTATTTCATAACAAGGCACCCCGCGTTAAACGTTGATTTTACTCTAACTTTTAGTCAATATAATAAGTGCTTAATAACATATTTGTATTGTTCTATAGTCGTAATAACTGTGTTTACGTTTAGCGTTTATATTGATGTAGTTCATATTGGCGTATTTTAGTGGTTTCTTTATTGCTGCTTTTTAGTATTAAAATTAAAAATAATCAACAATGTATTTACTACTGGTGCGCTTGCATGTTGAAAACAAGCAATAGCAATTACCTATATGAAATATTCCAATAGCACCCTTGAGAAAAACAATCTCCACTCCGTAAACGACGCGATTATTATTCTTATTACTTGGGTGAGTGATTTGTGGGTGTTGATGTTGTTCTTTGTTCTTCTAAATAGGGGTTACCTTAAAGAATGTTTCTTCTCAAACAATAAATCCACTGCGATGTTTAAATTTAAATTAAATTTACAGTAGGTGCAAAGCAGTATAAAACAGAGATAATAAAATAAATAAATAGAACCAACCCACATACGTAATAAATCCTAAAAACCGGTTACGTTACAATTCATTTTATTTGAATTCGGTAGGCAACACATGAGAGTGTCTAATTAAACTCACATGGAATTTGTAATATTATTGTTTGCTGTTTGTTTGCGGTAAAACCGCAGATATTTGAATGGCAATATTGAAACGTTAATATAGGTGTGGTATTAAATTGCAACAAATGTCCTGAAGTTTTTCTTTAACTTATTTTATTTATTCCCTTATGAACTTTATGAACTTTTTGCCATACCTTCGACGTACTTCATAAAGACCTTGATAATGTACTCAATACTACGTCTGTACGCAAGTAGGTATTTTGGAAATTGTCAGAGATACAAAGACGGTTAAAATTGAACTTACTCAAATTTGAAAAAAAAATCGGTCACTGGATATGACCGAAAATACCAATAACTTTAAAAATAAATTCTACTAAATTAAATTCTAAACTAAATTCCTTTATAATGGCCAGGATGTCGGTTTCCAAAATTATCATATGCATCAAGTAAATGAACCCTACAAAAAGACGGTAATTAAATATTTTAAATTAACTCCCTGCGCCTCCGCCAATTTGTTTGATAGAATTTAGAGAGACGATTTTTTGTAATTCATTTTTACATAGGGTAAAAATAGTTTGGTTTTGTTTGGACTTTGGAGTAGGTATTGTCATATTTTGTTATATTTTTGTAGTAGATATTAATGTAATAAAATATGTTATTTTTGTTTTATTTTGTTTGCAAATATTGGAAACCAGGTTTTAACAGTTTTTTTTCTGAGATGATTCATCCAACAAACTTCCAAAAATTTTGGCATTTTTTCGTATTGTTATTCTAGCACCCTGTATATAAATATATACGTTATATAAATACAGGGTGCGAGATTTAAGAAGTATAATTATTTAAAAACAAGGGAAGACACGAAATGAAGGATCCTCCTATAGGAGGATCCTTCATTTCGTGACTCTTATCGACTCTATTACGACTCTATAGAGGCCAATTGTATGGATCAATTGTTTGTTTGTTGTTGCTTGAATATCTGCTAGTAAAAGGACTAAAATCATCATCAGTAAGATTTAGAAACCATCATTCGATAATCCATCAGATTTACAGAATAATAACAGTAATAGAAAGAACATTAAATTAACAAAAAAGGTATGCTCCTCTATATTCTAAAGTGCAACAAAAAGCCTTTAATAAAGTTGGGCATTAAGACGTAGTTTACAAGCTGAGATAGTTGCTACTCATCTAGTATAGCTAACTATTAAAATCATATATTTGTCACATATACTTCCGAATAGCCCAAGATATTGAATTCTCAAAAGTATTAGAGCTGTAGTAACCTCATTCCACATTTTCGTTATATACATACATTATATTCCACAACCAGATGGTATCACTGTTGCCACTTTTGCTGACGATACTACTGCCAATAAAACTGCAGAATGCTGTCAATGAATGATGTCAACGAATGATAAGTGATGTGTAATAACATGTAATTTTTGTACTCTAAAATCAATGGAACTAAGCATCATAATGTAATATAGGGGTGCAGGGGTGCCCTTTAATATATTGGAGACTTTCACTTACCATATATGCAAAGCTTGGATATTCTCAGAATATCCTAGACGATAATTTTCCTCTGACACTGTGTCAATGAAAATTTATTTAAGCATTATTATGCATGGTTTCTTATACATAATTTATAGCCGTTCATTATGGACGTGTGGCAATGAACTTATTAGGCACACTGTTCCTTTCGATTAAAGCCTAAGTTAAGATCTAATAATATTAGGCGGCGTGTCGGTCGTCCCACAGCACGCTGTGGGTTATTTTCACTTTTCACTACCTACGTACCGTCAACTAGAATCAGTATCAGTGTGACAGAAGTAATTTCAGGAAAACGCCTAAATCAAAGTATCGAATAAGATGCTTAATGGAGATTAATTGTCAGAACGTTACTCCTGATTGGGTTAAGTCCGTCGCCTGTGCCCTGTGGTGCCCTCTGGTGATGCCGTAATTGACCAATTGGATTGTACAATGTTTACGAGACGATATCACATTACGTTTGGATCCGAGACATCGCTAAACTTGATTAAAATTTATTTGAAACGCTAAGAAGTGACCTGCTTACACAAACAGGTTGACAATAATTATTTATCTTATTATTTATTGTCAAATGTCATTACGTAAATTGAGAAGCCATATACGTGTAAAATAATAAAAATATATGCTCAAAACTGAAATTTGATTTCAAATGTCTACAGAGTATTGATACGGATGAATCATCCTGCAACTGCACAAAAGAATCATTAGCATCGTATGAGCGGTTCGTGAGAAAATACACTTTGAATTTGTGACCGAATGTTAGTGATGCGTTAATTTTGACGCGCAGTGCATTAATATCGCAATCAGTTTTGGTTAAATTCGGCAAGGGATTCTTTAAATTGACATTGAATAAGCAGATAATTATTTTATAATCCAGGATAATCCCTCTTTTGATTTCCATGCATGTAATAACGCCATTCATTAGTATGCCATGCATTAGTGGCAATGAATACGTACAGACTTTATTCATTAATTGAACATTATGGAGATCAGCTGTACTGGAATTATAATCAATATTGCAGGGTTTACTGGATAACTGCAATCAATGGCATAGTTCATATACTGGGTGTAACTAAAATGAGGAGACAATCTTCTGGAATGTGGATACCACACTGATATATAACGACGTTTCATATTAACATCTGACCTAAAGTTGATTTATCTAATTTTAAAATAAACCAAATTTGCCGCTTTTTGCCTCCTAGTTTTCGAGTTACCGAGGCGCCGCTGTCGTGCCGGCAAGTCAGCGGCGCATTTTGGGAAAGGAAATGAATTTGAAAAAGCTAAGCAGTCAGTATTCTTTTGCTAATTCTTTGCTATTTTTTTTACTAAAAAAGATTTTTTTTGCTTTGTTGGTTTTTGAGATATAGGGGTGCGCCCGGCAAGTCAGCGGTGCACTATGTAAAAACAAATTAATTTGAAAAATATGAGCAGCCTATAGTTTTTGCGATATAGGGGTGCGCCACCCCTATATCGCAAAAACCAACATAGCAAAAAAAATCTTTTTTGGTAAAAAATTAGCAAAAAATTAACAAAAAAATATAGGCCGCTCACATTTTTCAAATTCATTTGTTTTTCCAAAATGCGCCGCTGGCTTGCCAGCACGTCAGCGGCGCCTCGGTAACTTGAAAACTAAGAGAGCAAAAAAAAATTTTGGTAAAAAATAGCAAAAAAAAATATGGATATACAGATTTTCATTTTGCAAAAGTTGCGCCGCTGACTTGCCCGACCTGTTATAGTATGAGAAAGTCATGTGCTTGGCCACATCAGATTTTTTTAAGTTAATTTACAGTAGTATGGAGAAAGTATGCATGAATGGAAACGAAAATACACATACTTATTCTAAAAATCAACGTTGATACATTTTGCATACAAATTTAAGTAATGATGATATTATTCTTCAGCAATATTCTCTATTTTTGTTAGGAAATGTTTATTTGAATTTTTCTCTTTTTTGACTTTTTCTTCATCTAACTCTGACAGTAAACAGAATTTATTAGAATTAAATTAACATTGTGACGTTATTAAAAAAAAACATGTGTATTTTGTTTGTAGTGTATTATTTGTTTTATGTACTTGTAATATTATATTAAAAATGTAATCAAATAGATTAATTTAATCAAGTTAATAAATATTTTTACAACTTCCTTATTGATAGGATAACATTAATTATCAAAACATAGTCCCTAATTAATATACAACAACAAGTATTATTAAATAATTTTTCAATGCATTATTTTTACATTATAGTACGTTCAGGGTCATCTTCAGCATGACTTCTTCTATCTGTAAATACTTACTCAATTTCCGGGAACTGGCTCCTTTAATGAAATCTAAATACAGTATTTTTTACTTAATTTAAATTCATAGCCTCTCAATTTCGGAGTTAGCTGACGTTTATTTGAAACTCAAGGAAACCATTAATGGAATAAAAATTCGTTACGTATTTTGTATGTATTTTTTGTTGTAAAAATAAACTATCGTATTTATTGTAATTCGTGTTTGTCGTATTTCTGATTTACCTAAAGTATATGTGGGCGAACAGTTACTCTAAAAAGATAATAGTTTCATTGTACGTACGTAAGTACAACATTTGTGATAGCTGAAGTGGTGCTTATAAAACCTACTATAAAAGCGCAGATAACTGAACTAACAACAACTTTATTAATATGGAAGGTAATAAATTATTGAAATTTATTACCATATGGGGAAGCACGTTATCATTATCAGTAATATTGATTTCCATTTTATGGTGCAAATTCGTTTTGTCAGAATGGTCTACATTCGCAACTACTCAATATAAGGTTCAGATTTTTTTAAATGAAATCCACCTGATCACAGTAGAAGCACGCGCGAATAATCAGTAGCGGAAGGTGAGAGAATATTTCTGCTGCATGTGGACATTGATTTGCGTTCCGTTTATTTTTTTTTTAGTAAACCGTGCTCCATGCTCTTGTTATACAGGGTCTCACACGACGAGCTGCAAATGGAAGTATTTGGCGAACCAAATGAAATGAGAGATTAAAAATTAGTAGACTTATATTGTTGAACACGATCGTCTCACCTTAAATATGTTGAGTTTTCGGCTACTTCCGGTTACACCGGAAATGATGTGAACTTTTATATTACCTAGTATTTTATAGCATTTTTGAAATCTTCGTTAAATTTTAGATCAATTTTATGTTACATTCCGTATACCTAACATGCGTCATTTTTGTGATATTCAATTTTTCCATTATAATATTTTTCCATTATAGTATTATAATTTTATAAATACTAAATTAATTATAATGAAAAATGACCTAAAAAACTTGTTTAATAAAGTTCTGTTTGTTCCAAATGTTCAGTTGTTGTCAAACGCAATCTAGATTTGGCTATTTCTACTCTGATGTTTAAAAATCGATTTCAGTAGGTACAAGTCCTTTTTAGGTATAGGACATTGTACACAAACGTGATCTAAAATTTTCCATAAAATTGAGAAATGTATTCATATGTTACGGTTGCCATTTGAAAAAATCGACTTTTAGTGCTTTTCTCCAATTCAACTTTGATCTTATAATTAGAAGAAATAAAACTCCTTGTTCTTCTCTGTTCAGAATAATTTAATACGTATTAGTGACCGGTTTGATTTTATTGTCTGTATTTTAGGTTATGAATGTCGATCTTTCAAACATTTTAAACTGTGACTTGTATGCTGACAAGGAGCGGTAATTGTTGCTTAATTCTACCAATACTCCTGACTGTAAGTTATCTTTTTGTTTTTCGATGTGCGTTTCGCTAATTTAGTGTTAAAAATTTCTAGCGTTAGTTCGTTAATGCCCAGATTGCTGGGCGAAACCGGTCACTAATACGTATTAAATTATTCTGAACAGAGAAGAACAAGGAGTTTTATTTCTTCTAATTATTATTGACACCTGTTCCACAAAGCGTTACATCAATTCAATTTGATCTTATAATTTGAACACGCTGTATAACTTTTAGAAGAATTCTATCGATGTGTCGATAATATGTTACCTTCACAACTATTTTGCCGGCCAACTTTTTTTCAACGGTCACAGGGGATAATTTATAAGTAACTGAAAGTAACCGTGCAGATGTCATTTTTTAATGAAAAAAATTAATATCTCAAAAATGACACATGTTAGGTATAGGTATAGGGAATGTAACATAAAATTGATCTATGTAATTCATTTGAAATATAAAAGTTGACATCATTTCCGGTGTAACCGGAAGTAACCGAAAACTCAAAAAATTTTAGTTGAGATGATCGTGTCCAACAATTTCAATATCTCATTTCATTCGGTTCTCCATATACTTCTAATGGCAGCTCGTCATGGGATAGCTGTACAATAAGGATTTTAATACTGTGTGCGCCAAAAAATTTGGTTTGTAGTATCTTTGTTTATTTTTCTTCAAAATTCTTCTGGCTGTAGTGGCGGATACTGGATGCAATCAAGCCATTCCTCTAAGATAAGTTTGTGGTGTTTCAACAATAGTTTGCATTATCTGTTGACGTTCTAGATCATTTGCCCAAGGAGTATGCGAACTTTTAAAGTAATTTTCAACACTTCAACACCGAATTTTTAATTATTTTTCAAATCTTACTGACTGTTGGCTGTTGAATACGTTTGTTGGGATTTCGCTCGTTCAAAATTGTTGCCGCTTCTCCTACATGTCTTATAATTTTCACCAACAATTAAAACATTTTCTATTTTCCCCTCTTTGGTTAAATAATTCATTTTGATTAATAATTAAAGAGCAGCTGAGTTTAACAACTCAAAACAAATTGTCAAAATAATGAGGTTAGATTACACACTAGAACAATCCATAGCCATCTCACTAGCTGCCACGTGGTTCTGTTGAACATGTGAACTGTTCATAAATTAATTCTTAGAGTCTAATTTGTTGTCAATTGTTTTCGCAGCATATTGCAGATAATTATTTATAACTTTTAATAACTAATCAGTTGTGATTTACATATTATGTACATAATGGAAAGCAAAATCACAACATTGCGTCAAGAAAGTAATAATTTTGTGATAATGCTCAAAATGCATTAGAAATCGTATCAAAATCACCAGTTAAAGAAAAAAATAACTTTAATCTTAAAAAATACATCAATAAGAGTCCAATAGAATCAATATAAGCCAAAATCAATTTTATTACAGGAGAGTAAATCAAAAAAATACTCTTTTTTTCATTACAGGTGCCTGTGATTTCAAATTTGAATATAATTTTACTCCTAACTAACTGTTCCAAATAACATTTGACGTTAATAATGAAAATAAAGGCACTTTAGTCTTATCATTAATTCAACTTTTCTGAACCTGTATATGGCTAATAAAACTTAAAGTTTGATAACTGCATTTTTGGTTTTAGGCCAAGCAGAAACTTTTATGAAGAATCAAATTTTCTGAGAAATGAATAATAAAAAAGCTTCCAATATGGTTCCAACTTTTTGGCGCACACTGTATACAGGTAAAACAATACACCACCATGGGATGTTTTTTGAGTTTCCACTATTATCAACACACAAGAAAATCAAAGTAAAAGCGCAATGGAAACTACAGTAGCGAGATCAGTATATAGAGCGAGTTGATATTACTACTGGAAAATTACGTCTTGTCGTTTTAAAGTTTTCCATAACAACTCTAAAAGGCAAGGTTACCAATAGGTTATCTAATTTATTTTCTGTGTGACACCAACGTGTCACCAGCAAGTTAGCTGTCAGCTTGGGCGACAATGCGTGGTTGTTATTAGACATGAAAATAAAACTGTTATATTTAAAAGGTCGAGTTTCCTGCTGAATACACAACACCGACCAGAAAGATTTTAATAATTTGCTACATTGGATCTCATCTCCTATCATATACTAACATCGCGATAAATATGCGATATTGCATATTTTATGATACGTGGACCATATTATTGGTCGTATTCCTGAAGCCCACTACACAAATTATTTAATGGTGTTACTTATGGGTAATATACAGGATATTAAAGCGCAAGTAATGTCAAATTTGTTGGGATTAAAAAACAAACCAATATAAACGGATGTACTTGACTATAATTGGCCACTGATGGCCTGTTTTATTTTGTTCTAAACACGAAGCACTGTGCTCTGCTTTTCACTGAACTACTTCGAAGGGTTCGTCTTTTTAATATTCTCACTAGATTCTGGTTGTCCAGTAGCTGCAGGGTCTATTCTTTGACATGATGGCTTATAGGGGAGATTCGTGCTTGGGTCGAATATATATTTTTTTATTTTTATTTGTATTGATTAATTTCGATTAATAAATGGTCAAAGTTGAGCAGTTTTATGGTGAGTAATTAGTCAAAAAGATATGTTTTTCAAGATATCAACATACCAACATAAACTGCACCATCTTTTTTTTGGTGACTATATGTTTAGCTCCATTGACTATTGTTCTTTTGACTTAAAATCAAATAATAAATTTTTTGTTAGTGTTTATTAGTGAATGATGTCATTATGTACTTGACATTTAAAGTCACGAGCTTGTTGAAAAAATAATGTTGAATATGAGATACAAATATAATTTTCCACCTATAATGAATGAAATAATTACAATTTGTGAGTCGTATATAAAACTAATCTTAATCTACGACTCAATAATGGAAAAAATACTATCGTTATGTACATACGTTTCTATGGAGATATATAATCCGTCCCTAGCATAACATACATCAGCGATTATGATAGTTTGGTGTTTTATGGTGACATTACAGTGTTGTATGATCACATCAATAAATATATTACAGTTATTTAATTTACAAATATATTAAAATGCGATTCATGAGCAAGATTTTTTTAATTGTCGAAATTAATTGATAGTATTTTTCTGGCGGCATCATCCTATTTTTCTGTTGCTATGGCATTTGTGGTTATTTGACAATTTGTGTAATTTGACACTGACAGTTCTGCAGTATATATGTTTTGAATTGATAGGCATTTTACGTGGTTTGAATGGCTATAATAAATCATGGATTAACAGAAATCGTGCATTTATTAGCGTAATTTTCTATTCACTCAACATTCTCATAAATAAACGATTGACAGAAATAAGTTTGAACTTATAAAACTTAAAATCATAAACGTTTCATAAACGTATCAAAACTTTTCGTTTAGTAACAACAGAAACTGCACGTGGATGCAAACAACTCAAATGCCTTTCATTAAGTAATTACAATGCGATTTTGTCTATTACTCTTAATTACTTTTCCGCAAGTACCGCGCTTTTCATCTAGCTTATTCATACCCCAGATACCTCCTCACTCATGCTATCCACGCCAAAAATGCAACAGGTTGCATTGGGGTGAATGAATCTTCATGGCGCGGTCATGTGACGACGCCTCACGTCGGACGTCGACGTCGGCGTCGTAGTGACGTCACGCGTCGTAGTGACGTCACGCGTCGTATGGCCGTCCGGTTTCCATACTGGCGGCGCGCCGCCGCTATGGGAGCGTCGGCGTCGCCGTCGCAGCGCGGAGCGTCGATTTTGGCGACGCCGGGAGCGGTATTGCCGCGAAAACGGACGCCTGGTATCAGGATAGCATGAAAGGCACGTGCTAGACGTCGAACGAGCACGCGCCACCCCTAAAAATAGATCAGAAACGATATTGCACCACCCCCCTCTGAATTTAATTATAGATCGAATTTGTGCCAGGATTTCGTAAATACAATAGTCGCGCGTGCGAGGAGGACAGATGTGAGCGTATGGTTTGGGACGTGCGGGAGGGACTAGACTATACGTAAAGTACGGCATATGTCACACATGCCAGGGGCATGGAAACAAGGGGACATTAACCCCTCTCGATTTGGTTAGGAAACACCTGGTTTGCATGCGTTAGAAGCCCGCAGTACAGGAGTTGATTGCGTAATGACTGTGAACACATGGATGCCATAAAAGATCAAACCGAAATTGAGATGAATTGTTGAGTTAATGAAGTCACCGGTCTTTGTACATTGTACAAAATCACACGCAAAATTATCCAAAAATACAACGAATATTGCTAAAGATCACCCTCAAAAACTTACATTTTAAGTATTTTATTATATACGCAAAAAAATGTAAAATAATCTTCGAAAAACATAAATCGGCAGCAACAAATAAAATTAAATTAAAAGTTAAACAGTTTTGCCAAACTGTTTTTTTTTGCTTTTATGTATTACGCATAAATAAATTTATAAGCAATTTCTGATCGATTACAAGACGCAAAATTAAAATAATAATTATCATAATAATTTATAATATGAAGTTTTGAATCCCCAAATAAAGCAGCTGATCTCCATCTTTTTCTATACAAGAGTCAACCGTCTATTGTTCTACTGTAAGTTTTATTATTTTGAATTTAAGCCATTCGAGTATTTTTTTTCTTTTTTTAGTCTGTTTTGCAAAAATTTTCTGATCTAAGGTCATACATTTTGTATGCCACCATAAAGAAAATTAACAGATCAATCATAATCGACAAGAGAAATTTTTCAAATATTTCCTGACAAGAATCTGATGTGGCCAGACACATGACTTTATCATACTATACAGCAGTGTCAAACGCTGATGTTCTGACAATACTGTCAATAGAATCAAAATATCTGTAAAATCCTGGCAAACAAGTTGTATTGAAGTAACGAGCGATCTCGATCAATAATGTTTTGATGTTTTTCGTCGGGTTAGCGCTGGTTCGAATAAAAAGTGCTAACAGTTCACAAAACTATTTCTTGTATGTATACATAAACTCGACGAAGATCTGAGTCCACGTCGCTAACGTTAAGGGTGCCGAAACGGGTGCGGAACGCACCCTAGAAAGTTCAGACATTTTTTTAAACGTATGTATTTCGTAAATCGTACCGCTCTTTTAATTTTGCTTTTAAATTTGTGATTTTTTGCACTCAAAGGGTATTAATTGAATGTAGCTACAGCATACGAACAGGACAACCGATAACTAAAAAGAGAATACATACCTCTCCGTTCAAACGCACAAAAATCGTCGTTTTTCTGCTTCGTACCGATCGTCTAATTAAAATCATTTCTTGGATATTTTAGTGCATGTATGGATAGGTGATTTTGCTATGCATTGTATGAAGCAAGGATTTATAAATGCAAAAGCAAAATTGTAAGTTATTGTCTATTGTTCAATTCTGACCAATTTTCGGTATGTATTCCCTTTTTAGTTATCGTTGTCCTGTTCGTATGCTGTAGCTACCTACATTCAATTAATACCCTTTGAGTGCAAAAAATCTCAAATTTAAAAGCAAAAGATCGGTACGAAGTACGTATTTACAATTTACGTACAATTTGCGGGTGCGTAGGCACCGTTACGGAATGCCCACAAACTTACCATCCCATACAATCGCAAAACCACAACATCAGCCCAACATCGTCACCTTCATCTGCTCAACACCCTTCCAGAGAGATGGTTACTGAAGAACAAGCAACACTTACAAAGAGATTTAAGTGTTAAAAGAGTGTTAAAAGAGGGATGCTTCTACAATCTACAGTGTTGCAGAATTTGAAAATCACATGCGCCTGAACGAAGAGTAATTCAATGCCACCGATTCCCATTACCGCTGAAAACCACTATCTTTACCAAGAATTATTTAGTTTCCCCCTTTGATTTAATTAATTTCATTTCTTGTATATTATTCAATGTATTTTGTGAAGGAATAAAGTATTAATTAATTAATTAATTAATGGCTATGAGGGACCAACAGAGTCAACTGCTATGCATGACTTTCAGAGTTAAAGTTTGCTCATACAGCTAAACTATTAATTTTACCAAAAAATATCATAGACGTAAATTATACAAAATTTCCTGTTTTTAAATTTATTATTCTATTTTGACGAAATTACAGAAATTACAGAACCTCACAGTTCTATTTCTTAAGAAATACCAAAAAAAGCCAATACACAAGACGTTCAGAATTGAATAATAACCTACTAACATTTCTGAAAAAAAAAAAAAAATGTGTACATAACCTTATCTTTTGAAACGCCTTTATAAAATAAAAGCACAACAAATTTTGAACACAACATTTCTTACGTTGGGATTAATGTATTTGCTTAATTTATATTTATCCCCAATAATTTGCTTATTCGCCCTGTATTTTATTGCTTATTTACTAATTTTATATCGTACAAACATCATTGAATGCAGATAAATAAGTCCGCCTCTGAATGTTAGGGAACACATGTATTTATTTTATTTTGCAAGACATACTACGTACCACGATATCATTTTCTAGCCGAAACTGAAACGTATTACGAAATCCCGAAAACAATTTCTTGCCTGTAGAAAAAGGTATTTTTCTCCGGAGCATTGAGACGGAATTAATTTGCTTTCGTCAAATATTCTAACAAAATGCGTCGTAGAAGTTATTTCACGGTCAGAACACAACCCTTTTTTGTACCACCAGTCAGCGTTTCGAGAACTTGAAACAAGTTTGCATATCATATGCGATGTGTCGAATCGAAATTAAATGTTTATATTTTACGTATTTTCAAGCGTATTTGACTTATTTTCAAAATGTTAATCTCACCTTCCAATTTGCTAAGACTAATAGAATAAAAGATAAATAAAATACAAGCAATTTAATCAAATATATAAATTCAATAATCAGCAAGCTATTAAATGTTAAGTTCAACAAACGTTCCACACACTGGCTCACAAACAGCAATTTTTACTAGGAAAATATTACATTTCACAGTTCAGTTAATAAATAGATAATTCAGTTAATTACATTTGATTATCTTAACGTAAGCATCCAGCAAAAATAATGTGCATTAAACTTTTCTTCGATGAAGAAGTCACAAGGATACAAGAACTACAGGTTTCGTTATAGATGGCGGTTTTTTGTTACTGATTTGTAATTCTGCATATTTTTGAATTCTTTATTTGTATAAAAGTTTACAGATCCAAAATTATTTAATAGAATTATTTCCTGTTTGTTTTAATCTGGTGAATCATTAGAGGTAATGAATATACATGTTTAAACGTTGCCCACTTTTTTCAGGTTGCTGGCTTTCCCGACACATACATTTTCATTCCTCCAGATCAAGATCAATTCCCAACATTTAAAAAGCGAGGTCTGAACATTACCAAGCGATTAGTTGATGACAGCAGGGTAAGTTGATCATAAATCTCCATAAGAAATCTCCAAAAGTTTGTCATAGGTTGTCTGGTATGAACCACAAGTAGTTAAATCTAGACAAAAGCGAGACTTGATTGACCTTGATCCTTCCGAGATACCTCTGGTAAGGGTTAAGAGGAATAGAGGAAAGTACTTGAAGAAGCCACCAGTTCAAGGTGCTGATGGGACATTCAACGATGAGTTATGGTCACAGGAGTGGTACTTGGTAAATAGTCAACATTGTGTATCAAATGGTCAATACAAATTTTTCTCTTTTCAGCAAGATACACGTACCAGAGCTGATCTGCCAAAACTGGATTTAAATGTGCTGCCTCTATACAGGGCAGGTATAACTGGAAAAGGAATCAGAATCAGTATACTAGATGACGGTATCGAGCATACTCATGATGACCTCCGGGGAAATTATGTAATGTTTATTCTAATTATTTAAGTAGATATTGAAACACGTGTAAAATCTATAGGACCCTGAAATAAGTTGGGATTGCAATGAAGACGACAATGATCCGCTTCCAAGATACGACCCCTCACGGCAGAACAGCCATGGTACACGATGCGCTGGAGAAGTGGCGATGACCGCCAACAATGGAAAATGTGGTGTTGGAATAGCTTATAACGCCAAAATCGGCGGTGTCAAAATTTTGGATGGTTTGGTCAACGATAGGATTGAAGGCATTGCTCTGGGATACGCTCAGCATCTGGTGGACATCTACAGCGCTTCGTGGGGACCGAATGACGATGGTATGACTGTCGATGGACCTGGACGACTAGCCAGTGAAGCCATAGCCCGTGGAGTCAGGGAAGGGAGAAATGGAAAGGGGATAATCTATGTTTGGGCTTCGGGAAACGGAGGAAGCTTGGGAGATAACTGTAACTGTGATGGTTACTTGGCTAGTCCATATACAGTCTCCATAGGGAGTGCTTCTCAAAAAGGGGAATTTCCATGGTATGGTGAAGCTTGCGCGTCGACATTAGCTGTCACTTATTCGTCTGGTGCTTACCAAGATCAAATGATTGTAAGTCTTGCTAACACATATAAGCTTCAATGCTGAATAATAGATTTTAGGCAACCACTGATCTCCATAACGAATGTACAATAAAGCATACTGGAACTTCAGCATCTGCACCCTTGGCAGCTGGTATTATAGCTCTAGCTCTGGAAGTAAAGTATGTGTAGTCCACCAATCTCTTGATTAAAGTTAAGACATTATATAATATTCCAGTCCCAATTTGTCTTGGAGGGACGTCCAACATTTGATAGTTTGGACGGCGGAACTGGCGCCGGTTGCAGAGAACCCAGGATGGCAGCTTAATGCAGCTGGTTTATGGTTCAACACCAGGTTTGGATTTGGATTGATGAACGCTTTTGGATTAGTTACTGCAGCTGCCAATTGGACGACTGTACCTGAGCGAAGTACATGCACGATTGAAGCATATGAGATGTAGGAATTTATAAATCTATAATTAATACATTTTGAAACTAGCATTGGTGACCTTAGTGATCTTAAATGAAAATGTCACCTAGAGAAAGTAAAGAATACTTTGCTTTTCGAAGTTTTCTGTAATTGATAATCACATCTTCAATAAATTCTTAGATACATGTTACATTAACCCATAAAAATTCTTGCAGAAATAACAATACGTTCAGTGATAGTGAACCGTTAACAATAGCAATAGAATCAAATGGTTGTAAGGATACCATAGAAGAAGTGAATTATTTGGAGCATCTTGAGGTCAGAACTACCATACAGTATCCAATGCGAGGAGCTTTGGAAGTTTACCTGACATCACCAAGTGGTAGTTATACCTACACTTACACTCTACGGGATATATGTAGAAACATTACCATATCTTGTTGTAGGCACAAAGGTCCAACTATTAGCTACAAGAAAGCTTGATAAGTCCAAGAATGGCTTTCATAATTGGACTTTTATGTCGGTTATGACTTGGGGAGAAGCTTCTTCTGGAATATGGATGCTTACGATTGAAGACAAGGTTTCATACATGCTTTAATATATCATAATTATTATTATATTAATAATATTTTAGATTGGCGTATCACCAAGTGTTGGTGTAATTGGCGCAACGCATCTTATTCTTCATGGAACCAAACTGTTACCAGAACACATGAGATATGGCCAAAGGATATATAACCATAACTATAACAGGGTTCACAATAGATACGACGTAATTAGAGAATACCAGGACGAATTAATCAACTTGCTGAAGTTTAAAAATGCGTTAGGCGCTATCCAAAATTTCGAAGAAAATAAGCTGACTGTTGATGAGTATGATGATAATGATCTGAATTTAGATTATTAAAAACAATGTTACTTTTGTTATTGATCCAGTATTATGTGGCTGTTGTCGTTTATAGATGATGTAGGTAGTTATAGGGGTTTGATGGTAATAAAGGCCTATAAATGTATAGTTGATGTTAATTGTTTGTTTCAAGCTTAATCGCATTTTATTAAAAACAATGTTACTTTTGTTATTGATCCAGTATTATGTGGCTGTTGTCGTTTATAGATGATGTAGGTAGTTATAGGGTTTTGATGGTAATAAAGGCCTATAAATGTATAGTTGATGTTAATTGTTTGTTTCAAGTTTAATCGCAATTTTTATTTATTTATATTAGCCAAAATCAAGGTAGTGGTGGATTTGATTTGAAAGCATGGTGGAACTGTAGATTAAGAAAGAGAATATTTTAGTATGAAATGTATTATTATTCCATTTATTACATTAATATTCAATAATAATAGATTTGAGAGAATATTTCAACTATGAGAAAATATTATAAACATCATCAGGTCACATGAATAAGGTTAGTTAAAATAGCACTTACGGAGAAAATACACTTATATGCGCATACTGCAATTGATTTTACAAAGCCAGTCTTTCGGACGAAATATTTTATTAGTAAAATTACTACATAGAATACAAGCAAGGAGCTCGTACAAAGTCCGGCAGGTGTACGATAGTACAAAAATGGTTTTATTGTATAAAACGTCAAAATGGCGATCGAAACGGTATTCATTCTCAATAATACATTTAAAATTCTGTTAGTTTTGTATTGTGCACATCATTAGATTTGGATTGTGACTGGATTGGACTGTGGCTTATTACATTCACAAAATTGCAGATTGGGTAACAAAAGTATTCGTACGACGCCCCGGCTTTATACTAGACACAATAAACTGTTTGTTTAAAAAACTCGCAAAAGTATGAACTCCAAAATATAGTTTTTCAAATTCTGTTATCTGCGTTCGTGCACAATTAGATGTTTTCGTTGACATTCATTCAATATAGTCCAAATACCAGAGAGTTCAAAACAGGGTTACCTGGAAGAAATTATAAAAGTTTTGAAATTTCGACTTTTAACATTTTTGGACTAAGTTTGCGATTATGCCAACCAGCATCTTAAGCTGCCATCTAACATAGTGCCCACATTATTTATATAAGCATTTAATTTTGAGTAATTCATAAATAAAGTCCTATATACAGGGTCTCCCACGACCAGATGCCATTAGAAGTATATGGAGAACCAAATGCAATGAGAGATTGAGAATTTGTGGAATTATATTGTTGGACACGATCGTCTCAGCTAAAATATTTTGAGTTTTCGATTACTTCCGGTTACACCGGAAATGATATCAACTTTTCTATTTGAAATGGAATACCCTGTATTTTATTGCATTTTCGAAATCTTCATTAAATTTGAGATCATCTTTATGTTACATTCCCTATACCTAACCTGTGTCATTTTTGAGATATGCATACTTTTCCTTAAAAAATGACAGCTGCACGGTTACTTTCAATTACTTATAAACTAGCCCCGTTGACCGGTGGAAAAAAGTTGTCCGGCAAAATTGTTTTGAAGGTAACGTATTATCGACACATCGGTAGAACTCTTGTAAAAGTTATACAGGGTGTTCAAATTATAAGATCAAAGTGGAATTCGAGAAAAGTACTAAAAGTCGATTTTTTCAAATGGCAACCCTAACATATGAATACATTTCTCAATTCTGTAGAAAATTTTAGGTCAACTTTATGTACAATGTCCTATATCTAAAATGTACTTGTACCTACTGAAATCGATTTTTAATCATCACAGTAGAAATTGCAAATATTGCCACATCTAGATTGCTTTTGAAAACAACTGAACAATTTGGAAGAAACAAAACTTTATTAAACAAGTTTTTTACGTCATTTTTCTTTATAATTAATTAAGTATTGATAAAATTATAAGCTTACAATAAAACAATATTAAAAATAAAACAAAATCCTAAAGTAAATTTAAAAAAATTGCTTAATTCAATTTCAGTAACCCTTCAAACCCTTCTGTTTCCGCTAAACATGCTTCAATTCTTTTTAACCCAATAACTGATGAGGAGAAAATGAAAGATAGGGTTCGAGCTGCTTTCAATGGGTTATGTGTGAACTCTATCAGGGACGCCACCAACAATAGTATGTTAAAAAGAATTGAAGCATGTTTAGCTGAAAACGACAACGTTTTTGAACAGTTACTGAAATAGAATTTAGCAGTTTTTACAATTTAATTTAAATTTAGCAATTTAGCAGCAATTGTGTTTTAATGTAGGCCTATAATTTTATAAATACTAATTATAACGAAAAATTACCTAACAAAACTTGTCTATTAAAGTTCTGTTTATTCCAAATTGTTGAGTAGTTCTCAAACGTAATCTATATTTGCCAATATTTGCAATTTCTACTGTGATGTTTAAAAATCGATTTCAATAGGTACAAGTACATTTTAGGTATAGGACATTGTACACAAAGTTGGTCTAAGATTTTCTATAGAATTGAGAAATGTATACACATCATAGGGTTCCCATTTGAAAAAATCGACTATTTGTACTTTTCTCGAATTCAATTTTGATCTTATAATATGAACACCCTGTATAACTTTTAGAAGAGTACTACTGATGTGTTGATAATCCATTACCCTCACAACAATTTTTCAGGACAACTTTTTTCCAACGGTCACAGGAGATCATTTATAAGCAATTGAAAGTAACCGTGCAGCTGTCATTTTTTAATTAAAAGAATTAATATCTCAAAAATGACACATGTTAGGTATAGGGAATGTAACATAAAATTGATCTAAAATTTAATGAAGATTTCAAAAATGCGATAAAATGCAGGGTGTTCCATTTGAAATATAAAAGTTAACATCATTTCCGGTGTAACCGGAAGTAACCGAAAACTATAATTAGTTTAGTTGAGACCATCGTGTCCAGCAATATAAGTCTACAAATTTTCAATCTCTCCTTTCATTTGGTTCTTCATATACTTCTAATGGCAGCTCGTCGTGGGAGACCCTGTATAATCAAATGAAAGGGAATGAAATCCTGTACTTTTAACTATAGTCTGTTGGCGTTAGGGGTATAGCAATGGGAAGGACAGGGCTCTACAGGTTGTTCCTGAACAATGGCTAACCTTGAAGGAGCATTCGCCCAAGAAGATAATCTACATGTTTCGTCAAATAAGATACATATATATATATATATATATATATAAAGAAAAACGGAGTCTGACTCTATTCAGAGTTTCTGACATTCTGGCATTTCGCGCTTGCAGTTACATTGACCTACGTTAGTCCTCATATGATCGTAGTCAGCTGTTCGTTGGTTTATCTAGAATACCAATGTTTTGGGTTGTGAAATCTTAATATGGGTGCATGTCTGTAGTAATTTATGTAGTATCAGATACAGATGGCAACTGGAACGCAATACTGAATGCACCATTTTTTTATATCTTTGTTTACACTTTTTCGCGCTGGTGGTTTATAGATAACTCTATTGAGCAAATAAGCTAAAAAGTTGCAAACTTAGTATCTTTTTTAGTTTTAAAACACCTTTAATTTCTTCCAGGTAAACCAACTCTTGACCATTAAACATCAATCCTGATTTGAAGTGTATTTATCTGCTTAAGAGTACTTTGTAAGCTTGAGCGAGCATTTTAACATTTTCTTAAATATATTCAAATTAGAACAAACATTCAGAGATGACAATAAAATTCACTTGGAATGAATAAATGCAGACTCGGCTTCGAGCTTGGTCTGTAGGAGGACACTTTATCGGATATGCAGAGATCCATAAGACTTCACGTGGCATACTTCATGTCAAACTACACCGCCCGCAGGTTCGTTGACTTCCTTTTCGTCTCTCTTCGTTTTCTTGGTCCACTTTCCTCCTCAATGCATCTGTTAAGTTAAGAACGTGTTAATAATTACTCAATGACACCAAAAAATCATCAAAACTCTGCAACCTATCGTAACAGAACTGATTTTGGTGTCTTTTGGCAAAGTTTTGGCAGAATTTCGACAAAATCGGTTCTGTTCTTTTGGGTTCCTGAAATTCTATTCAACAATTTACCAGCTACATTTCGCTTTCCGATTGCTGTTAAACTTTCGTATAGCTCCCTCATGGGATTCGCTTCTGGTGGAAGACCATGCGACCATATCAGCATCACCCTGAACGCGTGCTCTTTATAGCTAGAAGGACCTATAAGGACAATATTAGCTATATTAATGATGATTTGTGATCGGTTATTGAAAACTAACCCGTGTATTGATGCTCAACAGCTCTGATTTGTTCTTCTGTGAAGGCCCAGTGTTGGGCAAGCTTCTTCCATTCTCCTGGTCCAAGTTGCTTGTATGCCAATTTATATAAAACTTCCTTGAAGCGCTCGGTTTCCTTGCCCTTCAACTCCTCCTTGCCGCTTCTAAATTTCCTTCTTGTGTTGTTTACGCTCTGCTTTAATAGACTATCCTTTCGCTGAACTTTATTTTGCTCTTCTTCCTGAAAAACGATAAAGATTTTTGTTTTAAATATGTACCAACAAATCCTTCTGTTATTGTGTCGAAGTATAAGAAATTATTAGTAAAAAAAGAATTTTATGTAGCTGTGTGGGTCGCTTGGCTTTTCGAATTACCTACTGCATTTGAAGTTCTTTACTTTAAACAGGGTTCGGATTAGTTATTTGGCGCATGCAATTAATAGCCTCGTAAGCACATTTAGTGGTTTTAGTGGTTTAATGCGCCGAAACAATCGAATTCGGTGTTCGGAGAACAATGCAGCCAGATCGGCATACCACAGGCCGTAACTACTCACGTTACCACATCAGAATTAAACCGCATTACCAATATTGCCATAATGCATTGCACGCAGGGAGCTCTTGCTATGTGCTATATTTAATATTTCCATGTGGTAAACTGAAGCAGGTTGACAAATGTTTAAGTTTCTCGAATGAATTACTAATTACTGAATGTATGTAAAGCGTACCTGCTCTCATACATTAGTGTATAAAAAATGAGGATTTCAGAACAATTTGCGAGACAAAATGTTTATTGCATTAAAGTATTTTAGGCACCACTGGCTTTAACATCAAACAAACTGGTAACAAACTGGCTATATAGTGAGCTAAGTGCCACCATTCCTTCAACTGACAAACAAAATGTACTGAAATAGAAGTCATGTAAAACAATATAAAGCTGCTAAAAACAGGTGCCATAGTTATCTGACTATATTACACTGAAGTTTTATACAAAATAAGATTGGATATTTGACGCTCACTTTCAATCTTTTTACACCAAAGATTCGCTCACTAATCTGATATGTTAGGTTCTAACACAATATTGACACTTAATTCATTGTACAGGGTGGAATGTAAGTTTATATGTATTTAAATATCAACCAAATCCAATTACAGCATAATAACGGTAATAAAAAATGTACATTCCATGTATATTTACGTAAAACGGACAGCCTGTATAATGTAAACCTAGCCAAATAACTTATTTTATGAAATTTCACATTCAGTGCTAACACTATTAACAAAACTATAATCGTTAGACTATATTCTGTAGCTATAAATGTCATGGCACTTGGCATCTTTTACAAACGATTGAATTTATTTTTTGATTGCTTGGTCATTAGAAGAACTAGACAAAAAACAACACTACACTATTATCGATATTTGCTGAAGTATGCACAAAAGAAATCTAAACATTTCGGAACAATGGTTTCGGCATAGCTCATCTACTTCAACTATTCTTTTATAAGCGACGCACATTGGGGTATATGACTCAAAAAAGCTGACCATAAATCAAATTTCTAAATTGTCAAATTCCAAAAAGTACACCAGTTTCTGGTATATGTAAAGGACCGATGTATTAAAACCCGGCAATATTTTTTCACTGGAACCTGCGCTCAGTGTCCTTGTCAGGCAAAAGTTAGATTTTACTATGGTTGAACATAGATGCAGATAAGTTGACCCTCTTAAAAATGGTTGCAATTTTGGGTTTGAAGGAAAAATATGCCCTTTTTGGTATAACTTCTTTAGAACCAAGTATGAACTTTCATTCGACATCGTTTTTATTAAAATTTACCCACAATTTTGTTTATTGCAGGGCTGAGAACATTCGCTGTTATACAAAAACAGTTATATGCAGAATTTGCAAATTATAGTACACATATTTGACATTACAACTACTGCAAAATCTGCTACGGATAGGTGCGGATGCGGTTTTTATGATATTATTTCTATCGCGTTGGAAAATCCAAAAATTTATGTTCTGGCTCATATGTAATTTGATGCAATTACTTGAAACCGTGATAGTAGAGGTAATTTAAAACATATTTAACCATATTTAGCTCTATACAAATGATTACGGTTATGGAGATATTGACAATTTTATGTTCAATGCATCTTGTATGTTGTAAATGCCGTTATGTACGTATATTTTTCCGTTTTGGATCATGTATAGCAAACAACCTCGATGACCTAGACTCTTAAAAATCATCCGAATGAAACCTTAAACTTTGTACTAGTATGAGAATTTCTTGGAAATTTGTTGCTACTCGCATACACAGTTCACTGCTTTAAAATGGATTATTGTTGAGGAGAGACAATAGTAAGCTTGTGAATAGAAACTGGTTAGGCGTTTTTGATAAATGTGTTTATGCGGAATGCGAATCCGGGTTCAAAACATGTGTATTAGGGTCAACTTTCATTGTCTTCATCTACCACTGGTTTTAAAAAATAAAACTTTTATCAGGATTATCTTACTACATAACAGACACAAAAATATTATCTCATAGAAACGACGTAGTTTATAACATATGAAGGTCTTTAAAAAATGTGTTCACTATGATACTAACGTAGAAATCATTTCTAAGACACCTTATTACTAGAAATCGAATGGTGCAATTCGATTTATAATAATTTGAATGAAAATCTCCATTCATAACTTTAGTGATGAAGGTGGCCATGTTTTGTTTTCTTTATTGCTACCACTTAATGATTGGCTGTTTTTATATTTTTTCTTTATTTTTTGCACCTCAAGTCTTTAGCACTTTAGTCAATGTCAAAGCAAGCAGTCGCACGGAAATAAAAATAGACTACATTATCTATAAAAATAATTTGAAGAGTATCCACTCTATCCAGTATCCACCATGGCATGGATTACAACAGATCGTTTATCAACTTGAAGTATTGTATCCCCAGGAGTTTGAAATTTGATCCATGCATCTTTCTAAAGAACTCCCTTAAGCCTTCCTTCGATGCCTTTTTCAAAACAAACAAACCACAAAGTGGCACTAGATCGTCACTTGCGAGGAGTGAATTAATCGTGAAAGGGACATCAAGCGTCTATTCAACCTAAAAATAACTCACGTGAGCGGGATAATCAAGGCGAGCGGTCTTAATTATCATATCCACTATCGCCGTGAAGCTCCCTCTGGCGGCGATGTAGAGGGGCGTCCGTCCTCCTTGCTCCCTTTGTTCAATGTTTGCTCCGGCAACTAACAGCAACTTGCAAATATCTGTGTAGCCCATCTCGGCTGCTATGTGCATGGGGGACTGTAACCGCTGTCAAAAGAAATTGCCGATTAGTATATTCGTGATGAGTTTTTGGATATGTGGAAATGGCGAAGGAGCCGGTAGAAACTGACAGATTTTTGTAGAATTATAACCAGCCGTGTAAAGTTATAATCTTAATATAACTTATCGATCGTCGTAAATCATTTTAAAAAGAAATTGCAGTAAATATTCAACAATGTAAATTGGCTGGTTCAGAGTTATGGTTTAGAACTAAGAGCAAACCGAAAATGGAATCGTTATAAATAATAACATTAAACTAAAACAATAATAGAAAATGACACTAATAAAATTTTAAACAGGCTCAAAGCTACAAAAACTGCTGAAAATGACCTCCCTGAGACGTGACACAACACTTCAATCGTCAGTTTTTAAGAAAAACTTTAACACCCCGTATCTCAGAAAACGAAGCAATTGCGGACATACGTTTATATAGCAAACTGTCATTATTTTGTCATGCAGAATCATCCCCTGAAGTTTGTACAACTTATTTACTAACACCCTGTATATGCAAACCAAAAACATTCTATACAGATTTAACAATATTACCTCAACCAACACAAGGAATATAATAGCAGAATTACTGATCAATAATAAAGATATAATTGGCTATCTGGAGAAAAATGGCATTTAAAAACTTAAATGCTCAGACTGTAATGCTGAATATGTTAACGAACACAAGTAGAAAATCAATTACGTTTAACAAGCAGTTGATTGAAAATCAACACAAAACAAAAAATAGATAATATAATTTTAATTAATTTTACACAACCTGAAAGAAATTATAAAATTTGACAATTAGGAATGAAATTAAGAAACACCTAAAATATAATTCTAACATAATAACTGAATTGAAGGAATTTAACGATCAATATCTGTTTGAGGGCATATTTTGCCCGCAACTCCACCACGTTGTCGATTACTAAAAACACTCACATAATCTCCAAATTCATTACACTATACATAAAACAAAATTTTCTTTTTCAATTCCCCTGCAATAGAATGAAAGCAATTTATTGATGATATAATGGACTACAAATACATAATATGCATTATAACAATACTTGTTAAAACAAGAGTAACTACTCAGTAAGATAATGATCACAGGTATTTAATATGATGGCGTGCAGATATCAATTCAATCGGAAGAATTCATGGGCCGGTTTTTCAAGAGGATGGTACCACCACCCTTGACTAATAAATTAATGAAATCAATGAAGAAGATAGCAGCCCCTGATAAAATTGAAGGTTTCTTTTCGAGAAAATATTGGGTCAAAAATGTTCGTTTTCTGTTAATTAAATTAACTATTAATTTACAAATGATTATTGAGAGTAAAAGTTTGTTGTGTTTATTTCTTTGATATCACATCATTTATAGTTTAGTTTATAGGGGAAGTTCTCATGTAGAGACCTAAAAAGTAGCTCAAGTTTGAGACAGTTTTGCAAACAAATTGTAAGAGATATTAATATTTTTCCTTTTGACATAAATTTATCATACTTTAGTGTACAAAACGACATAGCGCCATAAAAAACTATATGCAAGAAGTGGATACTTTTGTAGGAAGTATCAGGTACTGTGCGGCGTGCTTGTCTCAACGACGTACACAATACCTCCTATAAAAATAAACCGAAATCGAAATTTCAAAAGCGCTGTGAAACTAGATTGAATTAGTTGTAGGCTAAACCAAGATTTAGTTAAAAAAAATTGAAAATTTACAAGATTGCTGCTATTTGAATTTTAAGGTGGATTTTTGATTTTTTTTTTCGGTTTCAAATCGTTATCAATAATATTATTATTTAAAAGTTTCACTTATTATGAGGTTCAGCCTCCAATAAAACGTATTTTCTCTAAGTGATAAAAAGAATAACTAGACCCGTTAAAGTAGAATTTTTTTTTAACTGATTACATGAGAACCTTCAGCCTTTAATAATGATTATAACGCATAATGGTATTTGTTATTTTAACAGATTTCTTACAGAAATAACTGAATATTTCATAATTGTTCTACACGTTTTATTTTTGTATCACCAACACTCAGTCTACTGTAATACTGCTAGCCCCTTTGAGGTGGTTGAGCATATGACCATATCGATTTGTAAAGCAGCGACCAATTGGGATTCCATATTCTGGGATGGCAGGATATCAACGTGTCGTAAATTGAGTTCCCGGTCGCCCTTTAATCTGCATGTTTTTGCAACCGTTTCCAATCTGTTCGAATCACATCATTTCTGTATCGAAAAGGTCGACATGTAATTGACAGCGCTTACCTGGTTCAGACTGTTCAGGTCCGCGCCCTTGTTTATAAGCATCTCCACAGTTTGGCTTTCGTTGGCCTGGCACGCCAAATGGAGAGGGGTGTTTCCATTCTGTAATAGGAGATCTTTGAACTTTCGTAAAGATTAATTAGCTGTTTGACGACATAGATTACCGTTCAAATTGCTGAATATTCGGTTACCTCGCTAATTAGGTAATATAACGTCTGTGTAGTATAGAGTTTCTCAACTTGAGTTAAATGATATTGAGGGAATTTTATTGAATGTAAAGGATGTCCCAAATGGAGTTCTGATTTTACTCTTACAATATGCAATGAAGAACAGGAATGACAACAAATATCTTTTTATTCACGTTTTAATGTTTTAAAAAATTTGATGATAGAATTCTCTATGGAGACTCAAATGTAAGCTTTTTAACCGGGTAAATAGCAATTTAAGAGCTTTTGACAGAAATGAATTATAACTTCACAAAGACGAAAGAATGTAAGGATAATATTTGCCATCTACGACAGGGTGCTTTTTGTGTCCCTAATAAAGCTACCCACTAAATTGATCTACTGATGGCTTAAGTGCAAAACGTCGTAACCGCGGCGTAACCTTCAAACCATCAAAACAATGGTTGTTATAAGAACCGTTTTTGTTAGCTGGGATGCTTCTTATACAGGGTCTCCAACGACGAGCTGCCATTAGAAGTATACGGAGAACCAAATGAAATGAGAGATTTAAAATTTGTGGACTTATATTGTTTGACACGATCGTCGATATTTTGAGTTTTCGGTTACTTCCGGTTACACCGGAAATGCTGTAAACATTGATATTTTAAATGGAACAGCCCGTATTTTATCGCATTTTTTAAATCTCCATTAAATTTGAGATCAATTTTATGTTACATTCCCTATACCTAACAAGTGTTTTTTGAGATATGTTGTTTTCATTAAATTCACTTATCAATTATCCCCTGAGACCGTTGGAAAAAAGTTGTGCGGCAAAATCGTTGTGAAGGTATTATCTTATCGACAGACCGGTAGAATTCTTCTAAAAGTTATACAGGGCGTTCAAATTATAAGATCAAAATTGAATTCGAGAAAAGTACTAAAAATCACTAACATGACTAATGACTAATGATTTTACCTAAAATTATCTAGAATCATTTTTTGCAATCACGTAAATATACAGCTGTAATGTTGACACACAGTGTTATTATGAAAGTATATTGTATTCTGCTATAGTAATCGATAAAAAAGCTTTCAGATATAGTGTGAGGTATCGACCACGGTTGTCAGACATCCCTATTTCAGCGGGACTGTCCCGAGGTCAACAGATAAGTTTGTAGATGGTATTTTTTGTATAGCTGTACGAACTATTCCCTTAGAAAAATACTATGTTATAAGCGATTAAAAGCTAATAACCAGTACCAATAATACCAATAAAAACGGATCTTATGGTTACAGTGTTTCGGGGGTAAATCCGTCTTCAATCCGTACAAATAAGTTAATGCCTATGTTTGAACAATGACCCCATTTTCATGAAATATTCTCTTCTCAATTAAAAAGGAGCTCGAAAACAAAAGTTGTATAGATTATATAAGGGTGCTTCTCATTTAGTCAAATGTCTTCATTTTAAACGAATTATTTTAAAAAGTGTTGTGGGATCAGGAAAACAATAGCAATATTTATTTTTATAACTTTCAAAATATATTTTGGGTATGTAAAGTACAACTTAGCGCACCACAATAAATATATAAGACTAAATATACTAAAATAATCTTTATTTTAAATTTATTTATTATTTATATATTTTTAAATTCTTTTGCGTGTTTATGACTTGAAAACGCCAACTCGTACACAAACGATGTATAAACAATAATAGAATGATTGAGAGATATAGGAGTTTCCTAATAAAACTCACTGTCGTTCGAGAAGTAGACAGCCAGCAGAATTAAAAGGTCAGCAAGAAAAATAGAAGATTGACATTAAAAAAAAAGTCGATTTTAAAATTTGGTTTAATATGGAAATTGTATTTTGATGATTGACGCGTGTTTGCGTTTGTGTTATTTAATAAGAAACCAACTGCGAATGATCTAGCTAATAGTTATCAAACAATACATTTCCTAATAATAGTTTATATTGCTGTATTTTTCGAGACGCGCAAAAACAAACACGTTTATATAACATACCAAGATATTATTTTCTTGTCGAAACTGAAACATAAAAAGATATCTCGTACTGACCCGATAATAATTTCTTTCAACTAGAAAAATGTATTTTTTCTACTCCTATTGAGGAATGCATTCATTATCATGGCAATTTATGATAAGTAATACTAACCATTCCCCACACACATGACAAATATTTCATTCCTGGCTCCTTATACCCCGCCAGTAGTGAGAAATATGAGAAATATTTCATTCCTCACGGCTTTAGAACCAATCACAGCTCTGGATTTTTCATTTCTAAATTGTTGATACACTGCTTAGCGACATTGTCAAGGCATTGCCAACGTCGCTAAGTGACAAGGCGCACCAAACAATTTTAATCTGTCAAAATCCTGTAAACCGTCATAGTGACATACAGCTGTCCCTATATGCACAAAAATTAATTTATAAAATTTCGTTGCATGGTCGTAGAAAAAGTATAGTATTCCATTCGCAAGTAATGGCAATTTCTCACTCGAACGCTTTGCAGCACTCGCCGACGGCTCGTGCTGCAAACTTCGTTCTCGTGAGAAATTGCTTACATTACTTGCTCATAGAATAATATACTATTTTTGTGGAGCATTGATGATTCAGTTTGTTTTGCTCAAATATTCCAGCAATATTCGCCGTAGAGAAATAAAACAACACGTTTTTTGTCCAGGCAGTCGCAACGGTTCGAGCACTTCATATGTAACGTGTTTTGTAACTTGTGCGTAGTTTTAAATCGATAGCATTTGTATACTTAGGTATTATCAACTTATTTATAAAATATTAATCTCAGTCTAATTTGCTGAAACTAATAGGATCTGGGATACTGGATGTAAAACTACTGATCAGATTTATGGTTGATTTCTTCAACAAATAAAATAGAAAATTCTAAGAATAGTCAATAGACCAGATCTAACGATGCTATTAACTTAACACAGCCAAGAATTTACACAATTTACACAAGTTACCCCAAGCATTTGTAAATATAGGTCGGCAAAGAAAAACGGATGGGTATCAAATATACATTGAATATCCACAAATTACAATATTTGCGTGCTATAAAACAACAATATGAAAACAAATTAAACTTTGGAAAATTGACACACATGAAAACCCGCTTTTCAATCTTCTCCCGTCTTTCAATACCTTTTTACAATACAATTATTTGCTTATAAAGTACCCACATTCTTCTTTAATATGGTAAATCATTTGTTTTTTGCTAAGCTAAATAGTTTTGGAGATTGATGCAAACATAGGTGGACAATATATTGACACAAATTTTCCCATACACATACCCCAAGTTATAGAAAAACGTTTGCATCATAACAACCCTAGTAAAAATGTAGGTTACTGTTACATAGAGGCGAAAATCGAACGAAACATCGGCAAGGGATAATGCATAGAGTAGCATAAAAAAACTACTGCTAAGCTCATTAATAATCCAATACACAATAAAGAGCAATGTAAAAATAAGTAGATTAATGGTATATTCCGTAGCCATCACCAGTCACCACCAAGCAAATAATATCCATTACATTGCGACAATTTATGATTTATTGTGCTTTACCTAATAGACAACAAAAATCAATAGTTATTGTTTTGCAGACAGTGGTAATAAAAATACTAAATCTTTAAATACTTCGCTCAATTTGGGACACCCGATATAATTTTATTTCTTTTACATATAAATCAATATGTAATTACAATTTATTATCTACCAGAATAAAATATAAGTTCTGATTGGTAACAAACTAAAATACAACTTTAATTAAAAAAAGGTAGGAATTCTTTAAGGCCGTGGAACATTTTAATGTTAAGCACGTACAGTACATCCAGTCGTGTTTATTTTATGTTACACTTACTTTATTCTGTTTGTTCACTAGTGCCCCGTGATGTAACAGTAGGTCCAGTATGCCTCTGCTGCCAAGACTGCTGGCAATGTGTAAAGCTGTTGATCCTTTCTAGGATGAAAACAAAACATAACACGGATTAAGTGTGGGTTTATAAAGCACTCCCTAATGAAAGAAAATCTCGCAATTATCACGAATGATGTTGGCGTACGAAACGTACATTTGTTAATTAACTTGTGGGCCGTTTCATTCCTGTTTTGGACACAAATCTACATATTATTATAATATAACTTTATAATTGAGTTTTATAATTAATCCAAAAGTTATTAACAATTCCAGGGAAAATGGTTATTACGTAAACTCGTCAGTAATGTAGAATCAACTAAAGAAGGGAATGATAATTAACCCAGGTGAGGATAATTTTTGGAAAAAAACATCTCCGCCTGGATTTGAACCAGGAACCCTCCAATTTCCAGTTGACAGCTCTCAGCCTCTCCCAGCTCTCCTGATTCAAATCCAGGCGGAGGTGTTTTTTCCAAAAATTATCCTAACCTGGGTTAATAATGATTCGCTTCGTTAGTTGCTTATTAACAATATACGTGTATGTTGTTTTATTATGTATATTCATTCAAAAAGGACTTTTACAATCATTTTTTATCACAAATACATTAAAACGGAGTTTTATTAACAAAACTGGTTTTCGAATTCCAAATTTCCCAAAAAATAGAAAAAAATATGTAATGGAAATGTAATCAATGAATTAAAAATCTTAAATATAATATTAAAAAAGAAACCATAAAAAGTCCTGTCAACGAATAATAAAATCAGTTTCTTCAAATAACCTAAAATTTTTTTCCATGAGTATTACCCTCATAATTATAGCTTGGTTTGCTTTTATCTATGATAGTGCTAATTATATTTGGTAGTGGCACAAGTAAAGTAAATCTATTTTACAGGAGAAACAGTTGAAAACTATGTTTACCATTAACCGTTGCTTATTTGACTGCAGAGTTGTTATGTCTTAAAACATTTGTTTTAAAACATTGTTTTAACCATGTTTTAAAACAAATATTAACTCGTAGAATAACAAACCGAAGTCCCGGGAACACACAAAGCGGTGTTTCTCCTTTAGTACATAATTAGATATATGGCTGACGGTCAGTACATCAATATTCTCAACAAGTGTGAAGATAAAAAAAGAAAAAGTCATTCACACAACAGATTTAACTCCACTGAGGACTGAGGTATGAAAAGACGCCGATCAAAATGTTTAGAATAAAACAATTGCGTGATTTAAAACATGTTTTTTTTTTTTCATGTTTAAAAATGTTTTTTTGCGAAGTATTTAAAAACATTATTTCGTTAAAAAAACATCATTTTATAAAGACAACCCTTTAATTGACTGCGACAAATAGGCTCTTTTGTACAAATCTAATGTGAGCATCAATATTGTGTTGTGATATGATATACTCAAATTGATAGACAGAAAAGTCAGTCATTATGCACATGTAAAAAAATGGGTAAAGGGGACACAGTGTTACGTAATACTATATCACGTTACAAGAGCTGTAACTAGCGTATTACGTACGAGTGGAAAGTTAACATACGAGCCGCGAAGCGGCGAGTTTTGTTATTTTAACTAGCACGTAATATGCGTTACAGATCGAGTATTTACATAATTTTACCTACGACAGTACGTTAAATGTCCCTTACGTCACGGACTGCTTCATTCTAGATGTCGCGCGAATTATTTTGATTCATTATTTGCATTTTTTGATACAATTCATATTTACTGAAATTTTCAGTCGTTAGTAAATTGGTATTGGCATTTTTGGTCGACACTTCAGACAAAATTCTCCGTAGTTGCAATGGATTGCACGCGAATACGTTGGTTAACCGTCAAATATTCTTACCTGTATTTGCTTGTCAGTCGTACTTGTATTTGCTTGTCGGTCGTAGGTAAAATTATGTACAATACTCGAGGTGTAACGCATATTACGTGCTCGTGGAAAATAACAAAACTCGTACGTAATATGCTAGTTACAGCTCTTGTAATGTGATATACTATTACCTATCAAAGATGACAAACAAATAAATAAAGGTTAACCAATCTCTCAAACTCTCGCAACATCTATTGCAACTACAGAGAATTTTATTATGTAGTGGCGATAAAAAAACAAAAGCACATGGGACATTTACACATACGGTCGTAGGTAAAAATTTTAGAAAGGAGAAGCAAATTTTAGGTTAATAATTCAATTTCTAGTGAAAAAAGTAATATTTTCAATAACATAATTCATTTTTTACATTTGCTAAATGAAGTTAAGTGCTTGATCGCGGTCATCATCGACCGTTTAATTTGAAATCAGTAAGATTCAATTCATTTTTAATAAGGTAGCGAAGGTTTCATGGCGATCTGGGTCCTACTGTTCAAAATAGCGTACCACATCGAAATTACGGTTATAGAAATGCGATTTTATCGAAAACCTCCGATCCAATTAAGGTAATGGTCCAGGTTCTGACGCTGATTACGCTAGTATAATCGGATTTTGTACCGATGTAATGACCTCCCAAAGTATAAAAACTGCAAAAATCACCCTTCCGAGCTGTGTTCGATCTAGTTATTCGATCTTGACGATTCAAACGGTACCGGATGGGAAATTGTCAAGGGTTATTAATGAAATTAAACACTACTTTAGATTGTAAACTACTTAAGCATTTTCATAATACATTTTAGGCTAGATGATACCCAATTTTTCTTGGGATTTAGACTCTACGTTATCTTACCGAGTTTTCGGAGTCTGGGTCAGCACCAGAATTTAATAATAACTGTACGACATTCGTTTGTTGATGGTGCGCAGCGAGATGCAGAGGTGTGTTGCCACCGTTGTCCCTTGCCTCCATGTCTGAATCATGGGCTAAAAGGTATTCAGTGACCTCCACGTGGCCCTTCTCGCAAGCCACATGTAGCGCCGTTTGCGCCTCCTGTAATCAAATATTAACGGCGTTAGTTCTGAGCTGACCCTCACTGAAACCCTTAAAGGAATTCCATTAAGTCCGATTAGTCTTGTTAGATTAAGCAAGGCAAGGTTCAGATCGAAACAAGCAAAGAGCAGTACTCACTTTTGCCGGGAATAGTGTACCATGAAATAAACACTGACATAATTTGTATAAAATTGATGATAGACCTTATTTCTTTTATCGGGAAGGGCTCCTATCTCTATCAACTTCCTTACAATGATGGAATGACCGCCCATCGCCGCGTGGAATAAGGCCGTTTGGCCTTCGTTGTCCACAGCGTCCAATCTGACGTCTTCGAGAGTTTCTATAAGAAATTCTACCACCTCGGTACGATTGTTTTTTGCTGCGCACATGAGTAGTGTGTACTGTTTCTAAACATAAAGAAAGCACATATCATAATACTAACACATGAACACAACTGATCTTAACCGATCATAAACTAATAGCTTTGATGCTACTATTTTGCTTTTTATGACTTTACGAAAAAAGTATATAAGATAGAGACAATTTACATACATGTGTTGGTCACAGATAAATTGAGTAATTAATCCTAAAATTTACTCCCTGTCTACTCTGGATTAATCAGGAGAATTTTTAAAACTTCAACTACACACAGTTCCAAAAAAAGTGACGCACGTGATTTTTGACCTAATTTTATAACGTCATATATTTTTTAAACCAGTGGGTCCAGTTTTATTTTTCTTATTTGTTGGTATGCAATTCATTTCTCTTAAAAAAATAAAGACGTGGAAATATATTCAATGTATCTTGGATTGTAGTGGAAAAGCTGGAACCATGTTCCTTTCTTCATTTTTTAACCACCTTGTGTGTTAGGATAGAAAGTACTTACATGCCTCTTTTAGGAGCATTTTGCTTTTTATTTATTACTTTATCTCTAAAATTGTTCGAATTACAACTTTGTTGCTGAAGCCTTACATTTATCCTACAAATTTATTTGATTGTAGGATCACAATGCCTTTGTAAAACTATTTCCTATAGCTATGGAAATAGTTTTACAAAGGCATTGTGATCCTACAATCAAATAAATTTGTAGGATAAATGTAAGGCTTCAGCAACAAAGTTGCAATAAATTTGTTGTGGTGTTGAAGTAAGTAAGCAGACGGTTTGTAGACGTCCAATATGTTAATTTAAAAGCTAGGAGACCCCCAAAAGGTCCTAAATGAAACTCTATGGTAGCTCCGCACTCAGCCCGAATAAATCGGCGAAACGTTCGGCGAGGCTGGATGAGACATAGCGGGAAAAGAAGGCCATCCACATTCTCGGGGTTCGGCTCGTGCATTCAGTGCTCATCTGCGGGTGATAGAGAATGGACCTCGCTGAAGTAGCCGCTGCCGCAGCGTATATACTATAGTATAGTGTGTATGCCGCATATTTTTATTGAAATTGTGGTTATTATATATTAATAATTAAATGAATAACATGAATAAAAATTTATTTAAGTTTATGAGTATTGAATAATTGCTTATAACTTAAAGAAGATGCATTGTATAAAAAATTATTCCTACAAAATGTGCTTGGAATTAATCTCAGAATTAAAAAAATTAAAAATATTTGTTATATTCGAGAAAAAAGGTTGCCAGTTTCTATAATAAAATAAGCACTCTGTATATTAAAAATATATTTAGACGATAGCTAAAAAATCAAACAACTTTTGATTGATTTTTTTTTAAATGTCTACAGTTGGACAATATTTAAGTGCTGTGGTTATTTTGACCAACCATGTATACTGGTGTGTAACACCGATATTATCAATCAATAACTTAGTAATTGCCCTATGTAGATCGTAGTCGTAATTTGCGATTGTCGAGAGAGATAAAACTAGAATGACTGTTGAATGTCTGTCGACAGTGAATACATATTTCTTTTCTCCAATGTACGACCAGCACCTATGCGATATTCCTCAATAATGAGGGCAAAATAATACTTACTTACCAGGTAGTTTGCAGCCAGCCCAAGTAATCAAAGAACTGTACCAAAACGACACAATAGATTCAGACATCATAGAAAAATAATACTGGAATATCTTGAAACTGGTACGATTTATTTGAAAGAGATGAATAATTAATTCTTTAGTTTTAATTAATTAATTACTGATTTAATATTGCTACAAATTTTAATTTTCATTAGCAATCTTACGATGCGGATTGTTAATTTATTGATATGCACTTGCATTTCTTCAAGAAAACAGAAATAAATCATTATCTGGTATATTTTCCATTTTAACTTTGCGTATGTGATTTCTTTCCTGACAAATTATAGTAATGGGGACGCCACAAAAAGAAAAAGAAAAAATACTATCGTTTATTAAATTGAATATCAATGTAAACTATTTATATTTTGCATATAAATTTATAGTGTTCAATATTTTATAATCTTTTTATTTCAATAGTAAATAATTTATTCCATTCGTTACATATTTTTCGGGGTGCATTGATGCACCGCACATGTTTGATGTAATAAATCAGACTCCTGTCGTAAATAATACTTTCGCGTACACACAAAATCCCTTTGAGCCGCATCAATAGACCGACATAGAATGGATCGACGCGAACGCGAACAAGTAAAGCGGTTTATGGCGAGACACTCGCCGAACGCGTGATTTTTATCCAACTATCTACATCCGTAAAGAATTCTGGAAGTTCGAATGTTACGCTATGTCTCGCACAAGTGGGGAAGACGTTTTTAGAGTTGGTAGGGGAAACAATACACGGTTTTAAGCTGTTTTCCCAGTTTTGTGTTTAATATGAACGTTTTTGATCATTTGTATCAGTTTATTTCACTAGTTTCACTATTTCACTAGTAGGAAAGTTGCTAATATGCAAGGTTTAAAACAAAAAGCTGTAAACCGTACAATTTTAGAAGTAACTCAATGAATAGAAAAACAAAATGCTCGTAAAAGCAGCGTCTTTCATATAGAGTGTACTATACCATTACTTGATTAACACACAGGGTGCGTAAAAATGAGGAAAACAACATGGTTCCACTTTTTCCACTACAATCATGGATGCATAAAAAAATACACGTCATTATTTTCTTTTTTTTAAGACAAGGGGAAAAAACGGTCCAAAAATACATTATAAGTTAAAAAATATAAGACAAGTGCTTCACTCACTGTAGGTAAATATTCTGGCTGCTTTAATGCTATTATTTTGGATTTTTAAAATAATATGTAATTATAAATGTAATATGTAATAATAAAAATATGTCATCTGTGACAATATACTAAAATATTAGCAGATTACTAGACTATTCAATCATTTCGTCAGATATCATTTTGAGATTCTACAATATTTGTATTTCCAGGTTTAATTTAAATTAACCGCTGTCGCTAGCGGAAATATGTAATAAGCAACTCTTCCTGGAAAGTTATGATGTCGTCCTTATGCCACTTAAAATCTAACTAGCCTATTAAGCTATTATAGCTATCCAATTTTATGTCTCATTTAGCGGCAAAACTACTCGTGATTTAAAATAAAAATGTTAGCTACATTTTTTACTCACCGCAAAAAAAACTGGTCATCTAAAAGTTTTCTAAACTATAACTTTTGTAATCTTTTAGCGATATTCTACGTTTCCATCCAAAAGTTTGTGTTTGACTTTAGATCGAAAAATACAAAACGTTTAAAAAAAAAATTGTTCGACCAAATTGATAATTTAATTTTATTGACTTTATTTGCAACCTTTACACCTAGGTATTTTGATTCGACAATTGACAGTTTTTTACTTATTCCTAACCTGCAACCCACATACTGTTATTTTTAAATACAATGAATGATGATTCATATTCATTTACATGTAAAATTTACTTCGTCAACGCGAACCTGAAAGCTTAGAGCCATTCAACTTTATTGCTGATATAAATTCCTAACCTTTTGCGGTCACACGGCTAGACGTTTTAAAAGATTTATGAATTTTAATAACGTTCGCGAAGTTTTAATTAAGGCGATAATTGTTAAATGAAAGCTCGTTAAATTAAATTAACTTTTGTATACATTTACTAAAATTATTATAACTGTGGTAAACAGCAGAAACAATGCTGTCCAAATTAATGATTAGAGTTACGTTTTTTACGACTTTTATCAGCGGTTTTTATCTAATTCGTGCGTTGTACATAATATTTTATTGATTTAAACACGGGAATACAAAGGTTGCTCTGTTTCTTGTTCGTATATTCCAGTAAAATGTATTTACATTTGCGATGCATTGAAGATTCTTGTTTATTCAACAGAAGTACGTCAACGACCAACTTAAGAGTTGAACAAATTTTAATGGTGATGCTAATATTGTGTGAAGTTAGTAATTAATTATAATGAACAGTTTTAGTTTAAACTGTTTTCATTTAAACTAATTTCGAAACTCCTTTTTTTATTATCCAATCCCGTTTATGATCTCAAAGTAAATGCACGCCACTTTTCTATAGGAGACACTTAATCTTGCTTAAAGCAAAGAGCATTTATATTATTTAACAATGAAAGTGGGCGCCGTTATTCTTCATTCTTTCGCAAACGTGCGCAGGAAGACCGGGATTACCTTATTTGTAGAGTTTGTACAAGCTCCGTAGTTGATTAGAAAATTCACTGCCGCCCTGTGCCCATGCCATGCCGCCATTAGCAGTGGTCTCATTCCATACTGCAACATAAAATAAAATTTATATTAATTATTATTATCATTTATTGCAGTCAAGTTCGTGCCGATATAATTTAATGTTTATCTGCCGTTTTTCACATTATATTTTAGTAGGTTTACCATAATCATGAAATTTCAAACCGGGACAGGAATTAACCTACTATTGAAAATAAGTCAACACCCCATCCCTGTGGTGGCTTTTTATAGTCTTTAATTTTTTGTGTCCCTGCTTCTCAAGTGTTTTCTTATTTATTTCGTCTTTTATATAACGAGAACATCAGATATACCAAAATTATCAACAATTGGGACGTTCCCACAAAAATAAATTTGAATACAAAATATTGCATATATTTTAACACAAAACAGCAAAAATTACTGTGCCAGATAAGCCCTGATGGTGGCACTGATTTTGTTACAAGAGATGTAAGATATTGTTTCAATTTTGTTTTCATAGATTCCAAACCAAGAAGTCTGCGTAACGTAAATCGAAGACGTGATGGAGACGTTCCCGGTTCGTCATCTACAAACAAAAGGCGCTTTGAAATGTCCATATAACATTTTGTAACAAAAGAAAAACTGTAATTTAATATTATAATATCTTCTATAATCAAATAAAAGAAAAACAAATGAAGGATTCCACCAATTTTATTTTGCAGAACAATATTGCTGTTTGTATTGGTGTTAAATAAGACAAAAATAGTGCGTCATCTCTGAAGCCGTTGGAAATACTCATATTTTAATAATTATTTCTTGAAAACGTTGCAAATTTAAAGCAGTGGAACCTTTACACCCAAAAAATTGACGTTTGTTTTTTATAAATATTCATATTTGTTAGATTATTAGTAATCATTTAAATTATAATCCCAATCAATTACCTACAATTTGGCCTAAGAGAAAACGATTTAAACATTTTTTGTAAAAGTTATAAACATTTTTCTGTTGTAAAGATATGTAATTTGTACCGCACTACTCAAGTAAGTAGTAGACAAAATTACTGTGATTTAGGGGTTGTATGCCACAAAGAAACATTCTCAGCGTAAATGAGTAAATACAACGATTAATTACCTACGAATTTGTCATATGAAGCAAAGATATGGAATAATTTTTTCCATTTACTATACTTTTAATTTTTGTAAAAGTTATAACAATTTTTCTGTAGCGTTTTTCGTAGTATATCTGAAAGCTTGCATAGAAAGTATATGCAAATTATTGCGATTTAAAGGTTGTTTGCTACAGAACGGGAAATAGTGACTAACTAATTGAGATAGGTAGTCAACATTTTGACGTATTGAATATCGTCGTTCAGTAATTTTTAAAACGTTATAAACAATTTTCAGCAATCAACTTTGTGTTTCTTTGGCTATCGGTACTTGATATTGTTACAATACTAATCGGCTAGTGGCTCTGTTGCCTGTTAGCAACGGTGATGTTACCGCTAAATCATCATTATTTTGTTTATCTCTCAATAAGTATCGAAAAGTAGTAAAATGAAAGCATTTTTCTTGGCAAAGCACATACGACTTGAGACCTTTTTAGATTTTCAAAAGTCTACCATTTATAAGTTTTAAAGCTAGATGTGTTCTACTGATGAAAAATAATACCTGATTCACTAGTTTGACAATAGTCAATCAATATTTTGATCTGAGTGATTTGTTACTGATATAAATTCCAGTAAAGAGGTTTTTAGCGGGATATAATACCAAACCGGCCGGGACGCCGGGACCGATGTCCCAAACCGGGATGTATGGTAAAGCCTATATTTTAGGGATCTATTTAATACTTTTCTTAGTAATTCCTATAATTATATTCTCAACTAAACCGAAAAAGATTCTGTTGCATGCCGTCCCGAGCAGTCTTGAGTTTCTTAATTATTTTTATGGATGCATCCATTACTTATACAAGTTTCACTGCAATTTTAGTTAGTTGAAGTTTTAACAAACTTAATTTGATTAAAGTTTAGATATTTCTCAATTACACCAACTTTATATAACTTAATGTTGGGTAAATTCAGAAATATAATGAATGCATTTCCTGTATAAAATCCCCAGTCTTCAATATAAAACCCCTTTAAATCATATATAGGTACATAATTATTACACACATAAAATAAACGAGGGGAATGTTTGTTATTTGTTATTCAGATTCATAAATGTTAAGATTTCCAATATTCTGTCATTTCGGCTTACCCTCGCTCTACTGCTTATCCCGTACAAATTATTCAAAGCAACGACTAATATTTTATGTATTATGTTTACTTTTCCAGTTCGAACTTCAACGGGAAGGGTAAATCCAATAAATCCGTGTAATATTGGACATGAAAATTGAACACGAACAAACTATTTACTTACTAGATTCAAACTAGATTTCTTATGTAAACTTCAGCTAGGATTTTACTTTATTATAACGAACGTACATGCGGGAACGGACAGAGAAAATTTCAACCTTTAAAAAAAGTTTATCAACGATTACGGAGGTGACGGTATTTAGTTGTTACGGACTTTATTAGCTATTTGAATTACGGTGTACTTACCTTATCTTTAGCCTCAATATCACAATTAGCTGCCATTAACATTTCCATGATTTCCAAGTTTCCTCTTGACGATGCCCAATGAATCGGAGCTCTGCCATACTGTAACAATCTCGAGTAATATTAAAGCAAACAAACAACGGCGACACCAAATGGGTTTCTTCGTAATGGCAGTTGTTCCACATTATAGCTAATGGAATATGAATATTATATGTGCATTATAGCCTGGATCTAGATACATACATAGACACCGTCGAGACAATTAGGATTTGCAATTTTTTTACACAATCGTCACAAAAAGGCACCTTTGAAACTCTGATGATGTGCCGGGGTTCTTATGTTTATTTAAAAAATCAACTAGATAACACTTTTACTTATTGTGTTGTTACTTACTAAAGGAATAGTTTATTTTCCTTCTATATCTTACAAATTTCATAAACGTAAGAAACGGTTGGAGTTTGCAATGCATTGGAAAGCATATAGTTGCCGTCAAAGATAAGAACTACTACGAGAAAATTAGATATAAGAAAATATTGATAAATATTATATAAAAGTCGTTTTATACCCAGAACTCACACATACCTAAAAGCTCCTAAAAATTTTTGTACAAGCTTTTTTAATTCTGAATTTTTGTGAATTATGATATTACACGTGGCATAAAGTTGATTACATTCTCCAACAGAGATAAATTACTCCATTTTACAACAAATTCTCTCGCATATGAACCACCGGGACCGGCTGCGGAAATTTAAGCTGTGTGTGCCACATAATATGATATGTAGGATCCCATGCAGGATCGGATCAGAGCTGGAATATTGAAAGCAAATAATTGCTGATAAATTATTTTTCAAACATTATCTCAATAAAATAGGAAGTCTATTGTGGAAATACGAGCATAATTCTTAATAGGAAATTAATAAACATTAGAAAAGAGACAATATTAGTTCCTTCAATGATCGAATGAATGATCGTTCAAATCCTTAAGGCTATTTTACTTTACACTACACACAGAATTGCAAACATGGTGCAACCAAAATCATCTAAGGTTATATAGTTTGTTTACTTTATTCCGATTTATTTCTGCAATGTTTTGCTGTAAACATGTCGGTGTAATAGTTACTTATGTAAGTACCAAGGGCATTACACGGATGTTTATGCCCAAAGGGTGACCGTTTAAAAAGTTAAAAAGTTACCCGAAGGTATAAACATCAAGTAATGCCCGTGGTACATACAAAATTTTATACAACATTGTTCCTCCAATTTGAATATTAATAAATATTTTGACATAATCAAGTACCATCCGCATCTACGGAGTTGACAATACAGACAATTCGGAGTTGAGTGACAATACAGACAATTAATTGTTAAACAAAATAACCTTAATCGCTAATAATTGACATACAATTCGGAGTTCAGTGACAATTCAGACAATTAATTGTCAAACAGAATAACCTTAATCGCTAATAATTGACATTGATGACTTTATATTTACAATTTGAATGACAAATATTTGATATATGTATTTGACATATAACCATGGAACCCTTAATGCCCGCGCGATCGTTAAAGAATCCTTTACGCCCTCGCAGAAGCAGTTTTTGCACCGGTATCTAAGATGTAAAATGTGACTTTATAATCATGTAGGACATATAGTTATGTACCAAGGGCATGACACGGATGTTTATGCCCCGAGGGTGACCGTTAAGCTCTCGGGCCTATCGGCCCCCGCGCTCTTTAAGTCGCCCGAGGGTATAAACATCAAGTAATACCCAAGGTGCATACAAAATTTAAAGTCCTATAATGGTTTGTTTCTCCGTTTGAATCATATTAATAAATATTTTGACGTTGTCAAGTGTCATGCGTATCTACGGCGTTGAATAACAATACAAACAATTCGGAGTTGAGTGACAATACACACAATTAATTGTCAAACTTATAACCTTAATCACCAATAATTGACAATGACGAGTGACAATACAGTCAATTAATTGTCAAACTTATAACCTTAACCGCCAATAATTAACATTGACGATTTAAATTTAGATTGTGAATGACAAATATTTAATATATTTGACGTATAACCATCGCAACCCTTAACACCCGCGCGGGGGTTAAGAATCCTTAACGCCCTCGCGGGCGTTAACAAGCAGTTTTTGTCCCAATATCTAAGATGTAAAATGTCACACGTTACTGCGTTATGTCAAAACAAAACAAAATATCTCAAGTTGGCACTGTTGGCAGATCTTCCAAATGCCTCCATTACGCATGCGTCTATGCCAAGAAAAGGTGTAATAGTATATTACATTACAAGAGCTGTAACTAGCATATTACGTGCGAGTGGAAAGTTAACATACGAGCCGCGAAGCGGCGAGTTTTGTTATTTCTCACGAGCACGTAATATGCTAGTACAGCTCGAGTATTGTACATAATTTTACCTACGACCGACAATTTCAATAAATTGTATCAAAAATGTCAAATAAATAACGGTAAGGATATTTGACGGTTGACGATAATTGACGGTATTCGCGCGACATCTATTGCAACTACGCAGTACTTTGTCTAAAGTGTTGATACAAAATTCCAGTACAAATCCAACATAAATGTTTACAAGCATGTCATATATGTTACAGCTCGAGTATTGCACTTACCTACGATCGAAAATTTCAATAAATATAAATTGTATCAAAAATGACAAATTATTAATCAAAACATTCGCGCGACATCTGTCATTTTGACATTAGGTCGTGCGTAAAAAACACAAACGCACAGCCAAACGCACACGTATGTTATAAGCGATATACGAGCGAAGCAGTCCGTGACGTAAGGGACGTTTACACATATGGTCGTAGGTAATAGTATATTACATTACAAGAGCTGTAACTAGCATATTACGTGCGAGTGGAAAAGTTAACATACGAGCCGCGAAGCGGCGAGTTTTGTTATTTTTCACGAGCACGTTATATGCGTGTACAGCTCGAGTATTGTACATAGTTTTACCTACGACCGACAATTTCAATAAATTGTATCAAAAATGTCAAAAAAATAAAGGTAAGGATATTTGACGGGTGACAATATTTGACTATATTTGACGGTATTCGCGCGACATCTATTGCAACTACGGAGAACTTTGTCTGAAGTGTCGATAGAAAATTCCAATACAAATCCAACATAAATGTTTACAAGCATGTCATGTATGTTACAGCTCGAGTATTGCACTTACTTACGACCGAAAATTTCAATAAATATAAATTGTATCAAAAATGACAAATAATTAATCAAAACATTCGCGCGACATCTGTCATTATGACATTAGGTCGTGCGTAAAAAACACAAACGCACAGCCAAACGCACACGTTTGTTATAAGCAATATACAAGCGAAGCAGTCCGTGACGTAAGGGACGTTTACACATATGGTCGTAGGTAATAGTATATTACATTACAAGAGCTGTAACTAGCATATTACGTGCGAGTGGAAAGTTAACATACGAGCCGCTTCGCGGCGAGTTTTGTTATTTTTCACGAGCACGTTATATGCGTGTACAGCTCGAGTATTGTACATAGTTTTACCCACGACCGACAATTTCAATAAATTGTATCAAAAATGTCAAAAAAATAGAGGTAAGGATATTTGACGGGTGACAATATTTGACGGTATTCGCGCGACATCTATTGCAACTACGGAGAACTTTGTCTGAAGTGTCGACCGAAAATTCCAATACAAATTCAACATAAATGTTCATGAGCATGCAATATATGTTACAGCTCGAGTATTGCACTTACCTACGACCGAAAATTTCAATAAACATAAATAGTATCAAAAATGACACATAATTAATCAAAATATTCGCGCGACATCTGTCATTATGACATTAGTTCGTGCGTAAAAAACACAAACGCACAGCCAAAAGCACACGGTTGTTATAAGCGATTTACGAGCGAAGCAGTCCGTGACGTAAGCGACGTTTACACATACGGTCGTAGGTAAAAAATATTATAGCACGGTATTTCCAACTATACTCTTATTTAGATTTTTCTAGTTACTAGAAAAGAACTTTAGTAAAGACGAAAGTAGTCCAGTGTAAAATAGCCTTTAGAACCAAAAATACAGAGAGAACCAAACTGACAGTATCGACATTGTATTCAAGGTGATCGGACAAAAAAAGCAGCCGGTCCTGGTCCCGTGTACATGCCGTGTACATACGTACATACATGAATTCGAGGGGTGTCTTGTGTTCATATGAAGTTGAAGTCAATCCCCACGACACTAGGATCTATCTCGTATTACCAGTATTACACAACTCTTATTACGTGTCACTGCAAAAGCGATGGAATTAATGCACGTGCAGTTACTGCAGTTGTAGGTAACGAAAATGTCCAAATACCAATGACAAATAACAGTAACAATAACAAATAAATGTACGTCAAGTGTGTTACTGCAGTTAATTACACCACTATGCCGACTTGATATGCGTATAAGCTATAAATTACAGAAAATAATTAATATATAAAACCATGCATCTAATCCTCATATACACCAATGTGTTTGGTGATTTGTATAATACCTTAACGTTTCGAACTTTTCACAATTGTAGATTCATAGAAAATAATAAGAAAACAATGTTCCGTTATATTATCTAGTTTTTTTGGAGTGGTTAGGGAAACCTTAAAGGCGTTACAGGTGTTTGTCTTTTATGTTAACAACCTGTTTTATCCTCACAGCAATTTTATTTCTTAGGTGCACTAATTCTTAATTCTATTCCGCCTAAACCACCTCGTGCAGACTGCTTTATACTATAAATAATACTACAAACAATGTCTTCATTATAAATTAGGAATGAACATCAAAGAAATAATTGCTGTACGCTGCATCATTCTATTGGCCTTCTGCTGTGGAAGGTATATACCTATATATTTAATATATCCCTATGTCGTGAGATAAAGAAACTCCCTCAGGGGAAATTTCAGTAAATGGAAAAACTTCCTTTCAATAAGTTTCCGCAATGCCTTTCCTCGCAATGGTAGAGCATAAAACAACAATTCGAACATATTTTTCTTTGTTCCTGGATAAACAGAAAACTTTATTACCCCTCATGATTTTTTAAAGACAAACCGACAGAAACTCTTAGAATAACACGTCTCAAAAATGTAATGTTAATGTATGTTATATTTAATATAATCTCACCTCAGATAAAAAAATAAATCATGCAATACAAAAAATAAACTTTCAAATAAAACCAATAACACTTACATTATTTCTACAATTGATATCGACTGGTTCCCTAAGAATTTTTCGTACGGTATCCACGTCATTTTTTATCACCGCCTCATGGAGAACCAGATCGTTCCTTTGAATGATGGCTCTCCTTTCCAGTTCTTCTGGAGTGGATGTTGGTGATGGATTATTCGGTCTCATCTTGTATGTAGATTCCTTCGTCGTTAACTTCAAGAAGACATTATAGCTTGCCACGAGTCAACGAGTTGAATACCAACCACGAAAGCAAGTCAATTTCAGCCCGCATAGAGACTATTAGCTCAAATTGCTTGGTAACATGTTCCGCAGCTATATCTGTTGCCACAAGCGACCTGAAACGATAAATTTGTCGTATTTAACTGCTATGATGCTAACATTGATAAAAGAATTGCTCTACAGCGCATTTACAGGGTTGGATCACGGCTGTTGAGTTCTTCGCGGTTCATAGTCTCATGCTTTACATTGCTGAAGTTCGTTTTTGTGGGTTTAAATAACAAAACGAGAAAAATAAAAAAAAATAAAAGACACTTGTCTTTTAATGAAGGGAATTTACGCCTTTCATTTTACATGGTAAAATACAACATGATGTTTTCATGGTTTAATGTTGAGACACCTGTGGGTAAATTAAGGATTTTGGTGATTTTTTTAAGAATTCTTGTGCAAGCCCATATAAATTGGTTTTTGATTGGTTTGTTGGAAAGGCGTATGATATTTATACTTAAGTAAACTCTGTCAGTTCTGCAAAATATAAGTTGCCCTGTTTCTAGTGCCCGTAGTGTATCTAACGCGCAACATTGTCAACTGTTTGTTTCGTTACTGTGTTATGGTTAGCTTGAGTGTAATTAAAGTTTGATTATACTCAGAGTTCTACTACCGTGTTTGCAGTACTTGCCAACATACTGTAAAAGTCAGCAGCTGTTATAAAGGTAAAAGGTAAAGTTTCATATTTGAAATAGTTACACGTAATCACAAACTACTTAGCACGGTACTGAACTTTGTCGTCAGTATAATCGACACCGGATATTACGATATCGTTCAACACGGTGACCATTATTAAAAAAATTGTTGTTTGTGACATTGATACATTTATGTTTTTGTTGTAAGGGAAGGTAAAAGTTATGGAAAGCGGTATATTGAAAGACGAAGCTCTGAAAGACATAACAGACAGGAAATATGGTTGCATTATTAATGGTGATAGTGTATTAGAGTAAGTACTAATCAATATACCACATTAACTTTTCCATAAAGAACTCCATATCGAACTTAGCCAAGGTTCATTAAAGAAGATAAATTACATGAACGTTGCAAACACTTATAGAATTAGGTTCAGTTACAATTGACATGTCACAAGCCGAAGTATTGAAAATTACCTACATTTTACAGATAATCTTTAAAACGTTACCTGCAGTCAATATCTTTTATAGCCAATTCAACATCAGATGGAAAAATAGATATAAAATGCGGGTGGGACACATTTATAACCGCAATTTTCATTGGAAATCGTAAAAGACAGATCCGTTATAGTAATTCGAAAACAAAATGCATACGCCTTGCTTATTTGCTAAAGAGTATACATTTTTTCTTCATACACACTTTTACCTTATTTTAAGTTGTTGAATTAACTGCTAAAACTAAAGAAAATACGTTATGACCAACATTTTGACGAAGTTAATCTCCTATATGGTCTTCGGACAGTCACAAAACAAAGTCAAAGTTCTGTATTTAAAACATGAAATTTAAAAAAATTAGTTAATTAATTAAAAAATTTAAAAACAATCGCAGCTACCCGCAAACAAATTTAACAACTAAATTAGTACTACTAATTATAACAACCAATTTAGTAGTACTAACTTTAACTACTAAATTATTACTACTAACGTAAACTACTAAATTGGTACATACTACGAACTCTAACTAACAAATGAGTTGATTATTAAAATATCTCTCTTAATAATAATCGATTATTCAAATATCTCGAGTATGCCAATGACTAGTTATAAGGGCCTACCCCTTCAAAGTTTGTTAATTCACGTTTAGCTAATACAAAGTTTAGTTTAACTAATAATGATCACCAATGTGCGGCTCCAATGCATACTTACAGGTTTAAATAGAATGCAGAGATTGCTTTACACCATATTTACGAAAAATAGAATCATAATCACAAAATACGTTAAAATTTTACCAAAATATCATAATTTAGTATTAGTAAGTCAACGGTATCCACTCTCTGAACAAAATAAGAAACTACTAAATAAAAAAAAATCTGACCTGGCCAGGCACATGACTTTATCATAAAATATATAATAGATTCTATTTGATCTAGATCGATCGTGTCTGCATTAAAATAAAACAAGTTAGCCAGGATTTGACAGATATTTTGATAATATGATATAAATACAAAATGATATAAAAAAAAAATTGGCATCAGCAGCCTGTTCCAACACTAACCTTGCGACATATATCTCTCAGTCGACGTAGTGCCACTGGACACACTACGCATGCGTCAAATTCGTCTATGGATAATATTGACAGTAGGTATTGTCAAAAAAACAGCCTTTGACACTACCTACTGGCAGAATGAAAATAAATGCCCTCTACTTTAATTTATTATTTAACTATTTTGACGAAATTACAGAAAGCACATTTGCAAAGTCCTTGAAAACTGCTTAGAGGAAACATCCAGTTCCTTTGGACCCTTTTGAACCAAAAGCTTTGCAGCTCTAAGTTTGGTCATAAAACTTCTAAATATGAACTTTCGTTCCGATACCTTAGTAGGTAGTTTCTCCGGAATCCTCGTCAGAAAAATCGGGTACACACATACACACAGATATTTTTTTGCACCTTGGTCAAAAGTGATCAGGGGACCCAAAAAGACCTATTTCCGCTAAAATCTCAATTTTTGTTTTCGGCACGATTACAATACTTTATCATACTGCGTATGATAAAGTAAAGAAAAATCACTATCAAAAAGTATGAAAACACGCTAGTTTTTATGAAACTCCATGGAAAATAATTCAGTGAGGATTAAGTCGGGTGATGTGGCGAGCCACCTAATATAAGATTTCCTATGTAATATTTTCATAAACAGATAATTCCAATATCCATACAGACAAAGAATATGTAAAAATATAGAAAACTGGGTTTATTAGTATAAATTATTAGTTTCCTCTGAGGTATGGTTTCCTTGCCAAAATGTGCGCATTAATACACCCACGTATGAAGCAATTTATCGCACTTTAATAAGGTTTATTACGGTTGTGCAAGTGTATTTTTGGAGGCTTAGACACCTCTCATAGATGAGATCCGCGACGCTCTTTCTAGAGTCCATAAAGATGTGATCTAACTCTTGGAATAGATGAGGATATTTTCCTTGCAAAGGAAGATTTATGTTGTTACGTCGTTTATCTATCATGTTCTTCCATTACAATCGAGTCGTTCACGCAAAATTACCTCTATTATACCCGATCCGTGACAATCCCATTATTCACGTTCTCCTACATCAAATTTGCGAACGATCGCTGGAAATATTTCATCTTTACCCGATTATTTCTCGGACCTTTAAGCCGATTATGGTGAATTCTTTGTTTAATAGGTTTGAGGTAGATTTCATTACGTCATTGTTGCAGGTCAGATTTACTCGAAAAGAATACTGTCCGATTTAATTTTGACAATGATTTTGTGATACAGTTAAACCGAAGTTTATTGATAGAATGCACTGTGGAGAGTTATATTCGTGATTCATTTACTTTTTCAATGTTTGGTATACCGGGTGACCCACGCCATATATACGGCCGTTTACTTTCTTTTTGTAAGGATTTCCCTAATAAACAAAAAATCCATTTCTTAATATTCTTGAGGTTAGTATGTGTTCCTGTTCTTCGGAAGTGACAAATTTTAAATGGCACCCCATATTCTGAACATATCAATCGTCATTTCTTATCACCAAGGTAACGAAAAAATCACTTTTATTAATCTAGGTGGCTATCAATTCGTGAAACTAGGCGGGAACTTGTTAAATAAACACTAACTAAATTGATTTTGGCCGATGTCACTGGCGTCCTCTTGAATGATTTAGTTGCTTCTTGCCCAACAGTCATGGGTACATCCCGATTATTCAACAGCAACTCCATTTCTAATTAAAATGATACCAAATACTTTTGTTGAAAATCATAACGTGGACATGTCTATAGGAAAATCAAAAACAAAGTCATCATAGTGAACTATGAATTTTGCTAACATCCGAATTTGGCAGTTCTCTGTATTTGCTTATATCCTTGTAAGTTTCTTATTATTTGAGGTTATTGCTACATATATTCGTTTATTAATATTATTTATTGGTTTTTCAATTTTGCGTTCGTTATAAGCTCAAAACAAAACCGGTGTCGTTATGAGAACACTAGATCAAAATTTTAGTTTTGGGGTGGTGATATTGACGTCAAGTGTCAAATAATGCTCACATCTCAATCGCTATTTGCTCGCCTCAATCGTATTTGTCAGTTTTATCACAACTACCAAGGTGTTGAAAATAAAACTCTAGATTCCAACATGATAACCGGCATTTTCGACACTTATGTAACATTAATGTCGCAAAGTAGAAGAACAAACTATATAACCCTCGTTTTATAAGACGTATTGGCGCACTCGTTCCATTTGGGCACCAATTTTGGTCTTATAAAACTTGTATTATAATATGATATACAGGGTCCTGCAACTAAGCTCCCGTCTTCTGTAGCTCACTTACTCATTAAGGTAAGAGTTTGACATTTTGCAAGCTTACCCTGTACTTCAAGGTACAATTCAAGAAATTATTTTTTATTATACAGGGTGTTCCAAAAATGTGCAACGCCATGGTAATATATTTTTTTAAATTGCATGCTATACATTTTTCAGCACATTTGGAAGCCTTTTATGGTTGCCTACATATCACCAAAATTTTATTGAAATCGGTTGAGTGACCGCAGCGGAAAAAAATAAAAACCAAAAAAAATTGATTTTGTATCGTAGGCTTTAAAAATCAATAAAAACCACAAAATGCACCTCGTTAATAAAATTTGGCGACGTGCTTATTAAGTTAGATGTAATAGTCTCGTTAACCAAGTGACATTGATCCAAATTATACAGGGTGACCAAAATCGAGTGTCAAACTTGTCAAACTTCAAACCGTGTTATTGTTCTTATTTTAAATTGGAACCCATAAATGTTTTTATGTGAAATGATGCAGAATTAAAAAATAAACATTGTTTCTAATTACAACTTCATAACAATTCCCAATATTTTAAAACTTATTCGCCAAAAACTCATTTTTCAACATTTCCAACGGCAATTTTAGATAATAAATATCGTACGTGGCTTTGCAAAACAATTTATTTCATAAAAAATAATAGACGTATTTTAGATTTGACTGTACTTAATTAAGTAGTTATTCAAATGCTAAATTTACTGCTTAATTTACCTATAGCGGTAAGGACGGAAATGTAGCTATAGGTAAATTTTTCAGTAAATTTAGCAATTGAATAACTACTTAATTAAATACATTAAAATCTAAAATCTGCGTTATATTTTATGTAATAAATTATTTTTCAACGCCACGTACGATATTTATTACCTAAAATTGCCGTTGGAAACGTTGAAAAATGAGTTTTTGGCGAATAACTTTTAAAATATTGGGAATTGTGATGGGGTTGTATTCAAAAACAATATTTATTCTTTAATTTCGCATCGTTTCACCTAAAAAAAATTATGGGTTCCAATTTAAAATAAGAACAATAGCGCGCTTTGAAGTTTGACAAGTTTGACACTCGATTTTGGTCACCCTGTATAATTTGCATCAATGTCACTTGGTTAACGAGACTATTACATCTAACTTTATAAGCACGTCGCAAAATTTTATTAACGAGCTGCATTTTGTGGTTTTTATTGATTTTTAAAGCCTACGATGCAAAATCAATTTTTTTTTTGTTTTTATTTTTTTCCGCTGCGGTCACTCAACCGATTTCAATAAAATTTTGGTGATATGTAGGCAACCATAAAAGGCTTCCAAATGTGTAGAAAAATTTATAGCATGCAATTTAAAAAAATATATAACCATGGCGTTGCACATTTTTGGAACACCCTGTATAATAAAAAATAATTTCTTGAATTGTACCTTGAAGTACAGGGTAAGCCTGCAAAATGTCAAACTCTTAGCTTAATGAGTAAGTGAGCTACAGAAGACGGGAGCTTAGTTGCAGGACCCTGTATACTAACTGTTATTCGTTTATATTTATTGGTTAATAATTTTTGCTTATTGTAGGTTCTTATTTAATTTGTTGTTTGTTTTGAGATTATTTTTGTTTGAGCTGCAATAATAAAATAGACTCTCGTAATTCATACTTGAATAAATGAACATAATTTCAAAAAATCATTTGTCTAGCTTCATAAATACGAAATTAGTACAAATTATATACGTAATATATCAAATAAAACTTGCATTTATTGTAAGCATTTGATAAAATATTTGTTAAATAAAAAACCTATTTGATCATTACAAAAAAATATTTGTGCAACACAAAAAATGACTTAATATTAAAACACAAATGTGCATAAATTTATATAAATGTGTATTTCCAATGGTTTAAATAAATCACCGTTTGAAAATATTGTTAGCGCATTAAATTATCTAAATTGTATCATGGGAAAATTATAATGCGCCCTAGAAATAATATTACGTGCCCTAGAAAGAATATAATGTGCATTAAGTTCTGCGACCTATGCAGCACATATATCGTATATCGTAGTTGTAGTTGTAGATTTCAGTAAGTATTAGATTTCGGTAAAAATAACTGTTTTATGGGAAATAATTGTTAAAAATGTTTCAATATTGTTCTCCATTCAAGTTTTCCTGGAACATGAATGGCCCAATTAAATGGTTGTAGTACATTCCCATCCCCTTCTATACAACATATTTTGCTACAACATATATGATCCCAATCCCAACATCTTTAATCCTCAAGTTTCCCTTTTATATGCTGACGACACCGCCTTAATATTCCATTCCCGTTCCCTAGATTCAGCAGTTACTCATCTGAAAGCCTTGTTACACAGAATCCTCACCTGGTGTAATTTATGGAGAATAAAAATAAACCGGCAAAAAACACAATTTCTTGTCCCCGTCCATCGTATCCATGATAGCTCCCCCTCGATCCAAAACTAAAGTTCTCAGCACACACCAAGCAAGCGAAGATGAAAGTTAAAACAAGAGCAGCCCACTTCAGATGCATCACGTACAAAAACAGGGGAATAAGTATAGCAGCTGCTGTTCACGTATACCGAACTATATATCGTCCTATCCTAGAATATGGCTGCCTTCTATTCAACGACATACCCCAACAGGCAACCAACAACATCAGCGTTGGAGAACGATGCGCTCTGCGCAGCATCACAAGAGTACGTCACCCCAACAATCCTCTCCACAATCGCTCGAATGAACTCCTGTACAATTCAACAAAGACTATCCCGATTACCACCAGACTAAAAACCATATCCATGAATGTATCCAATAAATTCCCAGAAACCCTATTCCACATGTTCCCCCCCACATGTCCCACCCCAAACCCACAACGTTCGACACCATCACGAACCTTAAAGAATCATAGTCCTAAAGATGCCATAGATGAGAATACCGGGCTGAAAGACTACGGTCCATGGCCATTTCCAGGCGAGAAGAACACTTAATTACATATATTCGATTTTGTAACATGTATTGTATTTGTATTTATAGTTTGCTGGAAATAAATGTATTCTATCTATGTCTAGTTTTTAAGAAAATCAACGCCAATTTATATTTTTTTAAACCATTATACAACATTTTGAAATGGTGGTCTCTTAATAAGAAGCATGCTTGTTTTGTATTCTTTTGTACGCTCTATCATCCCATAGACAATCTTTTGTATTTTGTATGCAAGAAATTATAAAATAAAAATTCCTGGGTGTGTAAGTATTAATACAATAACTATCATTGTTTTGTGGACATTTAGGTCTGTCATAAAATAAACTTATTGCTTAAACTAAATAAAAAATGTACTATTAAAACTAAAATACACCTACAAACATAGACTGCCGTAACAATATTGTTTTACTGTAGCACCCGTTGTGTTTACTTATAATTATTTTCCGGTAAACAATGCCATGAATAGATGAGTAAAGTACGCCACACTCTAAAGGCAATGGAAGTGTGTCGGTAGTCAGTACATGTGGAGTAGTTGGTCGAAATTAATTGCCATTTCGTGTGTCCGGCTTAAACAGAATTTAATAGGCACTGTTTGCGATTTTCAAAGGCGCGGCGCGGCGCCAAGCTTTGATGTGCGATTTTATGGCATCATAGCTTCCCTTTTTGTTTTGCATCTAGTTGTGGCTATGCACGGTTTAGTAGAATTTCAGCTCGGATTTCTGCAAACACTGTATGTAACTGTACATTTTGATTAGCAGAGTAAATAACAAAACCGTGTTATGTGGTGGGTTTCTTTATAAATCTAGTCCACACGCTAAAAGAAAAGCTGTGCGCCTTGACATGATTCTCTGCGTTTCCTGTACCATGATTGTAGTATTCTGACTAGTAAAATGGAACATCTCATCTGCATATGCAAAGTCTTCAGATAACGCCTCTTCCACGTTTTAACCTCTGCGAATAGTACTTTGGAAACCAAAGTGATCATATTTAATACTCTTTCTTAATGCAAAGTAAATAATATAAAATATAAAAATATGAATATGTTGCAAAAATTTTAAAACTTTAGTAAGTTTTAAATACTAGAAAGTTAAAAGTTAACAGTAAAAAAAATGTGGAACATAAAACATGCAACTTAACCTGACTACATGTGAGATGTAACTTTTTCGAAATGATGCTTGAGCTGAAGACGATAATCGAAACTAGTAGCCATACGCCCTTAAACATTAATTAAACATTGGAAAACACATCATTCGAAAAAGAAGGACTATATTTATTTTGACGATTAAATTATTATTCCTTCTTTCCCACTATATTTTGTTTGTAGTCGTTTTTATAATCATATGGTATCCGCCATTTTAGTTTTTAAGATCAGATATAGCATTAGTGTCCGAAATATAGTCGGTAAAAATAACTGTTAAATCGGAAATAATTGTTAAAAATAGGACGAAATATACATCACGCGTGCTCTTTAATGACAGGTCCTTGAAGGCCACTGCTAGCAAAACTTTGTCCTATGGTTGGCATGATTTCGTCCGTCCAGATCAGCGTTGTCAACCTTTTTCCTCTTGCGGAACCCTTGAAATTGGATTAGAACCCGGGGGAATCCCAACAAAAAATATTGTACAGTGTCCTTCCCAATGTCAATCATTCCGAGTAAAATGTTTTACACAGAGAAAAAAAGTATAAAGAATTTTGCTGTATCAAGACTATCAAGTATCTAACCTGCAATATGTATGTAAAGAAATGCATTTTAACGGGTGAAAACTACTTCTACTGTGGAATCACAGTACTTTTCCTGTAAAATTACGGTGATTTTAAAATAACTACAATAATTGTTTACAACATTTCTGTGGTAGTTTATAACATCAATTTTCAGTAATTTTGCATATATTTTTTTCAACTCCTTCAAAAGGTACAGCTGTTTGCAATATTACCGAAAAATTGAAAAAGAAAATACATATCTAGCAGTGCGAAAACGAAGAATACCCTTTACAGTAATTACATTAAATAATTAATAAGTAAAAATCATTTGTAGAAAATTATGAAACATTTACTCTCAGTAAAAAGTTTTACATGGACCTATTGATAACATAAGAAACAATATTTCTTTAGAAGTGGAGTGATTCTTAAGAAGTCATTTGAAACAGATAATTTCTATATTTCCTCTTAAACTTTGTTGAATAAGAAACAATGTTAAAAATTGCACTAATAGACGGTAATTTATACCTAGAGAAGAAAACTAAATGTAAAAACACCAAACTCTAAGTAAAAATTGTGAAATAAATTTTAATTATTTTTCCTTGTCTTATATTTAATTTAATTACTTTTTGAATTTAATGCAGACACAAATTTTTTTATTTACCTTCAGTTTAGTCCGCTTTTTTTGGAAGCAAAGCATCTATTATTATTATGTTATTGTGATTTAATTATCATTCTCTTCTTTAGTTGGTCTTATTTTCTATGATTTACGTTAAAATGTAAAAAATTAACATTATTGTTTAATGTTCATGGTACTTTTCTTAGGTAATTCTAAATTTCAAATGAAAAATATTTGATAAAAAATCTTTTTTGAATTTTTATTTCTTTTGTTAACTTGTGCTCGCATGCGCGCGCTAGATAAATGCAAAATATTGATGTGAGTCATCAAACATTAACATACTGATGAAATTGATCTAACACGATATTAGCAACTTGGTATAAGAACCATTAAAATGAAAAAAATTCAAAAGACACAAAAAACTGTTTTATCAGTTAATCACTTTTTTGCGTCGTTTTTGTATGCGGCCCGCCGAAGTCAGATCAGAATTTTGTGGCCCGCACCCACTAATGAGTTTGAGACCACTGCTGTATACTAACAAAGTACGGTCTTACAGAACTCTTTATTGTAACATTTATTATTGTGTTTTTATTGTGAAAATCAAAGTTTGTTTGTTGATGTGATCAAACATTTAGCCTTTTGTTGTTGTTTATATAAAATTTGATAAGAATTGATATACAATTACAGTTACAGTATTTTGCCAGAGTAAGTTTTGCCCCACACTACAAGTGGATCGTTCTGAAGATTTTATAGCTAAAATATGGAAACATCCCGTTTCAATTCCAAACAAACCACCGCGATACCCACATTTAATTTAATAATATTCCATAATTTACCGCAAAATTTGCGATGGGACTTTGCGGTTGCCGAAATGAAGGCAAAACACAAACATTGTGCGGGGTGCTTTTAGGCAAAAATATTTGCGTGCAGACCAAATAAATGTCACCATCGGTAATAAATGTAAAAGGAACACGTGAATAACCTTTCCGTGCGTTATCAAAATCGAGGACAGACGATGTAGTAAAATAAAACGTATTTTGCCGGAGGCCAGCACCAATAAAATGCCAGATGAAGCCAGCAGACGTGGAAAACAAACGAAGATAACGTCACGCCCGCGGCATCATAAATAGTAGACTGAAAGCTGCTCGCAAAAATATGTTTACGCTATTTAATTTTCGTCCTCCACTTTGCAGTGAGAGAACCCATCACGTTGTTTGTACAATTCATCAGTGCTACGAACTACGAAGCCTTACCGTTGTCAGGATAGCTGTAAAATCCGGTTGTTTGATGTTCACGTTACCGCTGTAGTACGAATAATAATAATAATAATAATAATAATAATAACCTTCTTTTAATGTATATTGTCTATTAATAAATGTGTGTCTGTGTGTGTGTGTATGTATGTGTGTGTGTGTGTTTTTAATGACCTTTGCACAAGGCTGCAAGGGTTTTCTGCAGTTTTCCTTTGCTTTGCAAAGAAAAATGAAATTTTTCTTTTTTCCAAATTGGGTAGAGCTGCAGTGATACCCGCAAAGGGAGTACCCTAGGCTTCAGCGAAGCTCGGTACTACCAATTTGCCCTGATCCTCTTTATTACTTTTCAAAATTATTAGTGTAATTTTAGTATTTATATGTTGTATCTAAATTATATTATCTAGGTTTCCAATATTTAATGAGATGTATCAGAGATTTTCAATAAATAATAATAATAATAATAATAATAATAATAATAATAATAATAATAATAATAATATGCCTTTATTGCAGAGAAGTAAAGATTACAAAAACGAATTACGTTAACGTTAAAATTAGTTAAGTAATAGCAATCGAGATCTCGATATTTTGTCACTTTTAGACCTCTTTCCTGACGATGTGTCTATAAAATTTTAAAATCGTCAATCTAAATAAGCACAATATATCTTATGAATGTTATCTATTCATATGCAAAGTTTATAATTTTCTTGAACATATAAATTATTGCCAAAATTATAAAAATATAATAATACAAATGACACTCATACCCGTATTCTTATAGCAGCGTCAATAAATACTACGTGAAAGTGAAACATATTATGGTTCTTATAGTTCCAATCCTTAAAATAACCATTTGCCTACGACATACATACTATCATTGTTAAGTTCTTTTTAATAGTACCTTATTCAGCTAATAAATTTACTTCTCATGTAAAATGAGGTTTCCGATGCGTACGTTTTTGTATAAGTAATATTACTGACGATCAGTAAACTTACAGTAAACACGGAATTGCCATATTTGATGTACAGTTTTACGAAACTTTAATATAAGAATTGTTCGATCAGTCACAAAACCAGTTAACAATCTGTACTTTTGTGATGGACCAGATATATTGCTATGATAACTCCATTATAAATACCAATGAAACATTTTCTGGTTTATCACAAAACCACTATTTGAAAACTGATTTAGCCGATTGCTCGCACAAGCATCTGTAAAATCACCAGTAAAATCCTATTAATGTGGAGATGATAAATAAGAACAAAAAATAGTAGTATAAATATAGTTTTAACAATAAATATCATGTTATATTTATACACATATTTTTAAAGATTTCATTATTTTAACATTAAATAAATAGACGTTCTTAATCTAAATCTTATTGAAAGAATATTATGAAATACCTATGGTAAACTGACGTCACCGCACTTACACACAGAGAAATGTTTAAGACATTCGTTGTCTTGTCGAAATTTACTCCCAACAAATCAATAAAGTTTTCAATTTAGATGAGCTTTTTGAATCAAAACTCACAAATTTCTCCTTTGAAGCGACAACATTTTGTTTCCAAGTAAAACTACATTGGGTAATTTTAAAAGTTCTTATGAGTTCTTTTAAGAATATAGTGTGTTGCATTGAACAATTCAATATATTCCAATGAAAACAACTATTGCATTGAAACAAGATCATATATGTAAAGTATGGTGTTCAAAACAAGTAAAATTAGTTGGTTGATGCAAGAGACGTTTGTGTGAACCAAGTAACCAAATGCTTAGTTTAAAATATCGGGTGGTTTCATTGTGCGGAAAACTTAAGAGTTTGCGCGGTTTGTGGCACCAGACTGACGCGACGTAGAACGGCGACAGTTTTTAGATACGCAGTATATGAGAACTACATTCTCCAGTCTCACTCACAACCCTCACAACGTTAACTCCATGCAAATATATTGGTTATAGTGGTGAGCAGTGTCGCTTTGATATACGCTTGATTGTATCTGCAGTTTTACATGTGATAATGGGCAGCGTGGATGATTTTTCAATTTCATCAGATCATCTTAAAACGATATTTGACAGTAAGTATATGCGTATATCTACTTTTTATGCGAATGTTAAAACACTATGTGCATTCTATGTTTGCAGACCATAAAATAACTGTTCAAAACATAACAAAACTTACAGAAGAAGAGATAAAAGAACTTATTCCGGCTATTGGAGATCGGATTGTTTTCCGGGAAGCGGTGAAGCTAAGAGGAGATTTAGAAACATCTAAGGTGAGAAACCGTAGTATAATGGCCAGTTGCAGAAAAGCCCATCAAGTCTTGTTGACTGCTTAGCTCTTAACTGTACTAATTACTGTATCAGGATGACATTTTTTTGTATTTTTGATTGTATTTTAAATGTATTTTTTTTCTTTTATAACAAGTTATTGGGTTTATATCAGTATGACACCTACTTGTTTGAAATGTATTTTTATTTTTATAATAAATTAATGTATTGGTATATATGAACCTTTTTACCCATTGTCTTTGCTACATGACTAAAAAAATATATGTCTTACAAAATAATTGCTTAACGAACTTTGATGTAATACCACATATTATGTTTTGATTAGATTTGTCAGCCAGAAGAATTATTCTTGCTAGTAAATATGATTAAGAAAGTAATGTGCTATTATAATCGTGTAGTTCTTTCTGCATTTGTTTTGATAGACTTATTTTTTTTATGTAACCTTTGCAGCAGCGGTAGATAGTTTTAACAAAACTACAAAAACATTCACTTCAAATCAATATATTATGTTGAATGTAAATTACTATTACTTGCTTTGAATTTTTAACGCACTTCGTTTAAAATGACAGTTACTTGCTTTGAGAACAAAATACTCTATTCAGAACACTAAAGGTGTTGAACCAAAATTACAAATGTTTATCTGAAATATTGGTTCTTCCAAGCAAAATAACCTATTACTTATTCCGATAGCTCTATTACTCTCTTTAAGACATCATATGGTTGCATTAAAACAATATTAGTTTGGTCCAAATGTTGAAATATTTGTAATAATACTACAAAGTTTCATTCAAAACAACATTATAGTCCTTTCGAGTTGATGACTATTTGGTGCAAGTCAATAGTTTACTCGTTGCAACTAATTTTATCTCGAACGAAGCACTTAACACATTTGTACTGAGAAAATATTGTTTTAGTTGAAGTGGATAGTTATTTCGTGGATATGGAAATCAACCGTTGTTTTGATGCAAAGCAATCTTATTTGAATTGAGCATTCCTTTCTCTGTGTGTAGGTTACATACAAACATTTACTTATTTAATTACATATAAAGGTTGATCACCTCTCTAGTAGATTTGGTTTAATCCTTTTTTTCGTTTTTGAATCCTTACTTGGAATAATTTTTAAAACGCTTAAACATGTCCAGAATGAGAGAAACATCTGGGAATACTCCAAACACATCATGAAAGATGAATTATACATATCAAGACTGCAAAATTTTACCTGCACTTTGTAGTATGTATCTGTGTGTAATACTATTGAATTATATGGAGCAAATATTCTACAAAGCTACAGATAAAGGATAAGTCACAGACGCACTCACAGTGTTAAATTAGTTGTATTTAACACTTGCACTGAATAAAACTCTAACTTATCTGCTTTAAACACAAACAAACGGATGGCGAACAGAACTCGAACTGCGTGTCCCACTATTGCGCAAGTGCGATACAAATTCTCTCGGTAGCACTTTACCATCTAGAGAGCAAAAATTGCACGAGCAGAAGACAAATTTAGGTATCAGACAGTAGTTTTAATGTATAGATATGAAATTGTATACCGTTTACATCATTCTGGTTACGAAATTTACAACTTTGTTAGCAAATTTACATGCATTTTGTAAAATGAATAAATGTAACTGCATTTTTAATGAAATGCTTTAAATGTTGGTAAAACTGCTGACAAATAGAGTAAGTTTACTGACACAAATGTAAATTTCTTGTGTAAATTCGCAGTCACTTTTATGAGTGGCAGTTCTCTTATTGCTACTGTAAATGTATTTTACCCTCGGCGTATTTTATTATCTTCCTACCCCAATTAAGAGAATGTTGTTAAGTTGTGGGCAGTTGTGTAGTAGTATACTGTATATTTCAGGTTTACTGTATATTTCAGGTCTGCTGTTCATCATTGTTAGGTTGAAATGACATTCACAAGACTTTGACGTTCACGTAAAATAATTTTAAAACTTGCCGTTTTATAATAATAATAATACGGTTGATTCCTTATAAATTATTATAAAGTAGACCACACGTTGTGACAAACTATCAACCGTTGGATGGAGACTTTGGAAAGACGTAGAATGATGTAGCGCCTGCTTTTCGTCCAGCTTTTGCCTGTATTTTCAGTTTAAAATCTTTTCTTTTGATAATTGATTAAATTCTAACTAATATTGTCGTCTTTCTATTATTTATAAAACGAATTTCTGGAAAGTAAAAAAGAATATAAAAAAGAAAAGAAAGCAACAATAGATGAAAAGTCCTGAACCTGATGAAACTTATAAATTTACTTTGATATATTTGGCAAACAGACAGACAACAAAACCAGTGTAGTGTTACACAATAATTGTTTGAATTAAGAAACGTTTGTCTAAAATTTTATTAGATATTTTTAGCTTTCCTTACTTTAATGGCAACATTATGTCTCCACAGATACGTAGTTAATGGTGGTATGATGATACTGGGCGAGTGTTCAGAAGTTTGGTCTGAAACAACTTGCTTTTATCATTCACACATTGTCAGTGCTGTAGCAATGTTTTATACGATTTACATTATCATGATGAAAAAATATAAAAATAATTATAAATAGAATCAGTTTTATAGCCATTACAAGCGTACTACAAAGAACACTTCAATATCCCGAGTTACTGTCAAGTCGCTGAAAAGGGTAATAGAGCGAATATTTTTAATGATATTGTAGGGGTTCTTAATTCTATTTCAAACGTTAAATTTACGTTAATCTCATTAATTGGGGATTTGCTATCCTTTCAGCCGCTTTTAATGACTGAAAACAAACGAGTCTCTTTTTTGGTGGAGTGAGCTCTGTAGCGGAATTTAAACTCTGAAACAACAACAAAAACCCAACTTTTTCTGTTCATCCGATTGTTTGTTTCTAAAGGGCATGAAAGAGAAAAAATACCTTCTACATATAGGTAATAACAATAATAATAATAATATATTACGTTCTCTAGTGTCTACAATTTTAATTGTTGTTTTCAAATGCGCATTAATTTTCAATAATACATCATGATTGTCATAATCTCAATGAATTATTCGTTCGCTTGTAGCACAATGATTTGAATTAAACAAAATTATCTATCTGTGTGAAAATATAAGAGATCTCATCGATTCTCTCTTATATTAGATGTTGTTGTAAATCGCATACTATTGCACACATACATATACGATGGCGTTGAATGAAGTTTAGGCACCTTTTAGGCGTCATGCCAAATTGTGATTCAGACTGAAAATTATACTTTTTGGTAACAGTTTAGTGTCTCAAGGTATGAGCGTGACGTGTTAATCCTTTATTTATTGTTGTTATTCGAGGAAATTGACATCAAAGTATAAATGTATGTGCCGACTTCAAAGCTTAACAACCTCAGGGTGTGCCAGCTCAGGTTTGCTTATACAAGTTGATTATTTGTTGTTTAACGTCAGCGAGATGAAAACAACTGAATAAATAATGAAATGAAAGCAATGGCTTGTAAAAAAATATGTTCGCAAACGAAAATATACATTTTCCCTGGGGTCCATAAAAAAGGCATTGCTCTAGGTGAGTGTGTTTTACGGTCATTTCTATTTTTGATAATATAAAGTCTGGAAGAAAACGCGTAGTTTACTTTACTTTTTTTAGGACTGCATATACTTTCGGACAGTCAATAGAAGGAATAAACCTAAAAATACGGATGTGGCTATCATTAGAAGCTTCAAATGTTCAAATGTCAATATTCAAACAGATTGTATTATAAACGGTGGGACAGCTCGATTTTTGGTGATTAATATACACATTCTTATAGGAAATTCAATTAAAAATACAAACCCTTTTTTATGCTACCATAAAGACCAGGAATTCCCATTAAAAAATAAAAAGGGATGTAGATAACGTCATAACATAAGTGAAAAACAATTAAAGGTCTGAATTTAATATTGCTACAGAGAATGTGTATCGTTATCATTAAAAATTGACGTGTTCGCGGATTCAAAAATATCAAACAGGTTTAATTTTAATAAAATTCCATGCTTTCCATGCAACTCAATATAGATATAATAAACTATAAATTTAAAAAAAAATTAAAAAAGGAGATAATAAATATTTCCTTGCAATTCGAAATTAAGAAAAGAATAAGTATGCGAGACTTCTACTTAAAAAAAAATATTGTTCCAACGTCGCAAATACACATTATGACGATTGTTTTGACTGTAAAAATGTTTATAAAATAAAAATAAAATTTTATGTTTTGGCATGTGGCGAACAAAGTTGGAATACACTTTCGGATTTCCAGCTTTTTGGACTTTGTATCTAGCAATTATTTCAACCTTTAAAATACGGGTCCGATACGATTACTAGAACCAAAAATATTGAATTTTGAATATAGCAAGGTTTGGCAAATAATCGTAAATAATCCAAACTTAAAACTTTCATATCTCTTAAAATAATTTTTTCGACTAAATCCTGATACAGATATAACCTCATTTAGTGCATACAATTAATAAAAAAGTTTTTTAAGCCAAATCTAAAATGTGAAGTCATAAAAGCTATACGAATTGTAAAAGAGCGGCCCATATACCGGGTGACCCACGCCTCATTTGTTTAGTTTACTAATGACGCTGTACGAATGAAATTGTTAGAAGTGCTAATAGACAAAAGACTTCAATTTTTATACTCTTAAGGTTAGTATGACTTCCGGTTTTTCAGTGAAATTTTAAATGGCATCCTATATTATTTGTGTAATATTTTCAGTGAGAATGACAATCTGAACACAAAACCATATCGATAGTCAATTTTTATAATCAAGGCAACGAAAGAAAAAAAAGACTCTCATTAAGAAGTTACAAGAAATTATCGATAAGAGTTACCCTGTTATAATTTTCTACTTGTAAAATTGTGCTTTTCCTGCTTATTTAAGGTGCTTATTTTCCAAAAGTAAATTCTCCGTTCTCTACTTATAATTCGTACACCGATAAAGTTTGATTACTGATTGGTTTATGTTTCAATTACAACGCAGAATAAACAATAGTTTGTACAATATGTAGGAATTATCGCAATATTCTTGATATGCGAACAAGGAAATCAGACACAAAATGGAACACGTTCCTAATTTCCGAATAATTTGCAGCACGGCAATAGTTCAACTAATTTCCGGTTTTACAGTACGTTTGAACTACTTTTCGATTACTGTGCCGAAAATTGATGTGCGCCAAAATGGCTAACCTGTTACAATGAAAAATGTGCCGACAAAAAAGCCATTACTTCTTCTGGACAGGTGAATAAATCAACATCAGCTAGTTAAATTGTTCTATTTCTAAAATTAAAACACTGCATAATAAAAAGCACGAGGTATAACACATGGATAATAATTATGCGCGAAACTTAACACAGACTATATTAAATTATTACTTTGTAGATTTTTTGCTAAACTTCTTTCATCCCATCTAATATTTACTACCTGCTATTATAAAGTAATATGTATTCTAAAATTTACAAGTATGTACGATAAAAGAACACGGGATATTAACTTTTTATTTTAACCACTTTATTTTCGGCGGATGTTTAACTCTGCTCATTCTGACGCACAAGAACGGAAGATTTGAAATAATATAGCATAAAAGAAGATCTAAATATAAACATGGGGTTTCCTTTTGACATTTTAAACAGAGAAACTATATAAACACCATCCATAAATATTAGTTTTCCTGACGTCCCTAAACAATTTTGAAGACTTGCGGAAGTGTCAAACGGTTTGCCTTGAGAATGTATGCAATTTCTTTTTAAATGTTGCTTAAAAATGATTGTAACCGTTGCTGAATATATCTGAAAGGTGTTTTGGGATGTTAATATTTTCATAATTCGCTCAGACAACCTACTGGTTAGAACTGTTGTCACCGGTCTGGTAAATTTGACAAAAAATGGGTGGGATTTTTGTTTGGTCGGTTTAATAATAGACTGGTAGGTAAACAATACGTCTGGTGTAGTTAGTGGATTTTATAAATATACCGGGAGTGAATCGAAATAGCGACACCTACATAATTACGACGGTCCTACGTATAAAATTAGATATACTATTGCAGAATTTTATTTGCGTCAGAAGAGTTTTGAATTTGAAGCAGATGTGGGGCGGATCCCGTTGCGCAAAATACACTTTTATTGTTGTATAGTTGGCAGCCACTGTCCTACACATTACCTGGTGGACCTTCGACTATGAGAAAACACTTTTTCATGTCCTCATCTACACTATTGATAACGTACATCGTGATCAGTCAAACTACAACAAAATTATGATAGTTTTGTCTACACAAGCATACGCAAACTGCAGAGAAACAAACATATCGAAATGTGGATCTATAGGCATGAAAGATAACTAAAAAACATCAAATCCCTTAAAAACAATAAATCTAAACGAAAAATCTTCCAGAAACGTTTGTTGAAGGAACTATTGATGCTCATAAATCTCAGACTGGCCGTTTTGTTACTCTATTTATCATACCAGCAACAAAAAGTATGATTTTAAATATTCTGCCAGTTTTAGGCAGTCTCACTTGTTTTGTAAGCCAACCAACGAGTCTCAGTCCCAGATGTTAAGGAAACCTGTATAGTTCAATGACAGAAGCTAAATATTGTATTGACAAAGGTCCAGTTTGTAAAACATTTCAAGAAGAAATGTAAGAACAAGTTCCAGCCGCAAAAAAAAAAATCTTTAATAATATAAAATAAGAATGCTAGATTCGTTAATATTATCTCTCTAACTGAAGCCACAATAATGTTTTTAATTAATTGTGTAACCTTTGAACTGTAAACAAGCACGTCAATCCTAGGAAACAAATGAAAACTAGCAACAGGATTAAAATACACACGTAATAAAACATCAAACTTCAAATCACAAGCAGGATAGAATTTCAATAGAATTTCATTTTTCTTCACGTACAAAGTTTCCAAATCACGTCCAGAAATTTGTTGTTTAGCTAGTTTAGCGTGCATTTTAAATCGATGGTTTTCAAACTAATTTTAACTCCAAATTTGTGATTTAAATACCCAAATTAGATACTGTTTAGATTCTCTTTAATTTTCTTCGGAGACTTTAATGGAAAATGTTTCATATCCAACTTATTTGGTTTTGAAAGACCTATTCTATGATACCTCACACGACCACTTCTTGATTCCATTAATATATATATATATATATATATATATATATATATATATATATATATATATATATATATATTATACAATATTTAAGTAAATGTACTTGAAATTAATGTTTTATTAGCATTTTATAATATGAATCGGTCAGTGAGATTGAAGATCAAAATCGAAATGGAAATTATGCACATCGTAAAATCGTATAAACGGCAAACTTGTTAATTGACCAATAAACCTAAACTGCCGCTTAGTGAAGAGGATATAAAATTTCAATATAAACAAATACTACACGCTACATGTCATTACATCGCCGCAATTTTGTTTACTGGCCCGTTAAAAAAGAATTGGCCAACATAAACGTCAACAGTGACCCTTTGATATGTAACATTACAAAGCGAGGTGTTTGCGATTTGTCGATTGGGGTTTTCTTTGAATATTCGAGTCTGCGTAAGCAACCTGCTCGTTTATTTCAACCTTCTACAGTCTAGCTCCAGTATTTTTAACAATAACGTATAGGCTTCTATTTTATCGTGCTATGATGACAAAACTACAAACTGTTATCAAAATCACTGGTGTGTATTATGGTAAGTGTCATGTCGCCATGGAAACTTACATAGGTAGTCTAAATTTACATAGGAGTCGTCGTAGGTGAAATCGTAGTTTGGGCGTAGCTATTGAATATTGCCAATTTTTATTTTATTGTTATTGAAACCATATACACAAACAATAATTATGCAATTTAACAAAGTTTTATACCTTATTGCAAAGTAGGATCAAACTTTGATATCTTTAAACCGACAATACCTGACCTTTAGTTTTCTCAACATTAAGGGTATCCTAGTCTTTGCAAAAGTTAATTAACGAAGGAACAATCTTCTTAGATATACCCTTATCAAAGGGCTTTATTTTTTGTTTTATTTTAGAATTGTTGTGTAACGTGGAGTAATTGAAATGCCAGGCGTACGATGCAGGGAACAGGCGCCTGGATCTGAACAGCGTTATTGGAAATTATATAATTTCCACCTCTTATTGTTTGTATGTACGCAATCACGTAACGAGCCTATGAGTGCTTCATAAGGGAAGCTTGACACAATAAACTTATTTTTTTCTTTAAACCCAATGTAAATATGTTCGAAATAATAAAACTATCAATAAAATACGTTCAGATGCTTTTATACCATTCATACTAATTTGATAGTTTTGTAGATAATTTACCTTTAATCCGCAGTCGTTCTTTTACGAACACTTTTCACTTTTAAATAATGAATTACGAACTGACACTAAAATAATCAAGAATTATCCAGGTAAATGTCAATAGCACGCACACGCATACTTATTATGAAATTGATTGGACCGTTGGACTACCTAGATAATATATTGTTTCACGAAGATTTGTATAATTGGTTACTAAATGTTTAACAAGTTAAAGCTTTTCTTTCTGTTTTAGTGTGCTTATTGATTAACTGCCAGATTAAGCAATCAATTGTCTAAATTTATATGTTCGGAAGTCACCAGAAGCAGATGAAAGTATACATGGGTACATATTCAAACCAAAGAGCCCTTAATTTAAAAAAAAAATGTTTTGTCTATCGTTTATTTGTGAGTATATTTATGATCTCGACAACTCGAGCACTCGCTAATCGCTCGTGCGTTAAACAGTCTCGATCATTAATCGCTCTTTCTAATATACCTGTTGGTTAAATAACTATTATGTCCTACATGATCATACAGTGACATTTTACATCTTTGATACCAGGGCGAAAACCGCTTCTTATGCCCGCGCGAGCCTTAAGCGTTGCCATGGTTTATATGTCAAATATATCAAACATTTGTCATTCAAAATTCAAATTGTAAATTTTAAATCGTCAATGTCAATTATGGACGATTAAGGTTATTCTGTTTGATAATTAATTATCTGCATTGTCACTCAACCCCGGATTGTTTGTGTTGTTATTCAACTCCGTAGATACTTGATTACGTCAAAATATTTATTAATATTATTCAAACGCAGGAACAAAACCATTGCAGGACATAAAATTTTGTATGTACCACGGGCATTACTTGATGTTTATACCCCCGGGCGATTTAAAAAACTCGAGGACCGATAGGCCCTGGACGGTCACCCTCAGGGCATAAACATCCGTTTAATGCCCTTGGTACATAAGTAACTATTATGTCCTACATGACCATAATAGTTATTTAACCTACAAGTATAGTAAAAAGAACGATTAATGATCGAGACTGTTTATTTATTGGCTGCATTGTCACTCAACTCCGAATTGTTTGTTTGTATTGTTATTCAACTCCGTAGATGCGCATGTCACTTGATTACGTCAAAATATTTCTTAATATTATTCAAATCGAGAAACAAAACCATTGTAGGACATAAAATGTTGTATGTATGATGGTTATACCCTCGGGCACTTAAAAAGCCGAGAACGGTCACCTTCGGCGCATAAACAACTGTTTAATGCCGTTGGTACATAAATAACTATTAAATAACTAAACATGACATTTATGTGTCATGTTTAGTCATTTTTAAATATTTCTTTTAAGAATATTTACACAAAAATTACCTGATATACATAATGAACTCATGATATGTTCCTGTCAAAGGGGTAATTAAAAATACCGCTACAATTACATTGTTGCAGTGAAACACTTTCCGTTATCTAAAGAACAATAATTAAAATAGTAGCAGAAGAATATAAATTCTTTTCAAACTTCTACCTAGGGTGTCTTTACAGTAGACCAATATTTGGTTGGGATAAATAGGACACAATATTCACAAAGAAAGATACTGGAAACTAACTGCAAACAAAATTACGATACTGAATACGATTTAATTATAAAGTCTAAACGTATGCGACAAACACAGCAGTGCTACTTCTCTCTTCTGTAATGAAAAACAAAAGTACGACTACAAAGCAAATATAGCTGACAATATTTACTGTATTCGGGATGAGGTCTTTTGTGTAATTCAGCTGCTGGTGCCGCGTTTGAGGCTGAAGTCAACTGTAACAGGATAACAAATGCCCTTAGGCAGTGGCGGACTGGCCAGGTGGTGCCAGGTTGCCCGATGGCAAGTGGGCCCCCCCCCTTGAGTGGGCCCCCCTGAAGACAACATGTTGAGCATATTATTAATATATTTATTTATACTGCAATAGGCACGGGCGCCGCACGAAACAATATCAGGCAATAAGAGGGCCCCCACCTATTTGCAATAAATTCATGTCTGCATATTAACAGATATACACAGAGTAAAAACAAACCCTTGGCAGAAAATATCTTCATGCTTACCTACAGGTGTCCCACAACAACGTACCAACAAACTTATGTTTATTTATAGGAACACTAGGTATATTATTGGAATTTTAAATGAAGCTTTTTAACCTAAATGTTTTGACATCAACTTGTATTAGGCTATTATGAACTGTTTCTGAGATATTGTGAAATGATTGGTATTTTCCGAAAATTATTCTAAGGCAAGGGCCACGTTTACCAGTAGGCAAAACAGGCATCTGCCTAGGGCCCGGCGAAAGGGGGGCCCGTAAGCGGCCCCATTCGACCTAAATGCTGTAGGGGCTAGGGCCCACTAATTGTATATTAAATAAATCGACTTAGAATTAGAATTCGAAGTTATATATAATTTTCGAAAATTATATAACAATAATACTTTATACCAATAATAATACAATTTATTACAACCCAAATTCAATTGCATATCGCCCGTATCGATACTTCGGGACAGTGTTCAGAAATAGGCCCAGGAAGTCGGCGGACCTCTTTGCATGACTTCGGTAGTTTTTAGTAGACGAACCTACGTAACATCACATTTTTGAAAAAAGTAAATTAAATATTTAAAAAAATAAGTTTAGCATAACTTCCCAAAAAAATAAAAAAATGCACTTGGTAGAATTCCGTTAATTTGTGCATGCCAAATTTTCTAATAAGCATTTTTGGTCGCTCGTTTAACAGTACCTAATGAAATAACACTGTAGTGAATTTAGTCAGTGATTGCCATCTCCTGTGCATTTAAGTTCCAAAATTCAAGATTACATTTCAGGCTACCTAAAGAATGCAGTGCCAAAAAAAGAGTTTGCTGATATTTGATACAATTTTTGAGATTTTTGGTTAAAATCTAAAAAAACTATCGTAATGATCTGTTTTTCCTTGCGAGACACAAAAATGCTTGAACAATGTCGAGTATTCTCAAAACCGCACCGCAATGTACCAAACGCTTTATTTTTAATGTGACAAACAGCAGGCTTTTATATATTTTGGGGAATTCACATGATGTCAATGAAAATAATTCCTAAAACTTTCGTAAAGAAAATAAAATAATATGTAAAACCCATGTTTGGGAACTAGCGACTTTTCATACATTTGTAGACAAACGTACATTCAACAATATTCATGTATGCACAAAATTAATAACGAAAATTCAAAATCATGTTTATTGTTATATGTGGAAATTGCAAAAAATGCGTTTCCCTGAATTTAACTCTTGTAGCTCCTCAAATAAACGAGCAAAAAGCGACCATCCAGTATTTAAGATTTACGTTTAATTGCTTTTTATATAAGGAGAAAAAAATAAGGAAAACTGTAACGTAAACTGCAGAATCTATAACACTTTGGAGAGAGTATAAAAAAACTGAAAATGACAAATGAAGAGCATTTTTTTACAGTTATTATTCATTTGCGGTTCTAATATGACTTATCCGGAATAAATGGAGATTTGCTAAATGTCAAATAACTTTAAATTGAACACCCTGTATATCTTGACACACTTCGAAAGATGGATAAATCAACTTTCCTAAAATGTTTAACTCGGTAGGTCTATCGTTAACAGCTAAAAGGTTATTAAGCATCTAATTTAACATTTATACGCATGCAAAATATTTCATAAATTAATATAAAATATGTAGTTGCCGAGACGAAATTCAGCAATCGCACAAATGTAATGATTCTCCTGCAGCAACATTTAGTCATTGCAAACTGCTACTATCAGTTACACAAACGAACAATAATTTATGATCATCCAAGACTTAGTTTTATTAGTACCAGTCGAAACTTATTTAAAATTTTTATTATTTATTTACGTAATGTTCTAAATTATTTAAAGAATTTTAGTGGATCCTTGGGTTGGTTGTAGTGGTGTAACGCCGTAGCCAGCTAAATCGCCAGTTCAATTTATTTATTTCGGGACATGTTAAAGAGTAAGTTTATGGGGATGTTATAGTTACTACTGATAACAAAAACAAAGGGTGCTTTGGTAGCTATGTGGTGTTCTTCAGCAACCTGACGTTTCTGTACTCTCATAAGAATAACTAATTAAATAAATGGTTAATTGTAGACTGAATAAATAATCATTATTCAGTCTTGCTTCAAATTTTCGGTGGAAATATTACATTTTCCATGGTTTCCAGAAAAATATCTTAATACCCTCTTATTTCTATTCTTCATGTTCGCTATCGTAGTTGTAATATTCCCATAAATTTCTTCCTCAATATGTCTCCAGAGTAACAAATCAAACTCGACTAAATCAGGCGATCTAGTTTTTCAAAACGTTGGACCACCATGAACAATTTAATACCTTTGATAAATATTATTTAAAAAATTTTAGATTTATACATACATTACTAATTCTTTAACTTTGACGAAAATAAATATCACAAATTATACGTATGTATAAATCAAAATTGCAGTATGCTATTACTAAAAGCTGCATGAAAAGAAGAAATATATAATTGAGAGATTGTGGAATTTCATCGAACAATCTGGATATTTAATATTAATTTATTAATATTGTGCGTAAGTTACAAATGCCACATTAGATGCTTAATAACCTTTTACCTGTTGACGATAGACCACCGAGTTAGACATTTTAGGAAAACTGATTTATCGATCTTATATACCGGGTGATTCAATTTCGAGGCTTCCCATGGAGATCTCGCTTATTAGTGGAGATAGAGCCTATGTTTAAATTTGGCAATGATTCGTATTTTTTAGCTGATCAATTATCTGTAAAGAAATTTAAGCTATCATTTTGAAGATATCCGCAAAAAACTGAAACGTTAAGATATCGTTCTTAATGTTTTATTCAAAACCAAATGGAGCTAGACATTTGAAACACAAACATTCCTTTTAGCGACTTTTTAACAAAGAATGCAGTGTTGTTTTTTGATTTGAAATAACATCAAAAATGGCGGCGTAATCATGGCGTTTTTCTTATGGGCGCCATATTGACTTTTGGCATTATCCGATAGTCGTGTGTTTTCTCATTTCCGCAATGTATAACATGTTGGCATTATTTTTTTAAACAATTGTATATCATAAAAAAACTTTTCTTTTTCTTGTTGTTTGTCGTGGTTATCAAGTACCTAACCGGAGCTTGATTACAGACCGCCGGACTGAACAAGAGTACTTTGGATTAAGAACATTCCGATTGTAAAAGAAGCTAGTTTATACAACAAAAAGCTTATTTTTGTAAGTAAATGTTCAAATGGTCACCATTTTCTTAAAGGGATAAAACCGTACCCGTTTTTGTACATGTCCTCATTGGTCTGTTGTGCCTAGGATTTTCTGTCGCTCAATAATGCTCCTTGTTTCGATTAAACATTTTAAATTTATAAATTTCGACCCATCTGACCAAATGATGTGATTAAGAAATTTTGTCCTTGGTCTATTTTATTTAGTAGCCAGATGCAAAATTCCGCACGTCTGATGTTATTCTCACGATCCAAAGTATGGCTTGTGTGGGGTTTGTACGGTTTCAATTTCTTTGTTCATAATAATCTCCAAACACGTGTTTCCGGCAACTCCAAATTAGGGGCTACTTCCCGCGTAAAAATCTGAAGATCTTCATTTATCTAAAAACCAGTAGTTGAAGCATTGCAAATTATGGTGATCTAACGTTTATCGTTTTCAACATTTCCATGAGGATTATAACTATTATAAGGATTGCGGGGTTTACTAAACGATCCATGCTCCGCTACATTTCTGTCCGATGTTAGCAATAGGTTCGTTCGAGCAGTCGTCAAAACCAGTCAAAACAATTGGGGATTCTTGTACGCATACGCAATGCAGACTTTTGCAGGGCAAAACCGCCATTTGGCATGCGCAGGAGAAAGAATAAGTGCTTTATGCACTTATTGTACTGCTGCTCGAACAAACCTAATATTGTACGATGGGGCCATTTCTGTGAGAACAATAATAAACCCTTAACATATCACGCCTTTCGTTATTGGTAAACGGCATTTTTTCTATAAAAATTTGTTTACACCAAAAACACTTATTTTTAATATTTATTCGAGCATTCTATTTCATAATATTTCAAGTTTTTTTTGCATTTTTCACTTTTTTCCCCGCAAGTTTTATCCAGTATAGTAAATGACACACAGAGTATAACGTTTCATACAGACCTATTATGTTTTCAATTTAGAACAAAGTTACAACCGTTTGAGTTATTAACAAAACCGCATTTCAACCGGCTCAAACTTCTTAAGCAATTGACAAAACCAAAAAGTCCATAAATGATACTTTTCCCTCCAAATGACTTGAACTATTTTCTAGAAAAAAAAAAAATAATAAAAAGCGTCATATGAATTATTTTGTTCACTTACTTATTCAATTTGTTGATTTTGTTTCAAATATTTTCCATTAAATTGATTTTCTTTCTATCGTTCTAACGTGTAGTGGGTGTGTTCAAGCGGCTGAAACTTTTCGAGGAATTGAGAAAAGAAATAAGCCCTTATACAAAATTTATTCAGAATGACATTTGCTTTCTAAAAATAATTGTGCGGGGAAAAAAGTGGACACCTGTATATGTATATACCGTCAGCATGAACAAAAAAAAGTGGGCCCCCCCTAGGTTCATGGCAACCAATATTTTTGGACCCAGTCCGCCACTGCCCTTAGGGGAGGGGTATTATGATTTTGCCGCAACGGTACTTTAGTCATATTGATTTACGTCATCAATGACAATGTAGTTTGAGTTTTAAACTTTATCAATCATTAAAATAGGACACATATTTTAGAAAGTTACTCACGTTGTTTTTAATATTTGCATGATTCGAAAAAGATGCAAAAGGAAACCATACATATGACATCAGACCTGATGCCATAGGTATGACTTCGCCATCTGGTATGAGGGGGAAATGGAAGACGACAGATTGTTTTTTGTTAATATTCTATGGATACACGAGCCAACATTTCCGTCAAATAGCACTGTTTTTTCATAACATAGCCGTTGGTGGACACAAGAAAACCCGAATTTTACGGTAGAATGCGGAAATAGTACCATTTTACGACCAATGTACTGTGCGGTATTCTGAACAATCAAATAGCTACGCCCTTTTTTCATTAAAATTTATATGTAGATTTATATCTTCAATTCATGAACAACGTGTTAACACGTTTTTTAGACACCGCCACCGTCAAGAACTTTTTAAACCAGAAATTTTCAACAAACCCAGTCTGCTTGAATTTTCTGATTATCCTAGAAATGGTTGAACGGGTAATTTAGTTGTCAGGGTGTCTTTCATTGAAAATATCAGCAACATCGACTAATCGCTTGTTGTAGATGGATAACTACTATTATAAACATATCCAAAGTTTTCAATATTGATTGAGTTAAAGGTAAGTCACGCTCGTGCAGTAATTATTGTATGAACTATTATTATCTACAGGGTGAAATATCAACTTTGCATCAAGGAAACCAGAAATTTTGCGCTATTTCTAAATAAAACATTAGTTATTATACCAAAATAATAAAAACTGTAAAAGAATTAAATTAATAAAAAATAGATTAAGACGAACCTTGTAGTATCATTGGGCATTGACTAATATTTATCATAAAACCAAGATATAAAAAAAAAAACAGAAAAAGGAAAAAGAAAAATTTCGAGATAGGTGGCTGTGACTTTATATTTGAATATCATTTTTACTTCTAAACAACATTTCGAAATGAAGTTTATCGCTAATAATGAAAATAAAGGTACTTTACTCTAATCACAAATTCATATATTCTGAATCGCTTGGTATATGGTACCGATATTTACATGTTTGACACTCGTATAGGTTTTAACTTTTATAAAGAATAAAATTTTCTGAGAAAAGGATATTAAAAAAAATCCATATGATGCGAACTTTCGTGGGCACACTGTATAATAATTTTAAAAAACGCTTTTAACATCGTATTAGGTAGCTGGCGCAAAAAATCGACAAAATAAAGTTTTAGTGGCGTGGTTATTTCTTTAGTCAGTTTAAACGACTCCCGCAGTTACTTATTTCCGCTGGCAAAGAAACACAAATTACATTTTTCTCAGAAAGATTTATATCTCAACGTGAATCTGAATTAAATAACTAACATAATGTGTAGACACTTCTTGGCAGTGTTTCAGGTATATTAATACAACGGACATTGTTGTCCCCAGACAACACGATTCAAAGAAAAACAAATATTACATCGCTGCAGACTTGCTAGTCTCCCCTTTTTCGATAAATATCATTATTTTATTGTATGTCTTATCGTAATACATACAATATTTGTATAATTAGAACGATATATTACACACTATAATGAAGTTAAATATTTAGAAAAGAATATGAGAACTATGGAACATTAGAAGTTATATTCCTAGATGGCAAACAAAACTTATACCAGTAAAGTAGAGCAGCTGTAGTTTAGAAACTGCAATTTCAGTTATAAGTAGCATATACAGCATGTCTTGCTACAAACTTGCAACATAACACGAACTTTTAATGACACCGCTGCAGTTCTATACCCAAGCCGTCTAAGAAAATAAATTATGCACAAAACCTAATGGTTCATTTTTGACCAAAGTTAATTAATGTAGTCGGTAGTACCAGAAATAATCGTATGTATATCTTGAAAAACGACAAGGGCAACGCAATTACGTTTTAATTATGCACACTAATTGGTAAAACGTATAATAATTCAATATGATCGTTCAAAACTCTTCTTTTTGCATCCATAAATTTGGTATTCCTTAGTGACAGATATGACCTGGGCTCTTCGTTTCATTATGTACGTTCGCCACTTTAGCAAACTAACAAAAGCGCGGACATAAATCAATAAACTTTCAAGTGTGGGGTAGTTCGCGCTAAAAAGGTTCAACTCCGCACCATGCCTTGATACTGATGGTAGCTGACCCTATAAATTACATAGGCCCTGCCAAACTTTCACAGGGTGATGAAGAACTCTCGAGGAAGTGATTTTACGTTTGGTGTTTTTATGAGCAATGCAACTCTGCACCTCAACAAAAGCAGGAAAATAGGTCATCATCCTAGTCAGCAAAATAATTAATATTCATAACGAAATTCATAAACTCACTCATGTCTCAAACTAAACTCACTTGGTTTTAAAAGAGCTATTCACTGACGATATTGTTTCAACATTTTGTACTAATATAACTAACCGGAAGCTGCTACTAGCACCATTGTTGATCAGAATCGAACAAAAGCAAACAAGTGAAAACTGTTATGGTATGTCATGTCTATTTTGTGCTAAAAAAACACTATTGACAAAATTAAATACTTTGAAAAAGCATACCAGAAACGGTTATCACTTGGTCAATTTTGTTCACCGTTGAAAAATGTCTTCAAAATCTGAAAGTTGTGCTTACAACAGAGGACTATCGCAAACTAACCCGTTATTCAACCGAACATAAAATTTAATTCCACACATTTAAAGACCCTACCAAGAACCCACTATCCGTAGCTCTGCGTAATGTGCCAATATCCCTCTCTGAGGAAGAGATTAAAACCGAGCTTACCAGTACTACGAGTTACAACGTTACTCATCAAAACCAAATCACCGATGCCATTATGTGCAATAGAGCTAACTCCAACAGAAACGGCCAAGGATTTTTTCAACGTCAAAGGCATCCAAAAGGCCACAATCATAGTAGAACCCAGGAAAAAGATCATATCAAAATAAAACATATCGCACAATGCCCACATGGCTCGAAAAACACATCCAGAAAATAGGATCCCTCAGAATCAAACCGATACAAACCACTTCTCTTCCATAAACCAACAACAGTCATCACTATTATTATCTATCATCCAATTTATTAAACAGCTAATCAATCCTCTGATTCAACAACCCAAATCCTATATCATCAATGAAAATATACCTAATATTATCAAATGTTTAATCATCAACACCTTCCGCAACATCACAATTCTAACCTTCAACGCCAATGGAATCAAGAAGCAGAGAAGTCTAATTATAGCCTTTTTACCAAGATATAGTATAGATGTCGCGTGTATCAGCGAAACTCACCTAACACCAGGAGAAAACTTTACAATAGCCGGGTACAACTGTTATAGAACCTATAGAAACTCTATAACGGCTGCTGGCGGTGTAGCAATTCCAATAAAACGACGATTATCACACCACGAGCAATGTTTATTACCACCTTGTACTTTTAAATGAATTAATTTTAGTGATAATTCTTTTTTTCAAGAACAGATTTTTCGTTGTTTTGGATAAAGTTATAGTGCCACAATTTGAGGAGGGGCTTTTAAAAATTCTTGAAATTTCTGGTTTTTTAGCAATATACTGTATTTATAGCAAAAAAAACGCAAATACGATCAAGGTTTTTGGGTACATTTGTAAATCAAAGCCGATTTAAAATTATTTAAATCGATCGTTTTCGACTATTTTTGATTTTATTTTCAATATGGATTGGTTGATCAGATCATTTATGATGAAAATGTTGAAGCAAATATCCTGTTTATTATATTAGTTGAGTTATTTAATTTAAATATTATTATTATTCAGTATAACTATTATTACTATTTATTTATAAGTTGAACAAGTTTTGTCAAAAAGTGGAAAACATAAATTGTAGGGATATCTTATAATATACACAAATATATTGGCGATTAAATATTTGCGGTATACATAATAATATATAACAAATATAAACAAATTAAATATAAACAAACGCAGTCAATACAATCACCCGTTTCGCGCAATTTATGAATACATTAATTAATTTCCCAGTTGCCATTAATTCAGGACAACAAGGTTGAATTAATTTAAAACAACATAAACACTCGTTAACTCCATCCAATACGAAAATATAAACTCCCTCAAACTAATTTTGATATCAAAAATAATAACATGAAAAATAAAGCAATTCCAATAATCTTTCGAATTGTTTTGAAATTTATAAGCGAAAAAATATATACACAAGAGCACTTACCCTTTCAGCGCGTAAAATTCAAGTATTTTTCAGAGCACAAAGGTACCGTTAACACCTGTGAGAATGTATAAACTGAAGTACAGCTTGAAGTCCGCGTGGTCCATACCAGTTTACGCATGCGTATCCCATTGTGCGTATGTTTCAGTTGATGATTACAGTATTTCAGCGGCGCCCGAAGCCCGACCACCTCGCTGCGCACGCTACAGAAAAGGCGGAGGCGAAGCGAGATCATAGACTGAGATAATATCATATTTTCACAAAGGATAACTAAGAGTTTATTCAGTTACGATGTTAGTTAGACTACGTTAGATTTTTGTTTTTCTCGGTGCATCATCATAAGTTGAAAAAATAACATGTTTCATGCTATTGCTGCAGTTCTATGAAATGAATTAAAATATTTAAAGCATATCTCGATTTCCAGTTAAGTCACCGGTGCGTTATACTTTTATAGAGCCCTGGGCAAAGTTAACTTGCAATTGGTTTCAATTCGGCTTAAAATTCTAGCTTCAATAGACACGCGAAACAAACTATTGCAATCATCAAAGCCCCATATCAATTGATATTGATCAAATGTTGTCCCTTATAAAAGAATTTAAAAAGTTAAAAAGTATAAGTGTTAAGATATTTTCGCTATGTATGATTACTGAATAAGCGTTTCGCTAGTCGTAAACTGAGAAAGTTATTTTTAAAGATATTTTTGAAATTTTGTATTCCTTAATTAATTCTCATTCCTTTAACTTGTTTCTATGTTACTGAGGAGTTTATACGTAAGAACCGTTTCCCGTAGTATTATTATTTTGTATGGTAGAAATGTATAATAATAATGTATAATGTTCTTAAAATTTTAGCGGAAATAGGTCTTTTTGGGTCCTTTCTGTGTGTGTGTGTGTGTATATGTATGTATTTGTGTACCCGATTTCTGTGGCGAATATTCCGGAGAAACTACTAAAGGTATCGGGACGGAAGTTCATATTTAGAAGTTGTATGACCAAACTTAGAGCTGAAAAGCTTTTGGTTCAAAAGGGTCCAAAGGAACTGGCTATTTACTCATAGCATTTTTCAACGAGTTTGCAAATGAGCCGTCATTTCTGCAGTTTCGTCAAAATAGATAAATAATAAATTAAAGTAGAGGAAATGTTGTATAATTTATGTCTACAACTTTTTTTGGTAAAATTAATAGTTTAGCTGCAGGAGCAAATTCTATTTGATCGAAATCGTGTCTCCACTAATACTAGGTAGCCAAGATATTTTGAAACTTTTGACAGTATTCAGAACGTCAGCGTTTGCGAAACGTCAATTCAACGCGCAAATGCATGGAGAATTGCCATGAGGAGGAGAAACATGCGCGCACTTACATACGCTAGGTGAAACAATATTGAAAAGCAATATTTCGAGTGCGGATAGGAATGTTGTTATGTTTTCGCGAATAAATACAAGAAAGATTGGATTAACCTTAAAACTTATTTGGAATATTTAGCATAATTCTTTATGATCTTTTGTAGTTAGCACGGAAGACGGGGTAAAACCCGAAAATAGTATTCTACTTCATACGTCATACTTAGTATGACAAGACTATAGTTAGAAGTTTCATGACGAAACTTAGTGCTGAAATGCTTTCTGTTGAAAAGGGTCCAAAGGAACTGGAGGTTTAGTCTTGGCATTTTTGAAAGATTTAGCAAATAAGCCGCTATTTCTGGAAATTCGTCGAAATAGTTAAATAATGAAGTACAGTAGAGGGAATTCTGAATAATTTATGACTATGAAATCTTTTTGGTAAAATTAATAGTTTAGCTGTATGAGCAAATTCTATTTCATCGAGATCGCTCGTACTGCATTAAAACTAGCTAACCACGATTTGTCAGATATTGTGATTCTAATGACAGTAGGTAGTGGCAAATGCTGATGTTTTACATTACCTACTGTAAATATAACCAAAATATCTGTCTAGTTCTATATAGTAGTTTTATTTTAATGCAGACATGGCCAATCTCGACCAAATCGAATCTCCTGCAGCTAAACTATTATGTTTATATACGGTATCAGATTTTTTTCCAATAACTAGAAGCAAATTTTGTAAAAAATTCCTGATTGATTCCTTACTTGGTTACTTGACCACGTAGATATGGTAGTCATAATATGTCATTTCAATATTTTTTAGTGTCGGCCGGCGGAAAAGCTAATTGAAGGTTTGGATTCACATGACGTATTTAACAGTTTTGATTTCTAGAATATACCGAAAGTAGTGATCCCTGCATAACGATGGAATTTATAACAAGAACCTAGGTCGTGTGTTGTATCATTGCACAGATCTTTCAATAAGAAACCAGAAACCAGTTATAGCATCTGCATTAGATGTAATAATGACGAAAATTACAGGTCCATAATAGTGTTGTATTTAGTTAGTAGAGCAGGCAAGTGAAATGATATTGACAGTCAATAATTTCGTGGTCAACTGTACAAAAAAAATTGATTGGTGTATTTGCAGTATATAATTATAATATGCACATGGATTCACACACTTTATATTTCAATCCTGTGAAAAACAACACCATTGTTATTTAGATTTTTTAGTACTAAAACTAAATTTGTATCTAATAAGTGCTAGAGGAAACCCGTGCTAGATTTTGTGCTTTTATTTCTGTTTCTACAGACAAAAACATTACAAGATTTCAGAATCTTCACGCCCAACATGTTTCAATCCCCTTAAAACATCCCCTATAAGGCTGAGATTTTGCTTCACTATTTTACCGCCAATCTAACATCTATTTTAAGCCCATTTAAAAAAAAAACCTAAAAGTGCTAAATCGTAGTACTGTAATGAAATCGATATCGATATCTGAGCTCGAAACCGACATACACATAAATTAATGAATAACATACCTTAATATCCAACCAGAAGTTCTATGAAGGGTCTTCCAACATATCCACACCACAAAGCACGATATAACATTTTTACAGCTGTAGCTGTCAAAATGTATAGTATTTATAATTGATAATTTATTCACCTTGAGAAGGCGTCGTTAAATACCATGATGTCCCAATGTACTCAAAAATGTCGAACCGTTTCGCGTCACAATTATTTAAATTCTTCATGAATACCAACACTTATTCCAACGTAAGGAGACTAAATGTATCCCGTGAAATGACTAACTGCGTGGAGATATTTTTGAAAAAAAACGGAACTGGTACGCTCGCAGTCCGGCCGGTCAGTTTTTATGGGGTTTGCAGGTATATTTGAAATAAAACGGTATTAGATGTTAAAAAATGCTGGAAAAGCCGATATAGGTACATACACTATATAGTTTAACTTTAAAATCTTATCCTGTTATTAAAGGTTCTAACTGTGGTACTGCTTAGTCGTCAATATTAACTACTCAAATTAGGGTTGCCAACATTATGCCTATGCTGACCCGGAGAAAAACAATTATATTATGGAACATAAGTTTAAATTAATAACAGCAGCCACAAAAATGTGCGGCTTCAACACATACTTTTTAGTAACGCTTTGGTGTGAAATTTGGATATAGGTAGTGCAGATAACGATGACATATACATGCTAATTACAAAGTAAATTAATTTATTTCAATTATTGTCTACTAGTTTTACCTGTTTTCGTTTCTGCCTGCTATTGTCGATTTTTTACGACACAACCAACAGAGACACCTAAACCAAGCATAATTTTGATGTACTGTGAGTATTTTTGTAAAGGGATGGATCATGTGTTTTTGCTTGAAGTAGTTATCTACACGTTCCCTAACTAATTTAAAATTTTCATTTTATTCCGACAATATATTGGCGTTTTTTATAAACCCCCAGAATAATTATGTCTCTAGTAAAAAATGATAACTATATGTCTCAATCTTTATAAATAAGTAGTCCAACTAATAATAACATTTTCAAATGTAGGTATCGCTGTCGTCATCTCCATGATTTAAAGAATACTGTTTTATGGCGGACCAGTATGATACTATTCTGCGAACTGCCTTGGACAAACTTAAACATATTGTAGGGACATTTCTTATCATATGAACAACATACATATTAAAATAATCAACGAAAGTTCAAGAGATATTTTCTTAATTAATGTATCATTAGAATGGTCGCCAAACCCGAAGTCTCCGGGTATAACTTGTTATTTGTTACGAAAAAATTAGCAAAGGCATATGGAGGATTACTGAAGCGTCCGGACACTTCAATAATCGTATGGATAATTTATAATAATTAATCATTTTAAAAATTTACTCCGTTTTTAAGATGAGAGTTTTTATTTTGCAGTTTTTTAATCTTTGCAGAATAAAATTCACGGAATATTTGTTTCCAAAGTCCTGGTTTAGGGCTATCCTGTCCTTGGAGGTTTTGTTAAATTGAATTGTGTTGGTACTAACTGGAATAATGCGTTATGCTATCCATATCGATTGTAAATTATAATGTATTAAATGAAATGTACCAAATTAATTCACATTTAACATGATTCATTTCTGAATGCAAGCTTCAAGACTCATTTACTACTATACTGATCGGCAAAGCAGCAGGGCTAATCAAAAATTTGCTAAATTTTGATATTTCATATCTTTTCATAACTTCTTCCACACATTGTAAAGAAATTCATCAAAATGTTGACAAATTTTGGAATTATAAAAAAAGAAAACGTTAATAGTATATTATTTGACGAGCAGATAATTAAGGATATAAATCGGTACCATGAACCGTAGGCGAGTGTATAAACATGTAAGCATGATTTCATGGATCGTCTCGAGTTATGAATCACTCAATATCATAGATAGCCTGTATTCTGCCTAGTCTGCCTATCGAGTTGCGGCAACCCGTTTTGTTTGAAAATAGGAACCTTCGGAGTTCTGAGTTTCGGTCTAGATAGCAATCTGATACACGCTTGTTGCTGTTAGAGTTGGAAGCCGCAGGTCATTCTGAGACAAGTTCAGGGCCTTGTATGGATACTTTACCCTAAAGTCTATCTCAAACTGTTATTCTAAGTCCTTATGTACAATACAGTGTGTCCGTTTATCTTTTTTGCCATGTCAGGGTTTTCAAAAAAAAAGTTTCATAATAACACGTGTTTTTTGTCACATTTTCCTTCGATGTATTGACACTATTTTCATTGTAGAGGTGCGTAGTGCGTAGTATCCCACCAACTATGAGTATCAGAGCTGTAGAATAAATACATTATTAGTATGTACTCAGACACGTTAATTTTATTGGATCAAAATACACATTTATACACAAAATCTCAGAAATGGGATGCTATATTTACAAAAATTCTTGGACACGTTGATTTTTAATTACCAAAACACAGATATTTATAGCAAAATCCTCCTTCAATTGTTTTTTACTTATGACGTCATTGACAGTCTAGTTTAAACGGCAACCCCATATTTGTTGTTAAGTTATTATAGATCTATTAATTTCGTACCACACATTTTATTTTATCTTATTTTTATAACTTTATATTATGTAAGGCTATAAAATATTTCAATTTCCATTAAGACAATTAAAAGCAATACCAACATTACTAAAAACAGGAATGCCAATGTTGATGATGTGTTAAGCCAAAAACAACTGAAGGTGGAAAATTGAATTTTACATAAAATTATATATTTTGATAGATAAAAACCAACATGTTCGAAAATTTTGCAAAATGACAACCCCTTTCAACGATTTTCTCATGTTTGCATACTTTACGCGCTAACCGTATACACAAGAGCAATATAAAAATTAAGAACTGAAATGTTGAACATCGTCGGCCTAATAGACAAATGGCTTAAATCCAAAATCATAAAATTTACAGTAGAGCAAGATACGGTTTTGATTTGTATAGAACCAGATGGAGACCAGCTGCTTTATTTATTGGGGATGCAAAAGATTTATATTATAAATTATTATGATATCTAATACTATAATTGTGCGTCTTTTAATCGATGAGAAATTTATTTATCGAAATAAGTAACACAAAATCCCATTTTGGTAAAAATTTCAGAGTGGCAATTCGAAGGAATGGTTTAAAATTAATTAAATAATAATAATAATTTTTTTAAGCCCAACTGAAAATTCCCAAACAACAGGAACTACCGATTTATGCTTTTCAAAGATTATCTTAAAACGATTGATCTATAAATTCCAACATTAAGCTTTATTTCTGCACATTTTTCAATGATTATCAAGTATTCATTGTTTTTAAGTATAATGGTTTTCGTTAAAATTTAGCTAATTTAATTCACTTTTTAGTAAGTTATATCAGTTTTATGGTCACATAACTGATGTGTTCTAAGATTCCAAGATATATCCACATGCATTTTCTCTTCTCCTTAAAAAGAAAGATTTTTACGATTTTTTAAAGATTTTTACTAGGGACGTGATATCCACATGTTATCTACGTGACCATTCAATAAGAAGTTTAGAGTTTGAAATAAACTGTGGTAACGTAACCTAAACATAAGAATTTCAATGTCGCCTTCATTTTTGTGGCTTGTCCCTGTGTTCTTTTAAACAAAAGGAAGTCGCTTTTTATTTTTAACCAATCTTTACGGTGATCTCACATCCTACATTGAAAGTCTGGCGAGTTTTTGTTTGAAGAAATATTGCACATTACGCTCAGTTTATTTTGGCAGCCGGCATGCGACTTCTAAAAAGCGTATTTTTGAGGCAATGACAATTTCTTTCAAGACTGTGTTTGTCGTTTCAAAGCAATGATATTAAATTCGAAAATTTAAATTTGCTGTCTTGTGGAAAAATAAATTAATTCAAGTAGGTTCATGGCGGTGCATAACTTTATTCTTGTTTTTGATAATAATCCTTTCAGGAATTTTTATGTCGTTTTCAGGTTGCTATAAATTTTTGCATGACCAAATATCAATTTACTATGATATTAGATAAGACACGGAATCAATTTGTGTCTAATCGTATTGTCGAAATAAACAGGTGGGGTAGAAAACTACAATATGTATACGTATTTTTCTTTATTTCTTTAGCGAATTCATCAGTACATAAAAATATGAGCATTGAGTAAAGCTCAATAGTGCACAGATGCATCATTGGAAATAAATGGAATGTCATCAACAATACAAAAGCAAAGCGTTTAGAATTTCTCGTTTTAAACAGTATTAAGGCGGGTTTTCCTAGGAGCAGGTTTTTTACGCAGCGTACAACGCATTTTAAGTTGACAGCTTAATACGCCGCGCGTTTGTATTTTCCAAACGTGGAGCATCAGCTATTAAGGTGGTCTACTTATAGTTTGGTCAAGGGATCTTTGCGAGTTGTCAAAAGTGACACTTGTCTGAGAAGACGTACGTTACGTTGTACGCTGCGTAAAAAACCTGCTCCTAGGAAAACCCGCCTTTATAAAAAGCGCAACTTTAGAGATCACAATCTAGTAGAAAAGAACTAATTTTGTTGCAATCCCAAAACTCCCAAATTGAACACATTTTTCGGGATTATATATTTTTCGGAACATCGCGCAAATAAAAAACACATCTTTCTCTATTTTTATAAAAATCGTATTTACAAAATTATGAGCTGCTATATAATTTCAAATCGCGTATTTTCTGTGAAATCCAATAGTGCATTTTGAAAATATATAATCCCTTTTGTTTGGGCAGTATTTGTTATCAAAATCCTTTTTCCATCAGTATCCTGCCAAATCGGCCATCGTTTGGTCCATCTCGTCCGCAATCGCTTTGAATTTGAATTTTTCTTGTACTAATTCGTCTGAAACAACATGTTAGTAGTGTTAGTACAGGACAAAACAATTCAAAAATCATTTTAGTATCGTGGTTGTTATTAGAAATGTTTAGTTTAGTACAAACAATTATTATCTCTACATCAATCTAGCAACTTCAATAATCTCTAGGTCTTATACACTGATCCCAAAAAGCAACAATTTAATATATGAAAAAAATTGTTTCTCGGAAACAATTCTTCATATAATTTGTTGCTCATATACAAGGTAGATAAAAAACACGAATTTAAGATCATTCGTAAGTTAAAATTCTTTCGTCATTTGTGATATTGATGTAAATATTGACAGTGATCACTTTTATTACTAGTCTAACTGTAACTGGTTTGAAGAAATGGATTTAAAAAAAAGTAACTATGGACAGATAACGGCTTTCCTAACTAGTGTTTCATTTCTTTTCTTGTGATGACAAGAACTATTAAGCCGAAAAAAATTAACGCCCGTTGTCTGTGTGGCAAATTGGCCAAGACAATTTTCTTTGATCAAGAAATTAAGATACAACTCGCCATTTAAATTTTCATGAAAGGGGAAATAATGGACTAGTTAATTTGACCGGACTTATTCTATGACATTCTATTGCGAAGTAGCGGTTTTCTTCTGTTCACCTCAACAATTTTGCAATAATTTCATTAGGTAGGAACGCTGCTTTATCTGACCATATGACTGTCCTATGAAGGATAGTATATTATTTGACGAGCACATAATTATAGTATATTATTTGACGAGCACATAATTATAGTATATTATTTGACGAACACATAACTAAGGATATAAATCGCGAGCATGAAGTTTTGTACGCGAGCCGTAAGCGAGCGTATAAACATGCGAGGGATTTAATTTATTTGTCAATGATGGCGAGGCGAACTGTCAAATAACTGCCATCCACGTAGGTTTTGGCCGACTTTGACACTAGCGTTGTATAATTGATGACAGTACGTTCAAATAATGAGATCATTATTTGAACGAACTGTCATTATTATACGACGATAGTGTCATTATAATCATTGGCGCGTATAATGATGGGGATTATATAGTCATAGATACGTATGCAATGAACTTATTATATGCGAGTCGTAGATAAAATACGTTATTGGTGTGCATTTTTGGCTTTAAACGAAGCATGAGATTTATGAAAAATAAAGATATTGTTAAATAATTTAATATAACGCAAGAGCACATTGCTACACATTACAGTACAGAGAAGAGAAAACATAATAACAAATGACGAGTTTAAATCATATTACGACCAATTTAATTGCAAATGAATAAACTTATTATTCCATAATATATGTCAACAAGTTACTACTGTGTACAAAACTATAAGAGATTGTCGTCTAAAAATCCAGTAATACGATTTTGTTGCAAGATTTTGCAAATATAAATAACTTTTCAGTTTGCCATATTTTTAAATGTACCTAGGCACATTTAACATCATACTGAAAAATTAAGGCACTCTGGTACATGAAAGTCTAAATATATTATACAGAGATATTATATTATATTTAACAGTTGTCCAAAACAGGACCCTACCAGTTCTTAGTGAAATAATCTGCAATATTTGTGTTAGAACATATTTATATTACCTACAATACAATATACTCAAATACATAGTTTCAATAGCTGAAAAATGTTAAGTAGTAACAATTTGAATTCCTCTTTCATCGTCAACGTAGCAAACTATCTATGTTTGCCCGATAAATTATGGAGTAGCAATTAATTAACTTTAAACCAGAGTTTCGGGAAAAGTAAAGAATGTACAATTTTGTGCCTTTATTGAATACTATTAAACCCAATAATGATTTTTCTACTTGCTATTATGTGGAATAACTTTTTCAAAGGAAAAATCCACTCCTCACAAATGCAAATACTTGTTAAATAACAATAAAATTGACTCTCGATTAGTTTTTCTGGATGAACTCATGTATTGTGTTCAAAGTTCAAAGAGTTCTAATAAAAAGAAAACTTTATTCTATATATTTTAAGCGTATTATGAACCCATTATATTTAAGACAAGAAAATATTAAACTAGTGTTCATGCAAATCAAACTAAACCATGAGCATAATGCATGCAAAATGAATATATGCACTACAAAATCGTTTGCTGCCAATAAAATAGATATACCAAAACATAGATCTACAAAATAAAGGAAAGGAAAAATTAAATAAAAACTCAAAAAGATGGTAAATAATAAGTATATTTTATATTATATACAGTAAATAAACATACACTGACAAAGTTCACCGAATATTATCCAAAATAAACTTAAACAAATTATAAAGGGACTTTTAAGCAACAAAAACCACATTATTATAGATGGCTGTTTTGAGTCGACCTATCGAGAGACCTGCATCTCGATCTTCTAATGATAATAATGTAGTTTTTGTGGTGCTATAAGAAGAAAATGGTGTAGAAGGGTTGGCACAATTTACAAAATAAGTTCGACGAAGGCAGTGTCCAAATCGTCTCCAATTTCCTTGTAACGTTCCTTCTCGGCAACCAATTCGTCTGAAATTCAATAAATTTGTCAATCGCCGGCAACGATTTTAAAGCAACTCCAGCCGAACTCTGCCATGCGACTTTGCACAAAAAATGGTTAGCATTTTGTGTTAACTGTAGGAATTTATCGTTTTTGTTGCAAATTACAAATCGTTTGTAAGTTACTGAACGATTAGCTCACATAACATAATTTTTTCAACTTTGGTTTTATAATGAACACATTGTGAAGCTATTTTCAGTTTCATAATCGATAGGTTTCATTATTACTAACCCTACATAAGTGTGTTGGGTTGCCTACACGAAATGTGTAAGTATGATGTGACAAGTCGATTGTAACTATTTATTTTCCTAATTTTGCTACTGAGATCTTTTTAAACGTTAATTTATTTTAAAGCCACTGTTCATTTAAAATTGATAAAAAACATAGGTAGGTAAGATTTGGTGCCCTATATGTCATTACCAAACAAACAAGAAAAATTGTTAAAAAAGGTTTTACCAGTTGTTGCTAAAGTGTTAATTTCTTTCAAACCCTGCCATTATAAACAATGGAAAATTTGCCAGATTTTTAAATGACACTAAAACAATAACAGATTTGAAAAAAATTTATTTTTTTAAACAGTTCATTTAGCAGGTATGCTGTCCACTACAAAAAAAAATATGATTTGAGCAGCTGCCATGAGTGGTCATTGTGAATATTGTAATAATGTACCATCAAATGGCTATTTTTTATGGTCAGTAATGTACATAGTTCTTTTTAGGTATGTAAAAAGATATACATTTTTAATTTTTACTAGTTATATAGGCCTCTAAGGCCGGGTTTTCAATGCCAGTTTATTCAACAATAAATCGAGTTTAAGTCTCAAAACCTTTTTATAGCTAAATTCGGATCTTAACATTACTTTCTCTTCTCTGTCACTAACACTAATTGTTAGTTTAATCATAGTTTGCCAGCCTTTTATTATAATTTTTTGTTATCATAATGAATAACACGCCAAATGAAAATTATTGCAAGACATCTTATTACAATAAACTTATAAATCTGACTGCCTTTCCAAATATGCTGCAATATCGAACTTCATAAATATTGACATACTTGCTTGAATTACAACAAACATATCCTAGATTAGAAGCAAAATAAATATATATGTAACGATAAACATATTTCTTAATATAACGTGAATGTACTTAAACCAATCGTCTAAAAGATTCTCTACCACTTTATAATCATCATTACATTAAAATGGCAAAATAGTTATTATGAATAAACTCTTACCTTCTGTAACAGTATCTTTTCTCTTTACTATTTATTTTCTTTACCCAAATCGTGTGGTATTGTCAACAGTATATGTAATTGTTGGTGTTAATACAACAAAAAATCACTCAAAGCATGCAGAAAAACACATAAAATAAAAAAAAAACAAAAAGCTGTGAATTAAAATTTTATAATAACCATATAGATTAACTACATAAAATACAAATATATAATACTAAATCAAAATATGGGTTGTCTTTAATATGCGTTCTCTAAAGGTTGTAGGTCGCCCTTATACATACATATATATAAATAGACTGTACCCAGAACCTGGCAAAATAAAAGCACATTATTGAATCACGAAAATTCCCCAAAAAAAATATCCGGGCAACCTCCAACCTATAGAGTGCGCATACGCTCAAAGAAAGATGAAAACTGGATGGAAGATACACAATATATTTGACTAATTTTTACTAAATTAATCATGTACAATTATACAATAAAGTAAATCCGAAAGTGAAACGTGAAAAAAATGCTGATAAGTTTTATTTGCCTAAATCAACGCAAAAAGTTGCAAATCTAGAAAAATGAAACGATGAAACATTAACGAGACCGATGGCAGTGTTCTTTTCTTAGCCAGTTTATTCGTTAATGTCACTATAATCATCAAAATAAACAAACAAGAAAAAACTTGTGCAATCTAATATTTTACGAATAAAAAAGCATAATTTTGATTTTTCTTGAATTGAAGCACCTCATTCTTGAAATTTTGCACATTTAAATATATAATATATATAAAAAACGATACAATAACGTTTTGTAGCGTGATAGTTATGGAATAAAAGCACACATCGTTTGCACTGCGCTGCAAGAAAGGAATGTCGAAATATTTGACGATGGATTTGATTGTTTGTGTTTTGTTCTAGCTAGGTTTACATATTTTGTATGTCATGCAAGGTAGCCTCCATTTCGTCCGCTAATTGTTTGTTCCTCTCTTTTTCGCCCAATAATTCATCTGCAATATGTTATTTGTGTTATGAAGGAAAAAAACAACACCAAAAAAAACGCAAGTTAAAGGTTTATCACATCAAATCAAAAGCTGTAAAATTGGAAATATTTGACATCATCATTAATAATGACTACAACTTCAACACAAAAATATGCCAAGCGATATTTTTATTTTTACAGCTTTTATGTAAAGACAAAACGCACCTTCTAGTCTGTCGACCTCCTTTTGGAGCTTTTGAACAGAACGTTCAGCGAATTCAGCGCGGGCTTCAGCCTAAAGGAACAAAATAAAAATTAGTAATAAGAATTTTTTCTTGTAGTCTTGAGCGTCATGCAGAGTTACAAAATATGTTTACAAGCAAATCTGCAATCGTCCAAGACTATTTCGAAACAAGTCTTCAGTTTCATTTGACATCTACAAAGAATGCTTTGAATAAAAATTACTCTGAACACTAAAGAAATGTTGTGGTTAATATCAGCGTTTATAAACAAAACTAAGAAACATACATCAATTTTATAGTTTTTTTTATGAAGTTTATGCTCAAAATTGTGCATTGATGTATGTCATTTGTTTTTGTATAATAAAAAAACACCCGCAATATTAAAGTTTTAAGCAAAAACGCATGCACTAAAGTCACTCTCACGCACATCTATTTACTTACGAATGTGTTCAAAACCATAACCTACGTGATCGATAGTCTAAAAATCTAACAGAATAACTGATGAAAAAAGCGGAAAGCAATGTGTTTATCAACGGTAACAGTGTGAGCGCGCCTTTAAAAACAGTGAATTTATCATGAATGTATATATGAACGTATGAACGCATCTTAACGTTACGTAATGATTCAATGATCCGAATTAATTAATAAGACCTGCATCCATACACGCGTTTCGTCAAGTGATGATGTAAACTATTTAAGTGCCTTTTTAAACCTGACCAAGCTGAGTGTCCACACTAGTGATGGGAGTATTCGGATGAAAAATCGGACAGTTACCGATTATTGATTGAAATATCATCCGATTATGCCCATCACTAGCCAACACTACAAGTAATGACGCGAACATCTTTGACGGTGCATCGTTTTACTCTAACCAATTGAAACTTACTTCACGTAATTTATCTGAGATGACGTGAATTTTGTCCTCGCAAGAGTCTCTAGTGGCGGCAGCCTGCATTACACAAGAAATTAAAGATTTATTTACTGGTTATGCACAAGATCGAATCGAAAAAATGGGACAAAATTGAGCGAGACAATGCATCAGACACCTACTAAACGCTCCACAGACGAAATATAGGTACACAAAATAAGTATTGCGGGCGGTATGTCATCTTCCTTAGGAGTTTTACCTCTCTGAATTGGTTCACCAGCGTCTTTAACGTCGTGGAGTACTCCTCTTCTCGAACAGTAGCCTGTGTTAACAATTAGTAAACATCAACAATATCAAAAAAAAAACAATGTTAGTTATTAAGAACAACAATCAATCAAGGCAAACGAGGGTTAGACACTCTTGTCTATACCTCCTTCAGACGGGTGGTGAGGTTCTTAATTTGGTTCTTGTATTCTTCCTCGCGTTGGTTGGCCTAAATTACATTACACATAATAATCAGGGAGATCAGGGCACATAAATAGGCAAAATGTTAGATATGCTTGTTGAAATAAAATATGGACAATAAACATAATGATCAATTTGATTATTTATTTAGAAAACACCGGGGAGACTAAACGAATGCAACAAAATGATAACATGCCAAAAGAGCCAAAAAAAAAATCGAACATCCATTTTGTGACTGGGATATGACTATACCTATGGCAATGTCAAAAAATCTGAAGTGGCCAGGCACATGACTTTATCGTACAATATATAAAATTAATAGTTTAGCTGCATGAGATTCTATTTGATCGAGATCGATCGTGTCTGCATTAAAATAAAACAAGTTAGCCAGGATTTTACAGATATTTTCATAATATTGACAGTAGGTATTGTCACAAAATCCGCGTTTGACACTACCGACTGTCATTACAAGGAAAATAATTGTAAAATCCTGGCTAATGCAGAGACGATCTCGATCAAATAGAATTTGCTCATACAGCTAAACTAATAATTTTACCAAAAAAAATTGTAGGCATAAATTATTCAGAATTTCCTCTCCTTTAATTTATGCTCGTTTGAACCCTTTTGAACCAAACGCTTTTCAGCTCTAAGTTTGGTCATGAAACTTCTAAATATCAAGTTTCGTCCCGATAACTTTAGTAGTTTCTCCGGAATCGTCGCCACAAAAACGGGTACACACACACATACGAGTTTCCTAAATGTTCATATTCAAATGGATCATGTTTTATGGAACCTCAGTTGAATGTAAACTTCGGTTGTTGCTTTATGTGAATGATATTCATATTACAATACATACTAATAAAGTATGTAGAAAAAGTAACGTAAAGTCAAAATCTGTCACCTTAAGCAACAAATGTAAGGAATTCACCAAAGTCATGCTCTTTAAACGGTATTTTGACACGTTACGTTACTTTTTGGACACTCTGTAAAACGGGGCTTCAATTTAGGTCGGTCAACTATCGGGTTTACCAAAATGATCATGCGCGACATAGGCAACCAAATGCCGGCAACCAAATGATATTTGAAGTGTCCACAATCATTTTTGATCGTCCGATATATCAAATTTCATGGAAATTCGGGGGGGGGGGGAATCATAAAAGAAAAAATAAGATAAAATACGTTATGCATACCTTTTCTTCTGAAACTTCAAGAGATTTCAAGTTGTTGCCAACGACACGTAATTCTTCCTCAAGCTCTACGATTTTGCTGAAAAAATTACACGTCAAGTTAGTCCTAAGCTCCTGTATACAGAAGCTACATCAGATAACGTACCCAAGTTGATTCGTGACCTGATGTATTTTATATTATAAGACATGCGGAAAGAATCTACTAAAGCAGTAGCGCCCCTACCTGTCACTATGTTCAGCCCTCTCCTCTGCTCTTTCCAAATCAATCTCCATGATCACCAATTTGCGGGCCACCTATATAAAACATGCACACTCAAAAGCCAATTGCATCGATAGAAAGAATTAAAATTAACAAATAAAAAACACAAACGTCGCATCTCAAAATTGTTCGTTTCGTGATGGTACACAATTTTGAAATGCGAAAATTAAGATCTAAGCTATCTAAAAAACGTGTAAACAGAAATGACGCAGCCAGCCTGATGAGTCCGTGATTCGCCCTGAAAGAGAATGTTAAACTCAATGCGAGCAAAATAAAATGTGTGGTTAGTGGTACGAGAAAAAATAATCACTACATGCCACTGCAAACGGATTTGAAAAGGAACCTACGATTCGCCGGCTTCAGCGCGCTCTTCGGCTCTCTCAAGATCAGCTTCAACCATGGCCAATTTACGAGCCACCTGTATATAGAAATTTCAGTAAATCTCGAGAAATTCGGTGAGATTGACGATTCAACAATTAAGTTTGTTAGAGAACAAAATCTAGCCTATTTAGTTAGAAAGTTGTATATGAAGGCAAACTTATTTATGTTTTCACGTACAAATACGCATTCGTATGCAACTTTTCATAATTGTTATAGAATCCTAGGGCATTAGTAACAAGAAAAGTATACAAAAATTAGGTACCTGCAAAGAGCTATTATCTATGAAGGATGGATATTCATTTTTGTACTAGTTATAAACATACATTTGAAATGACATTTATGCCACTCGAAGGTATGCATCCATGGTGTACACACGTGATGTTTTGGGTGCATAACTCCCAGCACGACAAGGTAAAACTTAATTATTGACTATTTTTTATGCTCTTAAATGAGAAGCTTTGTGAGGGTTGAACATCACATTATTCATGAGTAATTTGAATATTCATCCTTCAGTTTGAGGTCAGAACATGCAGAAAAAACATTAATATTGATCACCATGGAACCTACTCATAAGTAATGTAGCTTCTAGCACAATATGACCACGATTATTCCCATCTGTCGTAGAGCTCGGTAGTAGTCTCTTTGTACAATGTTTTTTTGTCTATACTGTCCACTCGGATCCACAAGAATTCATTAATAATTAAAAGTCTAACTCGTCTAACACGTTAAATAATCTCAAATAATTAAAACAAATAAATTAAATCTATAAATAATTCGTACAACCACAACCCAATTGAAGAACAGATTTGCGTATGATCCCCTGCTTTAAAAATTTACTAAACCATCATATATATATATATATTTTTTTTGATTTTTCACTTTGGATATATTTATATACACTCAACGTCCTCGCGTGGTACACTATCATCACAATCGAGCACAAATTGTATTCGGATTTTGGTAACGTTGACGGTTGATCTACGCGACACACTCGGTTGGTAACATTGGCAGAAACTTCGACACTTGATCACTTCTTTTCACTGCACAGAGCAAGACACTAGCCATCATCTTACCATTGGACTACTAGTGAGATCTATCGAGGATGGTATGCGAGACGCAGTTTCCATGGTGTTTATGTATAATCATATTTCAAAAGGCAAGCGCCTATCTAGTAAGAGGCGATTTCTTTTTTTTTAATTCGTTTCAGCGCACTATTTTTGGGCCCGAGTTAGTGACACAAAAACACACTAAACGCTAAGTTTGCAGGGGCACCTCATCGTATTTTTTGTCGGCTTCTTCAGCCAAGAAGCGAGCTTCCTTCAGTTGGTTCTCAAGAGCATCCATGCGCTCTTCATCGGCCAGGGAACGGTTCTCAAGAATCTTACGGGCACTAAAGGAAAATTACAATTTTACACATGCTACATAATGAACAGGTCAATTATAAACCTTAGCGAGTTTGTATGACAACCAAGGCAGATATCGTTACACACTTTACACAAATTGTCCAAAATCTCGAAAATAAAACCGCTATGGGGCATTTTTCTTACAATTATTTTCTTTGTAACTGTCACCAACTTATAAAGAAATGTATACAAAATGTTTTATATGAAACAAGCCAGGAATATCGTGTCATAATAAGTAATAGAGGAATCAGTTTTTATGTTTAAGATGGGACATGATTCCAATTCTGAATGAAATTCAATTTGGACCTTTAATTGGTTTTGAAACACAGGTTTTCGAAAACAAAAACTCAAAACCAAAAGTTAGAATTTGATATGAAAATGTGTATTTCAGTAAACTAATACGATATCTATTCATAGATTTTTTACTTAAAAAACGCGTGTTAAGAATTTTATCGAGCACTGGTATATTATACTATATTTAATGCAGCAATACAATTTTTGCTAATTTCCAATAGTCCAATGTTGCCATTAAAACTGGAATTATTTATTAACTTGAGTAGAATAGAAAATGAACACATATGTGGTTTCACCAGGGTTGTTTAAGTTCTGTTTAAAATAGTTGGTGTTTTAAACAGTTTTTTAACGTTTAAGACGTGTTTCAAAGATTTTAATTTTAAACGTTTAAAATGTGTTTTACACGTTTCAAATGTGTTTTACACATTTCAAATGTGTTTTACGCGTTTCAAATGATTTTTAACCCGTTTGCCGAAACGTTTGTTTCTCGCTGTTTATTTGTATCGATTCCTGTGATAATTCTAATATTTTTAAGTCAAATGAGATAAAACTCGTCTGGACCAGTAGACGATATATTCGTCAAGAGCAGCAAAAAGCTTCAAGATGTTTGAAACGCTTAAAACGTATTTAAATACCTATGTTATAAACTACTCCAATATTAAAACATTATTTTATAACAGAATAACAGAAATATTTTTCCGTTAGCCAACGATTCGTTGCACAGGAGATATGTCAAAATTATCTGATCAAAATACTTAGGATGACAAAGGCGGCGCCAGGAGACCATAAAATATTAATTTGATCGGATAATATGTTTCGTCACCCAAACATGCTCAAATATTTTAATTTTTAGTTAATAAGTGAAAACACAAATTATCGGATTGAAACGCAAGAGGTGAAACATGTTTATCCAAAAAATATCATTTGTTATTGATGGCAATTCCCACATTTTGACATATCTTACGTTTTGATCCAACAATTGGTGTTTTTAACTAAAAATTCCAAAGTTGGGTGGCAATATTAAGTCAATAGAAATCGTTATAAAATATAGTAAAGTAGGTACAATGAGATACTGAAACTTATTGTGAAAATTGCTAACTCAACTTCAAACGTAGCAAAAAAATATCACGATATCCAACAAAACTGGATCTAAGGTAAAAAAATGTATATTTTGATGATTTAAATAAGAAGAATGCCCTCATTCAGTGTAGGTGTGCACTGTGTTCTATTAGGTTCAATACGTCGACTATTTCTTCTCGTCCATAAACGAGAAGATTCACTATTACAAAAAAAAAAAACGCATGACTCATTGTGTAAATATGTAACGTATATGTCCTTGTCGTCAGACAATGTTGTACGTGCAAATCCCACATCGTAGACGTCTATTGAGCCTTGCCTGACCTAGAATACCCTGAAAAGAATCACAAATGTTCCTAACGTCCCTAACCAATGGAACGACACGTATCAAGACGTTTTGAATTTACATAGCCGCATGGTCGGCCGGACATATTGCAATGTGTAAGTAGGCATGTTAAATGCGATACGTGTTGTTCCTCCTAACCGTTAAAAAAATTAATTGACTGTGTCTATGGTACCTCTTCGTATTTTTTATCGGCCTCCTCGGCAATAACCTTAGCTTGGGCCAATTGACTCTCCAGTATCGCCACTCGGTCATCTTCCATGTTAGTTCTATTTTCCAACGCTTTACGTATCCTACATGTTTATTAGAGATATGTGTAAAAAATAGATTCTAAACTAGACTTATATCTAACCAGTGGTCACCTATTTACAACACCTATCTACCGAACACTTACAAACAAAACATCTATTTGCTCATTTATTTCTTCTTGTTTTAGATCATCTTGTTTTTCACTTATAAAGTTAGACGAATTAAATTTGGAAGAAAGTTAATAGACAAAATATGCCATTTGCTTTAATACTTTTGAGGTTAGCATGACCAAGTATGACCAGTTTTTCGTATTTTTAACACAAATATTGTTCGTCAATTCCATCACTAAGGCAACAGAAAAATCACCGGAGGGTAATTAATCTAGGTGGTTATGAATTTATTGGTTAAAACCTCGGAAATTGTCAAATAAACACTAACTAAATTGATTTTGGCCGATATTGCAACAATAACCAACAATAAATATATGAAGAGAACACAAATATCAAATTCCATCCAGTTGACATTATTTTGCGATTTTCCTGCTTCAAACGACATATCTACGTCACTATTTTCAGCAAAATATCAATTATGTACCACTGCAATTGGAAAAACTTTTTCTGTTAGTAAATCGGGTGTACCCTCGAAAAAAATATTACTGCTTGGCCAAAAACCAATTAAATCACTCAAGAGGGCTCCAGTGATGCAATATCAGTCAAAATCAATTTATCGGTGTACGTAGATATTTTGGTAGATACCTATCATACATTGGGAAAAAAATGAGAATATTGCAAATTTAATTTTTGTGGAATGTGTGCTGTTTTTCAAATGAACTCTTCGCATAGGTATTTCAACCACTTCAAAACTGGGGGGTCAGAACTGACGGGGTAGCAACGCGGATGGACTATTTTTAATTTCAAAATACCGATTTTCATATCAAATTCAATTTCCGAAAACACCGATTTCTTTAATCGATGTTGACAGATTTTTTAATTATCTCACACGTAACAGAAAAACAGGGTATGCCATGAAAATGATTTCGGTGTGAAAACCGTGTTGAGGACTTTGAAGCAGTCGACGTTTCGCGCTGTGTTGCAAGAGGCATCTTCAGGACTAAGTTATCAACCCTACAGTCGACTGCTTCAAAGTCCTCAACGCGGTTTCCACCCGGAAATCAATATATCATTGACTCAGACCGCGGAATTCTACAATCTAGATGACGGAAAGAAAATTTGATACAGAAATTGATCCTCCAAAAACTACGCGCCCAAAGATAAAAACAAACAGTTTCTGTCCCGAATGCTTTACAGTGACAAATCAAAATGTTATATAAAAATACATCACGGAAGGTTTCTTTTTTTTGTTTTGGCTCACAAAACAAACAAGTTTTCTTTTTAAGAATGTAACAAATGTTTATAGAATTTCAATAAACAAATAATTGGGTACATTTGTAGTCGTGCTATTGCAACACACACCGAAATAATGCTGACCAGAACTAAAATTGCATAATTTAATTTTAATTGCCTTATGTATATGGTCCACTCAGATATTTAAATAATAACATTACTGATTTGCTATGCAACAATTGCCTATTTTTGTAATGAATTGAACAATAAAAACTACTGACAATCAATAACCAGTTTAAATGTTTTCCGTATTAAAACTTATATACTAAGTTAAAGATATTGTATGTTATCAATCATCATATCCAAACTGGTTGATTTTTGGGGAAAAAACTTCTGATCTATCTATAAATGTGGTTTATTATGAACACGCGAATATGTGCGTACATTACAACGAATTTTTAATAACTTTAACCTGTTAAAATACATTTTAAACAAGTCAATAAATAACAACCTTGTTAAATAATAATATGAAATACGATTGTATTTTAATTTGGCATGCTGATAAGTAGTTAGTACAAAGTGCACATATCACCGAATAATAATGACTCAATCCCCATAAATATACACCATAAAGAAATCGCTACTCAAGAATTTCGTAAGAAATGAAAATAATATATATTTTCTAAGAATTTTTGCCCTCATATAATATAGATAAATAAAGCAAAGTACAAAAAAGGTACCAGGGACCGGTTGTATACCTGAACGACTTCAATAACGTCGGTCATTGACCAAGTCCCCTCTCTATAGCATCATAATCAATGGGCATGCAGTACACACCCTTTTACTACCATAGTAATCCCATTGTCGCTAAACAATTGGTACAAATTCACGAAAAAAATAATAGGATAGATTCAGATGACGTGACGGCAATTAAATTCACATTCCTGTTAGGTTTGTGAGTAATATTATTTTAAAGCTTATAATTCCAACAGTAACCTTTCCAGTGAAGTTTACCTGTCAACAGATTATAAAATGACATCATCTATATAGCAGGTACTTACTTTAATCGGAAAATTATTACTATGTAAACAGTTACTAATAAAAATTGTTATTCCACCATAATTGGTTGGTTATTTAAAGGTATCCATTAATATTTTATTGATTTGACAAAGTGAAAGTGTTTGTAAAAATGGTTGGACGTTTATAAGTTAACAATTAAGTAGGAACTTATTAAATCGTTTTCCTTGTTTGAATCGGCTTCTCGTATATATGACGAAGTAAACTTGACAATTTTTTTTAGATAACTAACAGTTAATCTTATCTACATTTCTCAGTATCCAACCGCAAAATATATCCAAATCCTCCACAAAAACGTAACCTCCAAAATAATCAATTGGACTCGCCCAATTTTCACCGGCCGAACACAGAGAACGCGCTCATTTGCAACGTACGTGAGAACGTAACAAAATATCGTCGGTTTTGTAATACGATCGATGTCATTGAGAGAAATGCGGTAAACAATTCAGGTGACCACCGGACCGTTAAATATTGTTAATTTACAACGTAAAATAACAAATAATTCGGAAAACACAAACCGTTCGCTCTCATCGGCAGCTTGGGAGGCTTCAGCCAACTTAGCTGTAGCTGTGGCCAAACGTTCTTCGGAACGCTCCAAGTCTTCCTCCAAAAGTTGGATACGCCTGTTCAGGGCAGCGACTTCAGACTCAGCCTGTAAACAGAAAAAACAAACGAATAACAAAGATTCAATGGGACTAACAGTAATTCTTAAGGCTATTTACGATAGTTTTCTCTACTCTATTAAGAGATATGTTCAAAAATGTGTTGGAGTCATATATGGGGCACTGTCAAGTTTAAAAGAACTAAGTTAAGCCACATGGTCATCAAAAAACAGAGGACCAATGGGAGAATTGAAGAAACTGTAATTCCTTATCATATAAACTGCTTATCAAGGGATAGAAGAAGTTTCAAAGCGTCCAAAGGAGAAGTTTGCAAATATGAATCCATCTTTTATAATTTGTTTGAAAAACTCTGCCCACAACGTCACTATTTCTAAATAATCCATGGCATCATCAATTATTGTTCTAAATTCATGGAATGATTTGTCAAACGACTGCGACATGTAGAAAGCAGTGTTCATCTATAAACATACCTCGTTATCAGTACATCGATGCGAGATAAAAAAATGTAGCTAATTTAAACAAGACTACGTACTCGTATTCTCGCTCCTTATGCATTGAAAATTTATGTTAATATTACGAGGACCAGTATTAACAACACACATATGTGCATTCCTTAAAGGTCAATGATGTAACCGTCATGAGGAAAAGAAAACAGATTTGAAGAACACAACAACCATCATGAATATAATTTAACAATATATTTGTAGTTACGTCTGGAGTTATTCCATTTGAAATTAAAAGAAAACAATTGAAACGCAACAAGTGCAACCACCTTACAAGATGAAACAATACAAAATAATGGTCTTCCTTGTTAACGACGTCCATTGTTTCTTCGCCAACAAAACGATATCTATTGTTGAAATTATACTTCCGTATTTGGTATATTTGCTCAGTAAATAGATATTCGAAATGGAAATTGATGATTTTTTTACGTAACCGCTCGAGTGGTTTGTTAAATTTGAACAGGAAGGAAGTATGGTTTCCACAACTTCCGCCAACAAATGGTGAAGGTAAACGTAACCAACCCTTTTCTATAGAGTTTATAAAGAGGTAATGCCAAGTACACACAAGGCATGGGTAGTAAATTCATGACCTTAGAAGGTCACACCCCTTCCAGAATCCTTCAAACAGGTCTATTTTTTATAGAAAAGCGACATTGAAGGATGCGCAACAAGGAACCTGTAACCCGAAGATGCAAACTGACATATGTCAAAAAATGACTCATTACTGACAGTTGTGATTCACGATCGATGACGTTCGGCCAAATTTGCAAATTTCAGTATTATCTCAATGAAAAATGCGAGCAATTACAAGAAGGAATGTCGTATACATGTGTTATACCGAAGTACATACAGTTATGTGACAACAAGTGTTCTAGGAGTTTTTACACCGTTATTGGTATCGGAAAAATGTGTATTTTAGAAAAAAATCGATGATGCGTTAAGTCAGAGGTTTGTGACGAAATAAGGCGTTATTAAATAATATTCGGAATGCGGCGATAACCGGGATTACCATCAGATAAGTCGATATTATAAGCTTACTTCTTCACGTCGCATAACTTCGTTCTGAAGTCGTTTATTATATTCCTCGCATTCGTCTTTATACCGTTCCATTTCCTCCTTGGCCTGCCTCATTTTTTTCTTAAGCACATCGAGAAACGTGCCCTGCGGTATTGTCGTCGTCATTTTCACGTTATTCAGTTACACACCGCACACAAAACACCGAAATCCGTACACCGTACGCGACTGTATAGCAACTGGGTGAGCCGGTGGTTTCACACAAGATGGCGGTCGACGCACGCGTGCCAACACACCTATCGGCGGTTCCTCCAGTTTGAATAAAGGCGCGGCCGATGGCGCTGTTTTCCGACCCGTGCGTCGCTATTTAATCAACCGAAACGGTATCAATGAATGATGCATCTATCATAACCGATTTCCAATTTTACGGAGAATAACATGAGCGTGAGTTTGACCGAATATCTTCGACGATTAGCCGCTGTTGCCAGGTTGGTATTGGTTGTTGATAACGTTCGTCATAATAAATTTTAAAATGAATCAGCGCTCGAATGACCATATATGGAATTCGTGCTTTTCTGTCGATGAAACGCCATATGGTTTGCGTTCTAAATACTCCAAATTGGAAGATAGACAACGAATAGGCTCGAATTGTGTCGTTCATAAATCAATTGACCACCAGAGAGCGCTCATTGTGCGTTAATTTAGACGTGTTAGCGAAGAACGGCATTGGGTATTAAAACAAATAATTTTAATGAGATAGACATCCCGGCCCGTGCAGGAATGTTAGTTTGTGTTGGTTTATCAGTATTGATATACAGTATACACAAACAATTATTGCGTTGTTTGTTTAGTATTGCGTTATAGTTATGCAAACAATAAATACACTTTAAGTTTGACTCATAAACTTTTAAGGCCGGTACTCTCACTATCTATTACTTATCCATAGGTTAATCTATCGCACACTTAATTGGAGATGAAAATACAGGCCCTAATTTTGATTTTAAACATATTTATTTTTTAAATACAAAGCTAATCACCTTGAGTCGATTGAATAGTGTATTTTTTTATTATGTTGTTTTTTACAATTCGCATTTAGCGTAAATCTGTTGATCTAAAGATGAACATCAGGATTAACAGTAATAGTACGCCTACTAATTTTCATGTTTCCCGTGCGTAGTAACAAAAGAACTAAAAAACACCCAAATGAATCATCATGCTTTTGTTTGCTTCTTCTTCTTTAAGTTCATGGTCGACGTTTTTAATATCTAATTTCAAATATGTACCTATATATATTGTGCCTTCAAATAAATTCTCAATTAGAGCAAGCTGTTCTTTTATTATTAAAGTTGGCAACACGCAATAATGACGGGAGGGACATATCCATTTTACAATTTGATTGGTCACAGTTTGCTTTTTAAGTTCAATAATTTGATAGATGTCAGTAAGAATAATCATTAATAGAAAAACACTGTATAAGTAAAATTATTTTTGACTATCTTTATTTGAATTCAAATTGAGTGGTAAAAGGCATTTAGTAATGATCTAATTTAATTACTATTTCGCTGACAGTGATTAAAAAACAAGGTACATATAAATAATTCATACTATGTACGCGAATTTTTATGAAATGGCCAAAACTTGTGTACATTGTTGATGTATCACAATGGAGTTATTTGCATTACACTTTGCATTCCTTTCCTTTTGGCGTCATGGAATAAATTAAAAAATAATAAGTGTGCGAGTGCTACAAGTACAGAATGCATATAATATATATTTATAATAAATTATCAATTAATGTATTGATTTCCTCAATGACTGTTAATTAAATATCTCCAAGCAGTTAAGATATGTTATCAATTAAAAAATTATAAAGTATAATTTTTGGAAGTTGAAAATAAATATTATTTTCTATAAGTTTCTATATTATTAGAATTAATTAAATAAGGATAAAATATAAAAGTCTTTATTTCACTTTGGTTTGTTTTGAAAGTGCGTGTTTCCATATTTATTTATAGCTACTTATATCTCTTCAAAGATGAGAAAAAATATACTTCCTGTGTCCAATAACGCCGTTTTCATAAAAATAAACAATAATAACAAGTGATTAAATTATAATTACATTGCCATTAAAATAGCACCAAACCAAACCATTATAAAACTAATTACAAGTGAAAACAATAGACTTTTTCCTAGAAGTTTTAGCTTTCTACATTATGTATTCAGAGCATATATATTGTCGAATGTAGTACTTTCTTTCATTAATCCTCATAAATAGTTTTTATGCGAGTAGTTTTATGGCATATAGAGGAAATGCAGATATGAGCATGGGTGTGAAGTTCAGTGAAGCCGAATTACAGTTACAGTTAAGCGTAATTCTGGTTCGTGGTCGACTTTGAAAATAAGCCATCTAAAAATAGTGACTTGGCTTTCTAAACATTTTACACTTCTGGACGTACCCTTTTCAATTGCGTGTTCATAATATTGTGTAGCTCGTTTCGGATTATGGAGAACTTCATCAGGGTGTCGGAACTGAAGATGGAACTGCCAAAGGCAAGGCCTGGATAATCGGCGCATCGCCTGTTTCTTCTTCTCGTTTCTCTTTCAGCAACAACTTCGGTTCTTTCGGAGGTACATCTCAGTCTAGCTAACTCTTCCGTTTCCGGGTCTTCGCATTCTTGATCGCTTTGACTGGACCCTTCAGCTGCTGGCCTGAACACCAGAGACATATCTGGTGATTCAGTTTTTCGTTTCGTGGACGGATTATTCGTGTACGTTTCATCACAATTGGTAAGATCTACTATATCACTTGGTTCACTTGAGGCACTCGGGATCACAGTTGTTTTCAAACTTTTCAACGTGACAGCTCTGTCACTTTCTAGGTTAGGTACTACAACCTGAGTATTTTTGTTATCTGTTGGTGTTACTGTCGGTTCCAGGGTTTGCTTTCTTCGAGTGCCATTATTTCGAGGGTGATGTTGGTGTCCACGTTTCCTCGTGTTCCCTGGTCCGACTCTTTGAGACATTTTAACACTTTCGTCTTTTCTCGGTAATCATCTTGTTTTGGACTAGCGCTGCAGTCCAACGGACTTCTTCCACACTACTGACGATCGTGGGGCAACTTTGAACCCAATGCGCAGTTTCTATTCGCGCGACTGCGTACACCTAAGTTATAGGCAACCCACCGTCCACAAAATTCAAATTGTAAAGCGGTAATTTACAATGCATTAGGCCGAGAACAAATCGAAACGAATAGAATTGATACGATGAGAAGTAGATTTAGGTCGGCACTTAGAAAAATATGTCAATAGAGTAAAATGTTAGCGAAAAATCAATTTTATACGAACGCGTCGCGGCGCTGTTACGTCAGCGTACGTCCAGGCCAAGGCATGGAGCCATATTTGGACGCTGTTACAGACTCAAACTATAAATAACTTTTATATTATACAAGCATGGGTTTCACGAATAGTTAAAACATTACGCTTATTACTCCTCGGACTCTTGTTCTACCACATGTTTCCTTGAGTCTTTTTTAGCTATCTCAGAATTCCAATTAGCGCAATTTTGAAATATCGAACGTTCATTGATTATTTCATCCTTCAGAATTCCGTTCTGATCAATTAAATAATTGTCTTCTAATTGATATTAACTTCCTTCTTAGTCTAAGTAAGACGCAAACTCAACCAAAATATGAAATTCGAGTACATAACATTTTTTAAGAGAGAGAAATGTTAAAGTAAATAAACTTACATTTTGGAGGGCCTTTTCCTTCTCTTCCAATTTAGTGTTGACTTGACCAAGGGATTCTTGTGTGGTGTCAAGTTCATTCTCAATGGTTTGGATCTTCTTCTGGAGGGCGCGGGCTTCTTCCTCAGCCTGAAAGAAGAAGAAGACTTAGTTTTTCCTTTTTTTGCGAGGAGACGATGCATACTTTTTCGGCACGAAGGTTGGCATCCTTGGCCAATTGTTCCATATGCTTGGCCCTATCCAAAGCATTGTCCTTCTCAAGCTTCATCGCTTGCATTTTCTTCTTGATCGCGTCCATTTTGGCGGTTGTTGAGTGTCTGTCTTACCGTATATGAAGAACTGCAAAAGAAGAAAGAGGTTTGTTTTTATTTTGCTGTTTTGTTATGTTCTTTTGGTTGTGTAAATGAAAGTATAGGCCGAAAGAAAACATGTACCCCGGTTAAGGTCAATATAGAGATACAAATTGCGTTAAGTAGGGCATGGATGAATCAACGGATGAAAATTCTTGTAAAGGTATCTTTGTGCGTCAGTATAACTGGCGCCCGTATCAGAAAGAAAGTGGCGTATTGGATTCAGTAAAAAATGCCGAGCAAGAGGATTCTTCGGCTTGTCTTGTTTGCGCCATATGTTTGTTGTGACTCACCGATGCAGTTCTGGGTAAAGGTCGTCCATGAAATGAGACCATCGTATAGATGGTCATTTTTATCATTTTTATTTATTATCATTGTATAACAATTTATAATGCAGGATAAAATAGGTATTGGTTACCAAACAATTTGATATTTTATTACATCATTAAATTCTGTTTGTCTATTAAACATGTAAAAAAGAACAATTATTTAATGTTAAAATCAATTTAAAAAATTTATTAAATTGCGTTTTGTTCAATAATTAAATTAATGTTTGAATTTTTGTAAGTTATTATTTAAATATTGAGATGTATCAATTTAAATTATCCATATTCGGAAATTGCGTAAATGCATTAAGTTGCATAAAAACATTTGAGACATGCATATATTAATGGATTATATGGTTTAGTGATTTATTTAAATAATAGTTTAGGATAATGTGCATTTTTAATAGTTTTGTGGGTGTATACAATTTACGAAATACTTGAATTCCATTTTGAGTGTTCGCCAATTCTATTTTTAATCATAACAAACGCTTTATATGTAATGTATATGCATAATATTTGATTACTTTCACATATTTTGATACTGTAACAAATATTATTAACTCAAACTATATTAAGAAGGAAAACAGCATCTTACAATTAAAATTGTTATGTGTTATATACATAATTATCAAAAGTAATATACATCTATTCCGCATTTTAATAGAATTAAACTATGGTTAAATGAGTAAATAGTAAAGGGGTTTAAAATTTTAGTGCTTTGAAGTGTACAGTAAGCTATGGGGATTTTAAAATAGACCAGAAAATTCGCTATATTTAAATTTTGATCTCGTTTCCCAGAAACTAAAATAAGCACTTGTAACTCTAGACCTATATCAGTGGGTGTCTAATATTTTCCTGTTACTTACTAACTCTTTATAGGTTAATTTCAATAGCTTTCTAATCAAAAATTATTGCCATATTGTTAAAAAATTAATCTTAATCTTAAGATTAAGGAAATATGGTAGTTATTATATTATAACTAACAGTATTTTTCTTTTAAAAAATCAAGAATATTTTATTCGGTTAAGTCAAAATTTCTATTGGTCTGGGGAGTGTTAGAAATTTGGAAAATAACATCAAAGGTGTACTTACAAGAACGCGAATGTGCAACACGGTCTCAGGACGACTGAACACTAGGCTAGCTATCAATTTACGCAGAGGTGTCCATTCTGGGATTTCGCCCCACCAATGGGGGGACCAGTGCCCCGCTAAGAATAGCGCTCCACTAAAATATACAGAGGGTTTCTCAAAATGTTCCTTGATTTTGCTCGCACAGATTAACGCAATACACTGCGAAAATTAAATGGTTTTTCTTTAATTACTGAAGATGTTAATTACTTAAACTTAAGTGAACATCGTTTAGATAAAATATTGCTTTGTTAATATTATCCTTCAATTGCTGTTAGTATCTATTATATCATTTATGATATTGTTATTAGTTATTAGACGTTATTAGTATTATTACTATTATGCAGTAGGATGGTCCTTCATTATAAAAAAAAAAAAACATATAATTACTTTATCCATTTCTGTGCCATATCTGCCATATCTGTGATTTAGTCAAAATAGTTTAATAATAATTTAAAGTAGAGAAAAATGTGAATAATTAATGACTATGAAATTTTTTGGTTAAAAATTAATAGTGTAGCTCCATGAGCAAATTATATTTGACCGAGATCGGTCGTGTCTGCATTTATATAAAATTAGTTAGCCAGGATTTGACAGATATTTTTATTGTAATGACAGTAGGTAGTGTCAAAAGCTGATGTTTTGACAATACCTACTGTCAATAGTTTCAAACTATCTGTCAAATGCTGGCTAACTAGTTTTATTGAAAAGCAGACACGACCGATCTTCATCAAATAGAATTTCATGCGGTTAAACTATTAATTTTATATATAGTATGTTAAAGTCATGTGTCTGGCCACATCAGACTTCTTGGTGAATGTCTTTTTGTTGCATTAAATGAGTGTAGTTTATAAGTAAAAATATTTCCTTTAATTCGTCTAAATACTTAAATATAAGTAAGATATAAGTAAGATAATAATATTTTCTCGTGTATTATATTTTGTTATTCATAAACCTTTGTTTATACATTTACATTTTCAATTTAAAGAAATTAACAAAGCTGAAAGCTTACAAATGTTTTCTAGATCGTTATTACTTCGTTTGAAACGTGTATATTTCTTCTGTCAACATCCAATTTTAAAATTTGGTAATAGAATATTTGTTATCCACTTTGGTGCGAAGAAGATTTAAAAATCGTTCCCATTAAAGTTTTCCTGGAAATCACTAATAAGCGAGATCCCCATGGTAAGCCTCGAAATTGAGTCACCCGGTATATTGCGCAATGTGCACATTTTCTTATTTTTATTTTCGCCTATACATACAGGCTGTTTCATACGACTCCAATACCCCAATATTAAGAGTTCTTTTTCCTAATGGAATACCTATATGTGGACTCATGTGTGAAATCGCTAAATTATAGGGTAAGATAGTATCACTTGGCGTCAATAATTTGAGTATTTTACCTTCCTAATAAATATACCTAAAATATCCCTCAAGCGAACCTTTTTACTAATATTCCTGCCCTTGCCAACATCAAATCAATCAGGGGGGGTTGTATAATTAATTTTATTACCACGATTTCTCCGGTTGCTGAAAAAAATCAGGTACGATGAACCACTGGCAAAAGATCTTAAGAAATTGTCAAAACAGCAAATTGCAATAGTAAAAGCGAAAGTCTGACATTGAATTATATTATACTGTTCATATGGCTCGATTCGACCCAGTGACCGACTTGCTTAAGATTCAGCCGACACCAACGCAAATGATAACATTATTGCGATTATCAACCCTTGCCTGCACCCCATAATCGATAATCTTCCAGTATGACGTTCGTCCACTCTTAAAATTTCATCGTACTGCTTTGAAATTTTTTTATCTGATGTAAAACAGGTGACATTTGTCGATAGGCACGATTATCACATCAGGTTTGTTTATTCTTTATAAGGAATACGTACCGGTATTATTAAACCCGCAAGGTTGTAAACCTATGTAACGTTGTAAATCTAATCTGGTGTAATTAATTTATTTATTCTGTTTTCTAGGTCGGGTGATGCCATTTTCAAAACTCCGTGCGAACTTATATCAAATGCCGAGAAAATGAGGTTTCTGAAATACTTCAATTATTCAATATTTGTTTCTTTGAATAAGAAGTCAAATTTTAAAACGTAAACAAATGATAGACCATCTGTATGCAAATTGGTATTTTTTTATGCCGTCCGTAAAATAGTACCGATTACTGTACAGTATGCCTGTTGAAAACAGTTTGTCTGAAATTTGTGGTGCTCTAGTAACCGAATAACGTGCTTATGTATACCAATAATGTAGTAACAGAATACATTTAACCCCGTGGCACATAACACATAAGGTAAATCTGAACAGAATGCTAAACGTATTCTTTTTACTTTATCATACGTAGTATGGTAAAGTATTGTAATCATGCCGAAAAAAAAAATTGAGATTTTAGCGGAAATAGGTCTTTTTGGGTCCCCTGAACATTTTTGACCAAGGTACAAAAAAATGTCTGTGTGTGTGTGTGTATGTGTGTGTGTGTGTGTGCGTATGTGTGTACTTGATTTTTGTGACGACGATTCCGGAGAAACTACTAAAGGTATCGGGACGAAAGTTCATATTTAGAAGTTTTATGACCAAACTTAGAGCTGAAAAGCTTTTGGTTCAAAAGGGTCCAAAGGCACTGGTAGTTTATTCTAAGCCTTTTTCAAGGATTTTGCAGATGAGCCGCCATTTCTGTAATTTCGTCAAAATAGTTAAATAATAACTTAAAGCAGAGGAAATTTTGAATAATTTATGCCTATGACATTTTTTGGTAAAATTAATAGTTTAGCTGCAAGAGGAAATTCTATTTGATCGAGATCGGTCGCATCTGCGTTGATAGGAAACTACATAGTAGCCAGGATTTTGACAAATATTTTTTTGTGCTATCACCACAGAAATGTCTATGGCTGTCACCACGCTGTCACACTCGGAGAACCGCTATGGAACGTCATCTACAGTGTCATGAACGAATATATATCGGTCAGATTTTTTTTTTTTTTTTTTTTTTTTGACTTGTTTATTTTACGTCGGTCTAGTTCCGCAACTTAGGCCAATCACCGACGCTGAGGGCAGGCTACACACACCCAGGAATTTTGTCCTACTGAAGGAATTCCAACCTCCAGTAAGAGTTCTTTTTTTTTTTTTTTTTTTTTTTTAATTTTTTTTTTTCTTTTCGAATATAAATCTGTCAGAATTTGAATTAGCTTTTTAAACTTGACATTTCGTAGAAGTGGTATCAACCTAACATTTTCTATACCGAAATATAACCATTTTAAATTTTTTTTTTTAAATACGTATTTCTCAAAATGCAACACAAAAAACGTTGATGTCACTTCTGCCGAAAACAACATAGCGCGACTCGCTCACATGCGACGACGACGCTCCGCCATCGGTGACGCGCCGCATCACCACTCGTTGTGCTATTCCGTACTTTCGGCACTTGTGAGATAAACAACTATTATTCTGATGACAGTAGGTAGTGTCAAATGCTGATGCTTTGACAATACCTTCGATTGATACTATTGACTATCAAAATATCTGCCAAATCCTGGCTAACTAGTTTAATTTTAATGCAGACACGATTTATCTCAGTCAAATAGATTCTCATGCAGCTAAACTATTAATTTTATATATTGTATGATAAAGTCATGTGCCTGGCCACATCAGATTTTTTTTTAATCAAAGTGTTTGTTTTGTAGGTTACTCGTCTTATCATGTAAAGACTGCGGTGGAAAATTAAATTTTTGTACCACCATGCTTTTATTGCGTATACAAAATTAAATTTATTGAATTATATTGTATTTATACATATTTATAACCGCGAAAAAGGCGTCTAAAGAACATTTAACGGCCAACAGAGTTATTAGATTATTTATCTACGAGACACATATAATAAGTTCATTGCATCGTATCTATGACTATATAATCCCCAATACCCATCATGATACACGCCAATGATTATAATGACAATAGCGTTGTATAATAACAGTTTGTTCAAATAATGATTTCATTATTTGAACGAACTGTCATCATTATACAACGCTAGTGTCAGTCTGTTAAAACCAATTCACAATTTTTCGAAAATCTTCGTCAGGGGGGCGAAAAAGTGAACCGATTTATTTATGTTCGAGTAATATCTCATAAACCGTTGATGTTACTGTTAGACGTTTATTACGATCTACGATTTATTACGAACCTAAAAATCAACCTAAAAATTATGCGTTGATTTGTAAACAATTGCATCAAATCAAATTCAAAATTCCACGGGACCAAACCAGTCGATGAATAAAAAGCTTTTAACCGGTTTTGATAATGATCCTGGTCCTATAAACTTGTATACTCTTTTGTTCATATAAAGTAAAAAGATCTTGTATCTTCTTGATATTTTTTGATATACTTCAAGAAAATAATGCGGCATGATTGTGTTTGATGCCACATTTGTCAATGATAAAATACAACTTCGCAGTTGTCACTGTATTTTTCTCGTCATCTCTTTGAAATTGGGCAACTTGAGGAAAACCAGTGATAACTTTGTAAAATGATGTATTATTTTATGTCAAGCGACCCCCGATATTTGCAAGATATCAGAGATAAGGTAGGTATTTATTGATCAGTTTTGAATACGATGTTGATCCACAACTGTATTTCTTGCACCCTGGATACATTTCTGCAAACGCCTGTATAAAAGAGACTTAAGAGAAAACAAAAATCCAGATTTTGCAACGAAGAGGAAGAAGACTCATCTGAAAACCTATTAGAATTCCAATCAGAAAGTTTCAAGAAGGAAGGAAACCTTGGAAATTGAAATCCCACAATAAAATTCCTGAAGGAAAGGCTGATAGAAACACATCTTGTAAAGACTTAGACAAGGGTGCAATGGTAAGACATACGTCTACAGTTGTCGATCATGGCGACCAACAAACAATCAAAAACTCTAGACCAAATAGAAAAAATAGTTAGTATTTACAGGTTAATAATATGGTGACTTACAGGCCGGATGTAAACTTTATATAAATTAAAAATTACAGCCACAACCTGGACTTGAACCAAGGGCCTAGCTAGCACAAATTAATTTTAATACAGTTTGACATTTTGATTTAAGTTTTTGTACAAAGTTAACGGCCGGTTTCATAATAATGTTAAAGTGATTTTAAGAAGTCGACTTTAGCTTTTAAATCAGTTTCATAATCCAATTTTAAAGACAATAAAGTTAAAGACAAGTGGGAAAATCATACATTTAACTTTTTTTTATTTTCTTTAAAATTGGAGTTGAAACTGATTCAAAAGTTAAAGTCTACTTCTTAAAGCCTCTTTAACTTTCTTATGAACCCGGCTGTTAACCTTGTACTTTAACACTATGAAGAAAATCTACTACATTTCCCTAAGTAGGCTAAAATGAAAGCTGGAAAACCGAACCTCGAATAGAAAAAAAATGTAACAAAACTCTGAGAACTGGTTAATTGCTCATTGCTTTTCGCTTCATACATATTATATCACGTCGTTTTTGATATCATTACAAAGTTGGAAAAACGATTTTTTGTTTGTTTGTAGATGTTTGTAGACAGGGCCTTCTTTTCATAATGGGGGTTCCAAATTTGTAATCTACAAAGAAACCACTATTGAAATTAATACCCCTTCATTTTGCTCACTGTTATTATTAATATATCTCATATTAATTTCAATCGTTTTCTCAATTACAACAGGAAACTAAAAAGCATCCCCGCAAAACACGATAACCCAATTAAAAGAAAAATAATTTTCCACTGAAAAATACTATTTTCCAGCTATATCCACGAAGCAGAACATTTTGAGAATCACTCCAACATGTGCGAGCTATTTATATTTTTGAAAGTGGTGTTGAGGGGAATCCTGGATATGGTAGGGAGTAGGAGGAGCCTTTCGGGAACGTCGGGACGTCGTTAGAACTCAACTCCAGCAGCTTCTGAACACCTTCAGGCGCAGGTAGGTGCGTGTTTGACGCTACGAAAAACGCTAACTCTTTCTTTTAACCAAAGCGCGCAGTGTGATTTTCCAAAACTAATCCCCCACAGAACACCCCGTCCATATATATGTCATAATATAGCCCTTAATTACATCTACACGTATCCACTCTGATAGATAGACAAACACGTATTTTGAATAATCCAACAGCACCAACTACAAGAAACGCACAAAAAATCGACAAACAAACAAAGTAGAAGTTTACAAAAGCACACAAATTATAATACGATATTATATTACAGGCTAGCTCACATGACCATTAGCGGAAAAAGTATGCAGCGCCATCTTGGTTTTAGTTACAAGTTACAGTTTTCGTGAAATCAGTGTTATTTATATCTACGTTGTTGTGCGCGAGTGGTGTCAATGGATTTAACTTCTAAATATGGTTAATCTATGCTTTTTTAACACGATGCTGAACTTCAGTTTCGCGGAAAATAGACATGGCCGCTGACGCTGTTGGAAATTATGTCACGTCCGCCATTTTTATTTTTTGCGTAATTTAAAAGTTTGCGAATTCCGAAATTCAAATTGTATATATCTGCCGACAGTTTTGATGACCTTGAAATTTTCTTATTTGGGTGTTAAATGATCGCTATTTGACAGTTTGCGATGTGTATATCTTATTGAAGGTTATTGTGTGCAATTGCCCTTTTTATTTTTTTGCTCGAATTACGAAATATCTTCGATGTTTATGTTGGTGCTTTGCCAGAAGATTTCTAAGAATAACATTTTTCTAATACAGACTTAATCTTTTTTTCGAATGAACGCTCAGGTTGGCGAAAGTATACAATTTATTTTTTTACAATATACTTTTTTATTGCCATTCATACTATATAATTTTTAGATTAAATTATTTGTATACAGTGTGTATCATGAGGTGAAGATATTTAAATAACTAATGTTTTTAACGTGTACAAATACTTTGACTACAACACATCTTAAGTGGCTTACATCTTCACTTCAAGAATAACAAACCAAAACACCCTGTTAGAAAAATTATATTCTTTTAGATAATTACAAAAATACTCGTCACAATAACATTCAATATATAAATACAAAAATGCATAATAGTAAAATTCAAAAGATTTGTTTATATTTTAACAATTCTACAAGATTTGGTAGGTACGTGATCATATATTTCACTGCAAAAACACTTCTATTTTTGGACACAGTAATAAACCGATTACCAAGTATCAAATTTCGGTTCAGGCGCGATTTCAAGATCCCAAAAATTTCGCAATCCGATGAAATGCAGTACACCCCAATAAATAACGATAGGTGATATTCCCTCGAAAAAATTCAAATATGGGTCGACTTATTTATACACCAATCTTTCGGCCGTTGGACACCTACGCTTATTTGCGTCCTTATCCAACACCGTTTGGGCGCGTACGTCGATTTCAGTCGCCGAGAAACGGTTGTGCGTTTCACGAACGCCACTGGAAGATCAGGAATGTCGCATCTAAACTAGGAGTGAGCTATTTTCAGGACCCAGAGCAGCGCAGTCAGACGGCTTGATAGCCACCGTTTCTGTGAACAATAACTGCCTCCCAGAAACTTCTATCCGGTACAAATAAATATATCCTTGTTTCGCAAACAATATTTGGAACAACACTAAACAATATAGAATTTCAAAACATTTCAAATGAAATATTTTGAAAATAGAACATATTTTTTGATCAATGTGAAATCTTCAAATTGAACTAAAAGCCTCGATGCGGGAGACTGGGCGGCCAGTTTATGAAACCCTGTCTATCGAATTCTTTCCGTGCGAATGGGGCTAGTATTTATTACCAATCGATTACCATCAAATTTCTCGCTGTTGTATCAGTGGAAAATTCTCCCACACCGCATTTCCTTGATCAGAAATCGAATATACAACTCACCATTTACATTTTAACGAAAATAGAAAATTCCAAAAGCTTTATTAGTTAAAATGCTGCAGAATAACTTGAAGTGGTAGTGATAATGACGGGTTTCTGGTGACCATCATAGCCAATTTTGAGATAAAACAGCTCCATTTCACTTCCCCCATTTCCTTAACAAACCAAATATTTGTTCAGTCAGGTTGTTGATTTTCTTCAGAAGCTATACTGTGGTAGACATTTTGATTCAAATTTCAATTTTGGGCTATTTTTCTGAATATTTTTTGTCTTGACCAGAACTCAGAGCGCAAAAATAGTGGAGAAGATCAAATCTGAGGACACATTAAACTCCATCAAAAACATGAGCTTATACTAACTTTGTTGTATCTCATTTAGATAATGACATAAATCAAATATTTGCCCAAAAGATGCTACCGAAGTAGCTTGGTCACTCCACAGACTGCATATTCAGCAAAATATGTTTCCATTATAATACTAAAACCTCACAATTTTGCTTATTAACTTCAAAGGGATATTTGTTTAATAAAAATTGTTACATATAAGGACAATGATCGGATAATTTAATTAATTATCAAATTATGCTTTCTTCTTGCAGGAGCGGTTCGCAGTTGTTTCTTTTCGTCGTAAGAGAGTCCAGAAAAAGCAGCCAAGATGGACGCGATCAAAAAGAAAATGCAAGCGATGAAGCTTGAAAAGGACAATGCGGCGGACAAAGCCGATGCGATGGAGGGCCAATACAAGGACGCCAACGCAAGAGCCGAAAAGGTCAATGAAGAAGTCCGCGACTTGCAGAAGAAGCTCGCTCAGGTCGAACAGGACCTTATCACTAACAAGAACAACCTCGAACAGTCCAACAAACTTTTGGACGACAAAGAAAAGTCGCTCACCAATGTAAGCCATCCGTAAAACTTACAATTTTACGTTTATTACATTATCTCTGATACTTTCAGGCTGAATCTGAAGTCGCCGCTCTTAACCGCAAAGTCCAACTTATTGAAGAAGATTTGGAACGCTCTGAGGAACGTCTTGCCACCGCCCAAACCAAGTTGGCTGAAGCCTCTCAAGCCGCTGACGAAAGCTCACGGTCAGTTTTTCATCATTATCAAACATCATCACCTTTTACCGTCCGTCGGAAATCATCCTTATCACATGTTCTTCTACTTTCAGTATGTGCAAGGTATTGGAGAACCGTGCCCAACAAGACGAAGAGCGTATGGACCAACTTACCAACCAGTTGAAGGAAGCCCGTATGCTCGCTGAAGATGCCGACAACAAATCTGATGAAGTATCCCGCAAGCTGGCCTTCGTTGAAGACGAGCTTGAAGTAGCTGAGGACCGCGTGAAGGGCGGTGATGCCAAGATCATGGAACTCGAAGAAGAATTGAAGGTCGTCGGTAACTCTTTGAAATCATTGGAAGTATCCGAAGAGAAGGCCAACCAGAGAGTAGAGGAGTTCAAGAAGCAACTGAAGACCCTCACCGTCAAACTGAAGGAAGCTGAGGCCCGCGCTGAATACGCCGAGAAGACCGTCAAGAAACTCCAGAAGGAAGTTGACAGGCTTGAAGGTATAGTCAAAATTATGTTATGCAGTTTCTTCGCTAGATTATTCTTTTCAGTGCACTGCCAAAGATTCTACAATGGACGGTTGCTTATAAATGCTTTGCTTATACCTTATTTTGCTTCTTGTAGATGGTGTCCATAAGGAGAAGGCTAAATATCAAGGAGTGCTTAATGACATCGACAAGACATTTGTTGAGATGACTGCTTTGAGTAGCAATAAATAAGCTAACACTGCCAAGAACATTCTAATATTACTCAGCATATCTCACTTATTATTATTACTATTATATAGTTAGCATATTAATGTACATATTTACTGCTCACTTAACGTGCTTTTAGCTACTTAAAGCCAACTAACTCCAAATATATCGCAGCAGGTATGATTTCGTGTGAATTTGTATTATGTCGAACCTTGTGTTGTTTAAATGTCCAGTATATGAGTCCGAAAAAAATTTATAGCTATTTAAAAATGCGACACATACTAATTGATTATTGTTTTCAGATGAACTTGGCATCAACAAAGACAGATACAAGTCGTTGGCTGACGAGATGGACTCCACCTTCGCTGAACTGGCTGGTTATTAAAATGTGTAAAGAGTTGGATAACAACATTCAAAAAATCATAATTTATATTTATTTACCTCACGGTATTTTTGATTTCTAATATCTGTTATGTATCTGTTAATGTATATTAAACGTGCGTTTAATGCAAGGGCAAAGCAAATAAATGAATTACATTTCACACACTATGCGTATTAAGAGATAATACATCGAGATTTTAATATTGTAGTTGTAATGACCACTGGCGAAAAATAAATCTATTGTTTAGTTACTGTGTGTTTTAATTTCCATTTTAATTTGGTACATTTTTTTGGTTTGCAACAACATGTTAGCATTATTTATACTTAAATGCTTACACTCTAATTTTTACAAACTAAGAATGATTCTATTATTTCTATTCAAATGAATTATTTATTTAAAAATAAGAATAATGTTTTGAAATGAACACACGAAACATTCTATTATCATTTCCAAGACGTGAGCCGGCCCCTTTCAGGGGTTGTTATAGAGGTAATAATACTAAGAATATTGAAGCAACATTTTTTAAAACATTGCTTATATAATGTGGGTACCTAGGTACCAAAAGTACAGCAGCAAACTAAAATTAGTTGTAGGGTGCGCCGATGTCGTTTCTTTACTTGTTTCTTTAATTTAGAAGAGAATATCAATAACGAAATGTTTAACTTTTTTACTCAAAACCCAATGGAAGACGTTTGTAATCAAAATATTGCCACTTATGTGAACACATATATAAATTTTAACTTTGTGTAAAACAAATTGGTGTGTTCAAACTTATTGTATTATCGCAAATTGTCAAAATGTTATATTATAAGTTTTTCTAACCAAAAATGATAGGGAAACTTATCGGCACTATAAGGTAAATACTTGACATCTTGCTGGACATTTATGGGTGTTTTTGGGCAATACTTGTTATAGAGTTATCAGTTTTCAGTATAATTACAAACTTTATTTTTTCAGCCGGGCTGAAGTTAAAATGCACCTCACCGTAAAATAGTTATAAAAAAAATTGGGTGAACCGATTTTGCCTATTCGCAAACTTATCCTTACTTTTTAAGAGATAAGCTTGTATACCAAATTTCAAATCAATTACTTAAAAATTAAGGCAGTTATCGTGTACACGGGCAGACGGACAGACGGACGGACAGACATAGCTAAATCGATTCAGTTTTCAATGCTGATCAAAAATATATATATATATATATATATATATATATATATATACAAGTCTATACAAATGTTGTGACAAACTCGACATACCCTACCACAGTAAAAGTGGGGGTACTATAAAGATACTAAAGATCATAAAACTACTAAAAAAAACGTGGTAGCGCCATCTAATAAAAAATAGCTCAACCACTTAAGCGGCACAATGACAAATAGGGGGAGGCACATGCATTTCGTACTCCATTTTTAATTTATGATTGCCAAGCAGTTGACCAAGCAGTATATTGCGTATATTGCCAATTACACCATTACACCACACATTATTCGAAAAACGGTTTGTTAGCTGTCTACATGCACTTTATATTAATGAGCATTGCATTAACCCTCCAGCCGCGGCAACGGCGAAAATGCGGGAAAATGGACGGGGAAATCGCGTCTCCCGCGGCTGGAGGGTTAATATTTGTGTACCTTTGAAAATAATATTAATCATTTAAAAAATCAAAACAGGAAAATCCTATTTCAAAACAAACTGAGACCGGTCACGTGGGTGGCAAAATCGTGCCCTCTATCACCAATCATGTCGCATCGGTGACGTCACGCCCGTCCATAACCACTCCTTACTGCGATACGTTCTGGAGAAATATGAAGATTCCTCGTAAGATTCGTGTTCAAGTTTGAATAATTCATGTAGATATTGCCAATCGGACGTTGCTTTGTGTTGTGCAGTGAGAAAAACAAACCGACAAAATGCACAGCTTCACCAGACTCTTTAAAAAGAAGGAAAACCACGAGCAACCAGGCCCCATAACAATAGGAACTCCGACAAACGTAAACCATGACGTTCACGTTAGCAAAAACAAAGAAACCGGCAGATTGGAAGGTCTACCGTCGGCATGGCAGAGGCAGATACGATTCCAAATCACCGAGACAGAAAAGCAACAGAACCCAACGGCTGTTGTCGACGCAGTTAAATTTTACAATTACTCGATGAAGAAGAAAGACGATGAGCCATTTAAGATGATTACCGAGGATGGCATCCATGAGGAAACGGAAGCTATCGATAGATTTATGTACTCCAAAGATGCGCACAAAAGTAAAGATTCCGATACTGAATTATCGTCGGGTTCTGATAGTAGAAAGTATGTTTGTTTTAAATTTTGAGAGTTGTGTATTTACCAATGTCTTTTTTAATAGGGGATCTGCCGATGAAATAAGTGGAATACCAGACTTGCTTGCGAATAGTTCATTAGCAGATTCAGACAGTACATCAAGGTTAGTATTATATTACAATAACGTCAGTTTTCATTTATGTCAAAGAAATACAAGAAATACTATACAGTGATACCACAAGATACGAGTTTAATTCGTTCCGTAACCTTGCTCGTATGTCAATTTGCTCGTATCTCAAATAATAACAATGCACGAGGAGCAGGCCGTTCCTCGTATGTCAAATATCGCTCGTATTTCAAAACAAAACTTCGCTCGCTCGACAGCTCGTATCTCAAATAACTCGTATGTTAGGGCACTCGTATCTCGAGGTATCACTGTAATTAAATGCAGGGTATCAAAGCTTATGTGTTGTAAACATTTGGTCGTTGTCTGGCACAGGTTTTGCATTGTTGTGAAAATAAAAAAGAAGGTTGCGTCTAATATGAGTTGTTTGTAGGAAAACCTAATAGGAATATTATGAATCCCGAAAGTTCCACTTCACCTGAAAATAGTATTACTTATTGAATTTAATTTTGTACGTTTATGGATAATTTTTACTTTCTGATTGTGATGTAAAGTATTATATTTATTACAAGTCCATTTCTATGTAATAATATTAAATAAATAAAAACCTGTGCTAGTCTTTTGCAACTTTTTGTTTTGAATAATCTATTTTCTGTAACCGTCACATAGCCTTCACATATATGTCTTCGAAATTTCACATCAAACAGATATGTTTCAGTAGCTGTCTAGCATAAATTTTATACAACACGGCTTGCTTCATTTTAGGCACTTTAAATACTTTCATCAAAATATGTGTATAGATGCCAGAAATTAAATAAACAAGATAGGAAATGTGAATTACAATTTTATTATTTATAGTTACTAATTTTCAATAGAACATAATTCAGAATTGGACAGTCTTATGAAAACATTCCTTATCAGCTTAAATCATTAGTTTTATCAACAACACGTTAAATATAAATTACATTTGATAATAATTTGTTTATAACAGTCATTTTTGTACTGAAACAAATGCTGTATTTTTCATAACAATATAGGTATTAAAATAAAAGGATTATTATTCACGACACAGGTTCTATGTAATGCTAAAATATCTATATCTTCGCATTTGTTCTAGAGTTGTTCTTTTTTCTTGAATTTTTGATGGACCTGCTAATAGTGAAATTCCTTTCGTTTTGAGATTTTTTAAATCATATTGTTTTGGTATGTTACTGTTTTTGTTTTTGGATGATCTTTTGCTTTAAACAGATACTTGTGATTTATTTATTTATAATATAAAGATTATGAAATATATAACAATTTAGCATTTTATATATATATAAAGTGATTATATTTCTAAAACATGCGAACGTATTATTATAGTTATAGTTAACAGAAAAAAAGCAAGCCATAATTATTTTTTTTTGATAACTAGCAATTTTCTAACAATACCTTGTAGAATTACTAATGCATTTAGATGCATCAGGTGTCCCACTTTTTCCCGCATTTTTAAACGAAACAAGAAAAACCAAACAAAAAATGTCATTCTGAGTACAAAGTTTCATATGGATTCTTAGTTTTTCAATTACTTAAAAAGTTACAGCCGTTTGAAATAATAACAAAACAGCATTCTAAACTTCTTAAGGAATTAAAAACAAATCATGAAAGTTTTTAGTCAGAGTCACATTACTTTCTAGAAATGCTACAAAAATAAATCAGTAAAAAGAGTAATTTGGATTTAATTGTTTTTACATTTTTTATTCATGGTATTTTTATTATTTTTACTTATTAATATACTTACGTTTTATTATTCTAAATCACTGTTTGTGTTCTTCCATTGTTTCGCATTGTTTCATGTCTATTTTCTTAGTTTTGTTCATATGCATATGGTTGTTCTTTTCAAAGAATTGAAAGAGTAAATAAATATGAGTCCATATTCTAGTTACAATACCCTTATGATTTCACCAAACAGTTTGTACTAAACCTTGGAGTAACCAATTGTGTTGTCAGCAGTGTTTATTAGGTTGCATATTCTACCGATAAAAATTGAAATAAGATATCCATTTTTATTGTACGATTCAATAAGTGGCACTGCTTCAGAACGCGTTTTAAATATAATGAAGGTTTTGTCCAACTAAAAATCACCATGGGTGTTATTTTTTTCACATTTTACTTAACATACATCCGTATCAACAGTATCCATATCACCGTAACGATATAATTGCTTGTTTCAGAAGTAATACAATAGTCTTCGGTAAAACAAACCTAGATAAGAACTCCTCGAAAGGCACTGAGAACCTAGACGAGGAAATAGACGATACATTCCTCAGAAGAAAAAGCTCATTTGCTACCGATGTCGACTACATGAAACAGTTAAAAAGAATCTGTCATCCGGGTGATCCACGCACGAGGTTTGAGAAGAGCTTCAAAGACTTAGGATCGGGCGCGTCCGGTATAGTTTTTGTTGCCACGGTCGTAAATACCGACGAAAAGACCAATCTGAAGATCAATGACCAAGTAGCCATTAAATGCATCGACATCGCAAAGCAGAATCGTAAAGAACTTCTTGTAAACGAAATCAAGATCATGCGTGACTTCAAACACAAGAACTTGGTCAACTTCCTGGATGCATATTTACTTGACGAAAGCTTATGGGTAGTTATGGAACTACTAGACGGGGGCCCGCTCACCGATGTCGTCACGGAAACCATCATGAAGGAAGGCCAAATCGCCGCTGTTTGTTATGAAGTCTTACAGGCTATAGAATATCTGCACTCGAAAGGGATAATCCATAGAGATATTAAGTCGGATAATATCCTTTTGGGGATGGATGGTTCTGTAAAAGTTACTGATTTTGGTTTTTGCGCTAATATTACTGGCGAGGAGCAAAGGGAGACGATGGTTGGTACCCCGTATTGGATGGCGCCAGAAGTTGTTACACGTAAGAAATACGGGAAGAAAGTTGATATCTGGTCTTTAGGTATAATGGCGATAGAAATGATTGATGGGGAGCCGCCGTATCTTAGAGAACAACCGTTGAGGGCGTTGTATCTAATCGCGGCGAACGGAAGACCGAAAGTAACCCGTTGGAATGATCTTACGGGCAATTTGCAGGATTTGATCGATTATTGCTTGCAAGTTGACGTTGATAAACGTGCTACTGCAACTGAACTGCTGAGTCACGATTTCTTGGCGAAGGAGAATAGAATGGACCTAAAAACGCTGGTTCCGCTTATTAAAGCCGCTAAACAAATTTTAAAGAAGTAAGATATTTTACGACCAGATATATTCAAAACGAGTGCCTTCACTTTTAAAGTGCAATTTTATGTCAAAAGTTTTTTTATTAGGTTTAAGTATATTTTATTTTAAATACGGTGTTTTCTAAGAATATTATAAACCAGCAAAGTTAATTTCCATACTAGATTGCTGTGATAAGACCAATCAAAAATATATTTATACTTCTTCCATTTCCAAATGATCGTATTTGATGACTGATATTTAATTGTAGGTATTGCAACCAGTAATTATACCGATATGAGAATGTGCATTTACTAGGCTAAGGTGTTTTTTAAAAATATATTTCGTATTTGTAATTATTGTACATTTTTTTATTAAATTAAATTGGATGAGATGAGACAAATACTGTTGTTTTTCTTTCACCAAAAACTTACCAATGATAAACAGGGTGTCAACAAACAAAAAATTCTAAACAAAGGGTTTCGTCCATATAAGAAATGGTATACATAAGAAAATTGACTTGAAAATAAGAATTAAGTCATCAAAAACTAACTCTGTAGGATACAAATTTTGTGAATGGTAAGTGCATAGGCGTTTTAGATAATAGATTACTTTGCACTGTTTGGTAAGTAGGTATATGGTAGTTAAATTGCAAACTTTCCTTCTTGCAATAACGCACATAGGTACTTGATATTTGATAATACTTAAAATACTTACAATAAAGAAGTCAAAAGTTTATTTTCAAAAGAATTGTGGAACATTCTACACCCATTTGTCTTCAATATATCTATTTTCCTTAATCAAATTCTTAAGGAACTCCTGAGCTTCTTCATTTGTTTTTCCATTGTCTTGCAAACACCACAACACAGCATCTTTGACATCTTGCATCATATTTCTAGCGTCCCCACAAACGTAAATAATCGAATTAGAGCTCTTTAACTTTTCGTATAAATATTTCGATTCTGTTTTCATCAAATGAGTTACATAGACCTTATGAACCTGTTCACGAGAAAAGGCAAGACTAAGCTTTTGCAGGAAATTATTGTTCAAATATTGCTCGAATTCAGATTTATATAAGAAATCGCGCTCTTTATAACGACAACCAAAAAATAACCAAGTGTCAATTTTCTGTTCTAGCATAGACAAGTGTTGCAAAAATCCCCTGAATGGGGCTACACCTGTTCCTGGTCCGATCATAATAATAGAACCACTTAGATCGATTGGAAATCTAAATAAATTTGGCTTTCGAAAATAGAATTTTATCTTGATATCAGAATTATTTGATAGGGATTGGATTGCACATTTTTCTAAGTACGATGAACAAACTCCTTTGATATCGTTTGACACTTGAACAACTGAAAATGTAATGTGAAGTTTTGATTTCATTAAAGGTGAAGAGGAAATCGAATACGGTCTTGGTTGTAACGGGTTTAAATTTTCTAAAATAAAGTCCAAAGGAGGTTTGCATGATGAAAACCTTTTTAAAATTTGCAATAAACTTCGCCCTGTTGTTGAGATAAATTCTACGTAATCGACTGAATTGCTTGGAGAGCATATTTTCTCAATAAAGAGAATATCCTCTTCATTTTTACAAGATTTAGCCAATGCTTTGAGAAAATTCTAGAATAAAAACAATGGATTAACTATCTATAACTCAACTTATAACCAAGTAACAAACAAATTTAATACAGCGCTGGTATAAATGTAATAATTTTAATAATTATATTACGCACCTTTTTTGCTGGTGTTCGAACATCAACATTGTTAATGAATATACTTCTTACAGTGGCTCTTGAAGGAAGATGGGCAAAAGCTTTCTTTTTCTTCTCATTAGTAATGATAATGGAACACTCTGTATCAGCAACTTGGGTACAATTTAAATATTCAAATATATCATTGATTTCTATCTCATCATTGCAAGGTATGATTCCTATAGCATCTCCTGGTAGAAAATCATATTGAATCCCCTTAAATATGAATTCTTGATTTATCCAAATAATGACAAGTAAAATAACAAACCTCCAAATCAATCCCGACATCATAAACAGCCTGTACATTCTCCCCATGTGTCAACTTGACAGCACACGCGACATTTGAATTGAAAATACTACTGTTTGCAAAAGGGTACGTCCTTTCTGATTTGTCATCCTGAAATTAGAATAACATTAGAAGTTAGTTTTAATGGTCACAACAGATAATTACCTCTATTGAATCTTCGAAGGATATTTTCAATAGACCATCATTTGCGAGGTAGGCCATATCGTAACCTCAAAGTAGTAATGTCAAACCACATGACAACTGGAAGAAATGGTTGCAAAATGCAAGTTATTGTGGAAAGTTGATTTGTTCGTGTTTATAATCGATTCTGCATGTAGATAGCGTGCACCACCTTGTGTGTTGTCGAATATTGCAAGAGGAAAACATTTTATTGTAAGTATAGTAATCTTTATTTTTGTTAAAAATTGCAAGAAATGTAGGATTTGGGATTGTGCAAACTACATGTTTACATCATTTCTAATCGTGCAATGTTTGTAATGGGCGTCGTTATAACATATTATGGGCTCATGCAGTTATATTTGTGCTTAATGCACAATAAATAAATGCTACAATAACATATATTTTTTGACATATTAAAATATAAATGTCAATTAATGTCAGGTATATTAAAATAACGCCAAATTTGGTGTGGTTATATGTTATTGTGCAAGGTCTGCTATAATATTAACTCATTCTTTAGGATGGTGGTAATATTTTTTGGTGAAAAAGGTCAGTAATTTAAATTTCCCGCCATACGGGGATTTGTTTTGATCCATTTTCTGTTTGAGCGTATTTATTTTATATACTTGGTTATTATATAATCAGAATATATAGCTTATAAATTTTCTTGGCTGATTTGCCGGCCATGTGCTTCTGGAAATTATTGCAACATAGGGAGGGTATTTTGACTTCGGTGGTGGAATAGGCCTTGGCCAATCTTTCGCGTTTGCTCTGTTCAACGCCGCCGCCGTCCGTTTGGAGGAATAAATATGTGCGTTGTTCGCCTGTTTTAGTGGAAGTCGCCATTGTTGTTCAAGATATTACGAGCATAAATTTCGTATTTGACGCGATATGATACTACGCTAATGGTTGTACAAAATCAGTAGGATTTATTGGACTTATATATTTAGTGACACGTAACGTACTAGTGTTGTTTCTTTGTAATAAGTGTTTAAAGTGGTGCAATGTTTGTAAGGTGCGTATTGTCTCTATCTGCACGGCAGTAAGTTTCGTAAGCTTGGATTCGTCACGTGGGAATTATATTACATTAAAAAAATTCTCCAATGAACGAATTTGAGAAGCAAATAAAGCCTGTAAGTGATCACCGTATAGAATATTAATCGTTCCCCTAATAATTTCGGCAAACTACTATGTGTTCTTTTTTGCTATTAGGCAGTACCAAATTAACGTTGTATTGATGTAATTTTGGCATAACAAGAGCTAAAGTAGAATGGAACTAGCCGGCGATTAGAGCAATTATTCATTTTCTTGGATGGAAGATTTGTAACACATTGATTTTCTTTTTATTGATCAAGTTACTGCATATGAAGTTTATTGACATTACTAGTAAAAGACAATATAAGATTCTATGTGGACCACTGGATGAATGGGATTACGTACAGCCTCGGTGAGGCATCCTCATGTGGAGGTCATGGCCCCTGCGTTGACGGAGCCAAATCAATCCCCTAACTTTAAATTCGCACCGAACTCGCAGGCTGCGTCACCCACCACCGGCATAGATGATATCACCAGTTATGGTCTACACGCTGAAGATTCTTGCATCAAAGCAGATCCCGAACACAAATCCCATACGGCGAACGGTAAAGAACTGATCAATGCCCTCGATAATCTTAACACTCTTGCACTGGCAACTGAAATATTGAGAGATAACGGTTCACTGTGTAAATTAACTTGTGCCTCGGGAGACCTACTGGATTCCATCACCTCCAGTGAAATAATGAACAACAGCTCATTACCTATGGGTGACCAAGACGACAAAATGGGTTTAAACAAAGCAGGATTAGACAATGTTTTAAATTTACTCAAAGACAAACCCACCTCGGAGATTGACCAGATCTTCAACCTTCCCGATATTTCAACCACCTCCGGCGATATTGGGCAGAACGTTGACGAGATCATGCAAGTGATTAAATCGATGGAAGGTGACCGCCTCGCATCTTCCGGCAATGACATGGCCAACGAATCAGAAAACATCTTATCGGACCTAACTGGAAACTTGACCAACTTTGAGAAGGAATTCCTGAACGACGTTGACGTCATGAACATGAGCATCGAGGAGCCTCTCATCGACAACACCGCGGCATTGAAAGAAACCCAAACCAAAGAATTAATCACAGAAGTACGGAAGATGCAACTCAAGTTGGAACGTAAGTTGGAATTTTCGCTTAGGAGACTTAGAAAAATGCAAGTGCGACATATGGGACAGCACGTGAGTAGTGAAGTGGCTGGTGTCTTCGAACATGTGCATCGAACTCTTAGGCGGGTTAAGGACGGGCTACCTTTGGGTGCGGACTTATTGGACGCGAACGCAACCATCACCTCCCAACAGGTCACCGAAATACCCCCAGAGAAGATGAAGCCTATCTCTAGCAGTTCTACGAAGAATCTAGTGAGGAAGCTGGAGATGTCAGCAATCTTGCAATCAAACGCCGCCTCTAGGCGGCACACAGGTAGATACTTTGGCTCGGGTTCCTCAGAACCTGCGGGATATCGAGCCGCGGTAACAGGAATTACCTATCTGCCGTCTTGGGTCGGCCATCACAAGCAAGATTTTCAAAGGGTCGCCGGTCTCCTACACACAGAAATGTCTCTTGCCCAGCAGGAACTTGATTCTGAAGCGACAGCTAGCAGTTCTGGTGGTGAGAGTTGCGACGAAATGCAATATTATAATAATCCACACCAGCAGTACCTAAGCATGTAAGTAGCATATTATTATACGTTTTATTTATGGTAATATAGTATTTATTACATTTTTTGTTGTATGTCTATTCCTACCTTAAAAGCAACTATTTATTTTGTGACTTTATTAATTATTAATTAATAAATTAATATTATTATTTTCTGTACATGAAAAATCTTGTAACTATTTAAACCTTAAATATCATATTAATTTAGTTAAATTAGATTTTGTGATGTTTATTTGAGGGGTTAGTACAACTAAGAAATATTTTATAATTAGTAAACTCTTATTTACATTCCAAATACATAATACACAGAAATTACAAAATACTTTGCAAAATTGCATTCTTAGACAATATTTTCCTTGAATATAATTTGATACTACAGATAAGTACCGCAAAACCTTTATTTAAAACCACAAATACATACTGTGTATTTAACACTGACCAGCACAATCAAAGGAGTGGCTGTTCCTGTTTCGTTAATAATAATAATAATATTTATTGGTGTTATTACAAGGAAAATTTTGTTAAACTTTGATTTACAATAACTTTTGTAATCATTAACCGATTTTCGTTATTTTTTCAAGACATTGTAAAAAAATTATCCCATAAACAACAAAAATTTTTACTGTTATTTATATCGGGTAACGCAAGTAATGTTTTTGGTATATTTTCAAAACACCCTGTGGGATAAGTGTTAAACTTGGGCCAGTTCTAAAGCATTCTGTTACATGGCCACATCAATTCTCAACATTATGTTTATCATTTCTTTCCAATATCTGAATTTTTGTAGAAGATACACAATTTCATGTAAACCTGTCAATTTGTAATGCGGTTAAATCTTGTGGCAAAAGTTCCTTTTCAATAAGTGAAACTTAATGGGTATTTGATACTTAAAAAATATGTATGTCTACCTTTTCTTGAAAGGCTACGCATTCGCATCGAATGGCTACGTTTTAATGTTCGATTCTGAAGGATTGCGGAATATTCAGCCTGCATCGCAGAACTCAGTTTTACCAGTGTTTCTGGTAATGAGGCAATACAAAATTTAACTTAAAACTGTATCTTCTACAAAATTAAAGATATTGGGATGACTAAAAAACAAAATGTATATAATTGATGTGGTTTTTAACTGAGTACTTGAAAACCCCACAAGTTGCTTAGTTAACCCACAGGGTGTCTGAATCTTAGACCAAAAGCACCATTTTGGTTCTGCCAGTATAGTCAACTATAACATCCCCTTTTCAATGTTTTTAATGATTTATATAAATTTCTTTACTATACCCAGGAAACATGAAAATCGGCCAAATATTTCCAATATTATTGACCATCAAAGGTTATTATTTTTTTACATCGTAATATAATTGAATCGCTTATTATTAAAAGGGACTAACTACATAGGAAAATAGTATGAGTTAGTTCCTTTTAATACATAATAAGAGTTTCAATTGGAGGTTTAAAACCCCTCTTGGAATTCATTTGTTTTTTTTTATCTGCTACAATTTTATCAAAGTAAAAATTTAAAACTTTCTTGTTTATGAGGAACCCTGTAATATTAGCAAACTATTGCTAAAAGTTTTGTCCAAACTTGCAGCCTGTATAGTACAGAACAAAGCTGGGCAAAGTTAATCAGAAAGTTAACTTCGTTAATCGTTAATCCGTTAACGAAAAAGTTAACTTCGTTAATCGTTATCCGTTAACGAAAAAGTTAACTTCGTTAACCGATAGTCCGTTAATTTGCTATAAATGTAACGGAAGTTAACGTTAACCGTTAATCGATAACTTTTTATAAAAAAATAGGTTATGTTGAGTATAACCCAATAACAACACAGATCTTTCGGTTGCATCAGTTAAAATTGCCTTAGGAATTAGCCACAGTGGTAACTAAAGTAACCACATTCGGAGATGTAATATTTATAAAAGACATTGAAAAGACCAACTAAGGTGGTTGCAGTTAGAATAAAATCATTTTCAGAAGGTTTCTTTTTAAGTTGATATTTATATTTTGAAACAATTGGTATTTATTAAAAAGTAACAATATTAAAAAATAGTTAATATTTATTTACTATTACATAATAAATAGGTATACTCGCGGAAAATAGTACGTATACATTATAAAATTTCTGGATGGAACTCTGATCAAATTTCGTTTGGTAGTTATTGAGTTACATGGAAACAAGTAATTTAGGATGTAAACATATTCTTTCCGCGACTGTGCATACAAAAAGTAACTAAAAAGTAAACGATTCACGCACATGCTTTATGTACGGACGCCGTGTCGCACAAAGTAGTACGTCATACAAAACCAAGTCCGAACATACACATTTGTCGATAGCAATTTGGAATGTTTAATTATGATATTTTCGATTTAACGGACTTGAATTAACGGATGACAAATGTAGCGGACGTTAATGGTTTTGAAAGTTAACTTTTAGTTAATTCTTGAACGAAAAATTTAACTTCGTTAATTAACGATTAACGGATTAACGCTTTTGTGTCCAGCTTTGCTGCAGAACAATAAATATGATGCTCCACAAATTGTTTCACGACTCATACCTACGTGATTGATTTATGGTATAATTACGAGTTTTTGTCTTGTCAAATGACAAATAGGTAGTAACCAAATATACACAGACTGGCACAATTAAAAATAAATAGGTCTTATTTATTTTCTTAAACTTTGATGATCATTATTATCCCTATTTAAGTGGTGGATCGCTGCCAAACTCAATTAAAATTAAATAATATATGGTCAAAGATTACAAAAGTTATTGGACAAAAGTTCAGCAAAATAAGTATTACGTGTCGCTTTAATTGTGCTGGTCTGGGTATAATGTTATTACATTTCATAAACAAGTAATTGTACATAATATACAACGCTGCGCAAATAAGTTTTTATCACTGTTATAAAATGACTGTTTGTTTGAACAGCAAAATATATGATGAGTACAGATAGAGAAGTATTTTCGTTTTGTACGTTTTTGACGCGAGCCGAATTTTGTTTACAATAAACTAATTCCGGTCATAGTAACAGCTAATAGCGTTATTAAGCAAAATATAATGTGGGTATCTAATTATTCACATAGATTTCATCATAATTAAACAGGTTATACAGAACGGCCTAATCATGAGAAACTTAACGACAAACTTATAAACGTAAAATAAAGAAAAGTCTGTACTATAGTGCGTGTATTTAATGCGACCGATGTTGTTCCAAACTTAACCAGTTTTACATCAAATATCCTTTTTTCAATCGGTACCATATGTCGCAATACAACCTACCGGCTAATAGCAAGCGGCACTTCCTGTCCTCAACGTCTCCGTCAACATTTTACGCACGGTATATCATCACGAATTTTGTGATGTTTTTAATTGTTTTTGTAAATAGCATGTTGTGGTTTTATAAATAGCAAAGTTGATTACCAACCGTTCGAAATAGTTACGTTTGTGATAACCTTCAAAAATCCTACACATAAATTTCTTATATAACGTGCACAATACAATATGAAATACGGTGTTAAGAAAAGAAAGGCATCGCAAACACTTCGGTAAGCGAAGCCAGCATAGTGACAGTTCGAGAGCGACGTTGTGGCTGCTTTCGAGCCATGATTGTTTTCTTTGTTATTCGTCGCCTTGAAAAGGGTAAACTTTCCATCACCCTAATTATGTTTATTTTATATACACGCAATGCATTTATTTTTAAGATCTAGTTACCAATCTTTTGACGGCCTTAAATTCTAATCCACACTTTTATATGGACAGGGGCTTCAAAACATGATGTACTTTTAATACCTGCCAGATGTTTCAAAAGCTTTGTTCGTCTTGAACATGTATTACTATCATGCAGTTTACCGGTAGATGTTGCATTAAGACCAAGAATCATTTAGAAAATAAATAGTTACTATATACGCTATTATAGGCGCTGATGTTTAGCAATCCATGTTGTTTGGTTCTTAAGAGCTAACTGAATACTGAGAAAGCTATCAATAAACGCTATTATCGGCGCTGATGTTTAGCAATCCATGTTGTTTGGTTCTTAAGAGCTAATACTGAGAAAGCTATCAATAAAAATTCAGATCTTACGTCCAAAAGACATCCCATCACTCGTGAAAAATGAAAAATACATTAGGGGGGGGGGGTGTCCAAAAAAGGGACTTTTCGCTAGAGGCAGACAATCAAACCCTAATTTGTTCCCTGTCCAGAAAAAAAATTCCTCCCAAATTTGACGAAAATTCGGTTAACGTTAACACGTGCAACCGAGCACCTCAAATTTCCCATTTAAAATACTTTGCAAAAATGCATCTCTTTTCGTTTTTCTCCACGTTTCGAATTAAGAAAAAAAAGCTACGTGAGATTATAATAATTGTTCAGAACTCCCCAAGGAACAAATCCACCACCACTATTTTTTGTTCACCACCCCCTACCCTCGCTATAGTACCCTAAATATGAGACAAAAGTTTCCCCAAATTTACAATTTTACAGTGTTAGTGTTTTATTATTGTTTTAGGCAGAAGTGAATATTATTGGATTATTGACATATTTTTTGTCATTTATTAAGTAATTTGAAATTGTTTAAACAATTACAATTTGTTTAAATAAAAATATACGATGCTACGAACATATTTTTCTATTTTTTGCAGAAGTAAAGTATTGGCTTTTTTGCTGTGTTTAAACAAATACCGCTTGTTTAAACAAATATATATATATATATACCGGGTGCCGCAAAAGTCAGTTTACCGATTTGCATATGAGAGAAAAACGCAAAAATAATGGTAAAAAAATTTATTTCCGAAAAAATATAACATCAAAAATTACTTGTGGCCTCACATTTTATGTTCCAATTGCATCCTCTTGTATACACATGCGGCATCGTTTAATCACGGTAAAACAAGTTTTACGAAAAAACGCGCATGCACGAATACCCGACAGCGTAAACTGACTTTTGCCGCACACCGTATATACAATTTTGCGCCCATATTTTCTATTTTTTAATTGAAATTATTATTAGGAGCATTTTTGGCCATTTACTAATTTGCAGTACCTTAAACAAATACCATTTGTTTACAAAAATATACAATGTTACGGACATATTTTTCTTTTTTCTTGAGAAATTATTATTAGATTGTTGGCATTGTCTGTCATTAATTAACTAGTTTGCAATTGTTTATATAAATACCGTTTGTTTTTAAAAAATATACAATGGTACTGACAGATGTATCTTTTTGGTAAAAATTATTATTGTATTTCTTTTTTTTCTTGTCTAATTTTGTTCTCAAACTCATTTTCAATTATAACCTAGAATAATAATAATTTTTGCAACCACAATACTTGTTTGGCCGATATCATAAAACCAGTAATAATTTTTGTCTATAAATTAGTTAAAAAATGACAAAAATACCTATATTCAAATAATTTTTGCAAAATTAGAAAAATATGTGCGTAACCACATATTTTTGTTTAAACAAATGGTAATTGTTTAAACAATTGCTAACTAGTTAATAAACAAAATAAAACAATAATTTAATAATTTTTGCAAAGTCTGCCAAAACCTATGTGGATCACAGTTATTTGACAGATCGCTTCGCCATCAATGACAAATACATTTAAAATATTTTGCATAAAATGGGTCGTAGATAAAATGAGTCGTAGATAAATCGTCGTATTTGAGTCGCACATAACGGATATAAATCGCTCGCATGATTACATGCTCGCCTACGGCTCGCGTGTATACTTCATGCTCGCGATTTTATATCCTTAATTATGTGCTCGTCAAATAATATACTATTTTTTCCAATGTACATATTTTAAAATATTTGAGGTGCTCGGTGGCACGTGTTAACGTTAACCGATTTCTCTCAAATTTGGGGGGATTCTTTTTTCTGAAAACGGAACCGATTGGGGTGGATCGTTACCCTCCAGCAAAAAAGAAGATTTTGCAAGGTATAAATTTGGACCAGTCTAGTAATACATACACGATACAATACCCATGTGGAACGTGCTGTAGATAAATAATAAATGTGAAAATGATTTTGAGAAGTTGATAAGATACTACCAACTGCACACAATTCGACGATCACCTTGCAACGATATTTCCCATTTTTAATCATTGTTCATTGTGATAGTTTATAGGCAAATCTTTCGAATTTACGTGATTCAACAAAAAGGAAAAGGAATCACTGATAGGACATATCTGAACTGTGATTACAAAACAAATTCGTAGTGAAAATTTGCCCCACAAGATGGCGTCAAGTGTCCACAAGCATAATTACACTACATTTAAAGTGTTCAGTGTACAAAACGTATTAATTCAAATTTATTTTAATGTGGTTGTGTGTACCTTTAGAGTTAGGAGAGCAAGGTGTTAATATCTCTATTTTATCTTGTTGTATGGATTTTATGCTGTTATCTGATCACTAGAAAGCATCAATAAATAGAGATAATTAAAAAGAGATGTTCATTAATAAATAATCTTGCCAACTCAGGTATTAATTTAATTGTTTCTAACGAACGTCTTGTACAATAGAGATAAGTTGCAATTTTTGAAGTTACTCTTTAGCATTGTGATTTTTTGCAAATAACGTCGTCTTTTTACTTTAGCATACATAGTATGATAAAGGATTGCCATCGTGACGAAAAAAAAAATATTGAGTTTTTAGCGGAAATGGGTCCTTTCGGGTCCTCTGAACACTTTTGCCCAAGGTAAAAAATGTCTCCGTGTGTACCCGATTTTTGTGGCGACCATTCCGGAGAAACTACTAAAGGTACCAGAACGAAACTCATATTTAGAAGTTTCATGACTAAACTTAGAGTTGAAAAGCTTTTTGTTCAAAAGGGTCCAAAGGAACTGGATGTTTACTCTTAGCATTTTTCTACGATATTGCAAATAAGTCGCCAATTCTGTAATATCGTCAAAATACTTAAATAATAAATTAAAGTAGAGGAAATTTTGTGTAATATATGTCTATGTCATTTTTTGATAAAATTAATAGTTTAGCTGCATGAGCAAATTCTATTTGATCGAGATCGGTCGTGTCTGCATTAAAACTAATTAGCCACGACTTGCCAGATATTCTGATTCTATTGACAGTATGGTTAAAACATTTGACCGTACGTGACCGTTTGACACAGTTTGGCACTACTTTATAGTATGTAAGACATGTGGGTGGCCACATCAGATTTTTGTTTATTAATTAAAGTGTCTAGTTGTAAACATTTGAAAATGGTTATTATTGTTATGGTTTTTAGTCAAAAGATATCTTTTAATCGAACGTAAATGTAAACCACGATTATTCGCAGAAAATCTTTTTTATGATCACTTATTTTTGCTTTACCAACATTTATAATTTTGCAAAAAATAATTGCGTGGAAATGTCGATCTATCATAGTCACTTAAAATAACGATAAAAACCTTAGTCCATGAGGCAGTGATTTTTTTGGACCTTACTTTCGCAGTCACCACACATAGATAAAATTGTTCAGTTAGTAATTCTGAGCAATATTTTCTACACAACAATATTCCATACACCGACTGGGAAAAAAATTCACTGCCTCCTGGACTAACTTGTTATGCTGGTGAAAATTGTGCAAAAAATGCAGGGGTTGTTACATGTTTCGAAGATAACGTCATTGACCTCAAGAAGTCTATCTTTTACAAGATATGTGTGTTTTCAGGCTCATTGCTATTGAACATTATTGTTATAATATGCTATTGATAATAGAGTATCACGGTCATGTGTAAATTTCACCAAAATCACCAAACAAATGCAACTACACCATGTAAGATGCCAACCTGAGAAGTTTTTATCTCCGTATGTTGGTTTGTTTATGATAATATTGCAATTAGTAGTGGTAAATTTAAAAATTCGTCGACCACTGCACCGTCGGAAAAACCCGAAGAACAACAGCCGACTGCGGCTTGGCAACGATGTCTCCTTTAGGGTATTTTCTTTTGGTAAGGTCGCTGTTACTGTTCACTTATTTGGAATCCATTTAAAAACACATCGAACATGTCTTATCTGAACCTTCTGCCGATTAGCTACCACACTCCGGCACAGAACAAGCTCTATCATTTTGTTTATACATCGCGCCGATCTCACGTAGTCTAACATCAATAACCTATTGACAAAACATTTATGCAGTTTTGGACAACAAACCCTCATTCTCACATTTGCTCCACGCTTCAAAACACTTGCCTCCCTTCTAATACCCCGTCTCTGGTGGTCTTTGCAGACAAAAACGTGCGTCATGGAAGTACCTAACCGAGCGTGCAGCGGTCGCAGCGCGATGGACGTGGTTGCAGGCGCAGATCTCCGACCTGGAGTACAGGATAAGGCAGCACAGCGAACTCCACAAGAACATCAGGACGTCGAAGGGCAGCATTCAGCTGGGCTGCGAGAGTCCGCCACCAACGTCTCCGTCATCTCCGACGGCCCTGAACGGATACAGGGGGCAATTGCCGGGCGCGAGCAAACTTTCCAATAGCGGTGCGTCGAAGGAATCGGTTATCGGTAGTGGTAGTGGCTGCAAGGAGTACCAGTGCGCGCGGACAAGGCCTTTAGTGAACTTTCGGAAACGGAAACTGCTGCAGACGTCCGGTCTCCATGCGGTCTCGAAGAAGGCGGCGAGGCCGTCGTCGATACGATGCGGGTGCATGCTGCCGGCCCTCCCGTGCGCCCTGTGCACCGGTCGGACGGACCCCACGCACCCGAGGGACCCCGCCGACTACCTCAGCAGGTCGGAGAAGGTCGCCATGCTGGACCCCAGTTTCCATCCGGTCTTCTCGCTTCCAGAGGGTAAGCGGAGTTCTGTTGCTTTAGGGCGGGATTATCAATGGGTGCGGTAGCGTGCAAAATATCTAACAGTACAAATTATATGCCCAATAGGTACAATAAAACGTGCATTTATTGTAAGCATTTGATAAAATATTTTACCAATACCAAATATATGTGTCCAACACAAAAAATATTTGAGCAATGCAAAAACATAACATGTGCATTAAAAAAAATAAACGTGAAATAAAATATATACAAGGTTAGCAAAAATTGCCGAAACACCCAAATAATTCTCCAACCGCAAGAAATTTTCAAAAATTGTTCAAACAAATGTTTTTTGGCTTTAAACAAGCTAGCTTTTAAATATATTTTCAATATCCAGGCTGCTCATTTTATTATAGAAAATTAGTAACATTTGCTTTTTTAAATAGAACAGCCCTATATATTGTGACATTTTTAATTCTAAGCATTTTTTATATCAATCATTTTTTTTTATAAAATGACTTATTTTAATTAGAGGCTATTAACAAAAAATTACCGGAACACCTAAATAATTCTCCAACTACAAACAAATTCGAAAAAGTTTTTTGTGCCTAAAAACCTCTCGTTTAAATATAGTTTTAATACGCAGTGTGTTCGTTTTATTATGGAAACTTGCAAACCATTGCATTTTCTAATAGAACTTTGTTTTTATTCTAAGATTAGTTCTAAGAACATTTTAAAGAAATAAGTTTTTTGGAAATGCATTATTTTTAGTTATGACCAATTAAGCAAACCTACTGAACTTCAAATTAAGAATATTTTCCCACATACATACACATTTATTTGACAGTTTACGTGACAGTTTGAACATTTAATTTAATTGTAATTGTGTTGTTATTTTCTCTTGATTTTTTACCCGTTTGATTAAAGTAGAAGTTCATTAGTATTGATTGATTGCTTATAACTACAAAATTAAAATTTTATAGAGAAGTAATTCCAACATAACATTCTTAGAATTTATCTTAGCATTAAAAAAAATGTTAAATATATGTCTTAGTAAAAGGACAGGTTTGCATATTTCCATATTAAAATAAACAAAAAAATATACACGCTATATTAAAAATATATTTGAACGAAAGCTTGTTTAAACCCATAACCTTTTTTTATATTTAGGGAATTATTAAGTTGTTCAGATAATTTTTACAATTTTTGGTTAATAGCATATAAATAAAAAAATAACGCATTTTACAAACATATGATTCCTATAAAAAATTCTTAGCATTAATCTTAGAATTAAAAATTAGCATAATATATAGGTGTTCTATTTAAAAAAAGTATAGGTGACCGAATTTCTATAATAAAATGAGCACTCTGTATATTGAAAATATATTTAGAGGATAGCTTGTTTAAAGCCACAAAATTTTTGTTTGAACAATTTTTTGATATTTTTTACGGTTGGAGAAAAAAATATCAAAAATATAAACTTTTGAAACTATAAGTTCTGCAACATGTAGTGCACATGAGTGAGCGTGTAAAGTATGGGCAAATTTCTAAGACGTTTTGTCATTTTAAAAACATCCTATTAGACTTTGATTTTTAATTATTAATCCAAATTAATCTCATAGTTAGAGATTTAACCTTGTTTTGTTAATACCGCTCTTACCCCCGATTTCACCAACAAGAGCTAAATAACTATTGGTTGAATAACCCATATCTTCTAGATATGATCTGTCTACTATTAGCTATCTATAGAATAAATCTCAACATAAACTATTTCCTTGATTTTGGGCAGATAAAATGTTTATCTCTAGATTCTCTAGTATTGATGACAGTTGATTTTGCATAAAAAGTTGTAAACGTTTAAAGAAACCAACTTTACTGTGATACTGTGGTATAATTCAATCTTAATTTTAAAAATAAAATAAATAACAAATGGTTTTTTGATAGGCTGCACTTGAGGTCCAATAATTGAAATTTCTTTCTCATTAAGTAAGGTTATTTGAGTCGGTGGTTGGTCTTCTTCACCTATAAACTTTATCAACCTTTTATTTTTTTTTGTAAATTTTTGTCTCTAAATTAAAAATTACAGAATAAAGAAAACTAACTAAATTTTGTAGGTTAGGTATCTTGAATTGTGCCCCTGTGTGGTTACCCATGTTAACCGATGAATAAAATTTGTTGCTACATTTTCTTTCTCGTTCACGTTCTTGCACTCACTAGATTATTTTTCAAAAACATGTAAAAATATTTACAGGTCAACTCGGATATATATCACAGTATAGAATATAGTTATCTAAATGGGGCTTTTGTGATAGTGAAACAAAGCTTTTGCCTAACCACAGATAAATTGTATCAGACCAATAGCTATCCATCGATATATCTCTTATTGGTGAAATCGGGGGTTAGGGGTTTACGTTTTATAAGATCCTATATTTTGATAATTATGTTTTCTGGAACTTACAAAATCTTATGTTGAAATAGTTTGCCCAACAATAAACTGATGTTTATATAGTAAATAAGGTTAGAATTCCTCGATCACTATGTTTGTCCAAGCTACATCTCCTTAATTGACGATAATTGCTATTCATGTCATACGTTCTATGTTCTAATGACTATAAATACATATGTTATTTTTACCTATTATTTTTAGAAAGTAAATGTCATTCTGAGTAAACATTTTAAGTAAAAGAATTTAAAACATTAAAAATAAATTAAATAATGTAGGAAGAAACAAAATACATACGCAACTCTTTAGCTTTTGCTACTGATCACTGCCGGCGAGGAAACTGTACCATATTCAAACCCGGAAGTTTCATCCTTGAAGTACATTTTTCAAGTTACATAAAACTTTAGGGAATGCATTATGTAAATTTGGTGGGGGGGTATTGTAACAGTATCTGTTAATTTTGAATTTTTAAATACTTATAATAACATGTTGAATTTATCCTACAAATTATTTAATATGGACACTTGCTTCCAATTGACTTCTAACAGAAATAATAATAATAAACTTTGACAATTCTTAGTTCAGTGTTATTATATTTGTAACAATGCTGGGACACTAAATTACTTCATGTAATATAGTATAATTCGTAATATACACTCATACCTCGCTATATGGTCTCAGCATCTTTGATGTTAAATTTGTTCAAACCCGGAAGTTTCATCCTTGAAGTACATTTTTCAAGTTACATAAAACTTTAGGGAATGCATTATGTAAATTTGGTGGGGGGGGGGTATTGTAACAGTATCTGTTAAAAGTATTATCTTAATTTTGAATTTTTAAATACTTATAATAACATGTTGAATTTATCCTACAAATTATTTAATATGGACACTTGCTTCCAATTGACTTCTAACAGAAATAATAATAATAAACTTTGACAATTTTTAGTTCAGTGTTATTATATTTGTAACAATGCTGGGACACTAAATTACTTCATGTAATATAATATAATTCGTAATATACACTCATACCTCGCTATATGGTCTCAGCATCTTTGATGTTAAATTTGTTCAAAAATGCTTTTCCAGGGGAGTTTTAACGCTGTATAACCAAAAAGTTAATACGGCAAAAATCTGTCTAAAAACAGCATAGGGAGTTATGAGTGTAATGGGACCAAATATAATCCATGCTAATTTATACATAATTTAGAAATCATATTAATTTAAGTTGCTATAATTATTTATCTATTTGTTTGCAATATATTGCAAACAATAATTTATCATATTAAATAAAATTAGGCTTATTTAAAATGAAAGATTATTCAATAAAGTAGGGAACCAAAATAGGTAAATGTTATTTAAAAATAGAAATATAAATAAACATTATCTATGACAACATAAATCCATTAGTACCTTAATACCCAATACTGAAGTATTATTCAGTGAAAATAATTTTATCTACAACTCACAAATACATAATACATTCATTTACTACTTATAACACGAGACATAATTTCCAATATAATACACAACTCTGATCACATTTATTAATCTATGAATATAATTTATAAGAAATGTAATTTCAGTTGTTGTTTATATTTGACTCGCTAATAATATTTCACTTTATTTTGTCTGGTGGTGGGTTTATAATCATCATGCACTTGAATAATACCCAACATTATGGGCTACAACAGTATCTGCTGCAGCTTATTATATGTCATAAAAATAGTAAGCCACATTGTTACACATTTTGAAATATTGATTCAATTGTAGATGATTAGTATGAAAAATGACGTTTCACACAATTCATTTAATTCACATAACATACAAGTTGAAATATTTGTCAGAAATGTGTTTCTGTAGTATTTTCTTAAAAAGTAGTTTCCCAAAAAACACTAACTTTCCTAGTTTACTAGCGCTTAGTTGTAGAATATGTGCGAACTGAGTTGTTATGTTAATAAATATTTTCAGATTGTTCTGCTGGTTTACACCTAGAGGCTATCATGAAAACACCTGATTGGCAACAGAGAAGTTCACGGTCTACGATCAAATCTATGAAGTATATACCGAAAGGCGACAGAATGGATAATAAGGCAAGCGTCCCAATCGAACACAGGTCGAAGAAACTCGAACACAGGAAGAAATACAGCAGGCTTCTAAAGCCCGCCACCGTCAATGCATTAACAGCAAGTGAGTTTTTTTTATATTGTTTAGGTATAAAATTGTTTAATCATATCTGGTTCCTTATATATATATTTTTTGTTGCGTCTGTAGGTTATTTTATTATTTAAGCATGATGGATTTTGGCTGATAATATGACTGTGATCAATAATGACTAAATTGTCTGAATCATTTGCAGATAAGATTTGATTGATAATCTAAATAAGATGCTCGCAATTATAATTAGACTATGTGAGAAGCTCAATTTTGTTAATATATAAATTGTTTTCAATTTTATCTAGCCACTTCAATCAAATAAATTTAATTGATCTAGTTTATAAACAAAATCTTTGTTTGTTAGACTTGTAATCTCATTCTGCTTAAAATTTTGTGATTGTAAATTTTAAACTCAGTTTACTGTTGACTACATCTGTCATAGTGTTTCCATCTTGTCATATATATTTTTTTATTAAACACATGCAGTAAATTAAGTGATCTGAACAATATTAATTCTTGTTTCTTTCGATATTGTTGCATTCTTTAGTCCAATATCACCAACGAGAGATTAAAGAATTATTGATTGGATTTTTCTGTGTAGCTTTATTTTGACACTTTTAATAATATATAATGTTTTTTTTTTGTGATTTATAAGTTTCTCGGAAAATAATAATAATAGTTATCAAAAATATGGTTTATAAAATTTTCAAAAAATCGGTTGTCTTTCTTATACAAAAACAGCCACCATCAACAAAAATTAAGAAATAAGCAAAATTTTTGTATACAGCTTTATTTTATTTAAATGATATTTCAAATATCTCTGTCAATATCATTACCACTACAACAAAAAATTATTGTCATTCATTATTCTCAAAATATCAGGTTTACGTAAAAGAATAATTTTATTATTAATTATTACGAAAATTATAGCTTGTAATTTTTGTTATCAAAAAGATAAGACGTATTTCTTCGTACAGCTGTTTTAAAGATATAGACGACTGATAGTATCGACAGTAAAATTAGATCCCAAGTACCAATTGTCCTATTAATGTTCACTTGTAAATTCTTTTTTGGGCTTTATTTTTGTATTTGTTTTTACTAAAATATTCTCTTTGTGGAACAAGAAAATCTAATAATGCTTTTAGGCAAACGCTGTTCTTGCTACTGCTGACTTTTATATGATTGCATTGTGAGTTAATGTAACTAAATTTTGAGTTAAGGGCATCTTCTGCTTTGTTGGCCGCTCTTCGAGCCTATTTTAAGGAATTGATAATGAACAAACCACACAAGATTTATGGACAAAGTTTTTTTTATTCTTTCGTGTTAATATCGATGTACAAAATTACCAATTTCAAAATTATTTTGATGATCTCGGTGACTTTGCAGATTACTTTGTGCGCGGTTTTGTGCAAACATTAATGTGTACCAGTAACCACGATTACACGTGTGCCAGTCGTCTGATACAAAAGAGTGAAACCTTTTCTTAATTGTTATTACATGCAATACCTATATAAGTATGCCTTTTGCACGGTCGGAGGGATTTCTTCCCCCCTTATCATAACGCAAAGTAGAAAAATTGTTTTTTTAAAACCAACAAAGCGGAACCCTTAATGTGATTGGATTGGTTGGGAATATTTTTTCTGCTATATATCTAAAAATGGGCGAATTTGTTAATTTACAAATTACCGTTCTTTGATCAGTACTGAATTTTTGTGTAGTTACACTGTTAACTTAAAATAAAATTTTTCAATTTTAAATGCGGTTGGACATTTGTGTTATGGGCTACACTAACACCTAACGTCTAAGGCCTTTATTTGTTAACTAACGCGTCATCATTTTCCGCCCTTCTGATTGGCCAGTTAATGCCAATCGTGAATTGTGGTCACACTTAATTTTAGTTAGGCGTTAGTGTGACCCGGACTTTACTATTACTTATTTGAGAGTATTAATTTACCTCTTATTGATAACAGCACGCAGTCAATCTGCCATCGCATGAATAAGCTTTAAAATTCAATTCTGCAGGATGTGATAAAATTTGGGCTACAGGATAAACCATATTTTTACCAGTTTTCTAGTAGCACAGATATTGCGTTATTGTAAACTTGAAACTGTGTTACTTCTACAAATGTTTAGATATTAGAGATGAATCAAAAACAATGATGAGAATAGATGAATGTTTGTAACACAGTACTCCAGATGCTGAGGTTCTTATTTACTCTATTGGCCAATAGAAGAACAATAAACACGTTAGAAAATTAACATCTTCATTTTTCTTTTTTGTTTGTTATTGGTAGTGCCCTCTATGCCAGAGAAGGTGTTATGCTTTTGCTTATTGTGCTTATTTAAATTTTTTTATCTTTGGTTTTGCAGAAATCAAGAACAAATTTAGGAGTAAGAAATCTGGTAGCAGCCGCCACCCGTCGCAGTTGGGGCGTCTTAATAAGAGTCGCCACCCGCAGCGGTTATCGATGGGCAGCGTTTCTGGTGATTGTGAAGACGAAGAGCTGGAAGGTCTGGGCAGCGTCAGCGGGTCCGGCAAGTACGACTCACCGAGCACGTCGCCACTCTTGTCTACGCAGTCGATATCCGGATACCAGAGGAGGAACAGGGTCGATTCCTATGACATCGATAATATTGTAATTCCGTACAGCGTGGCTGCGTTGACCAGGGTGGAGAAGCTCCAATACAAGGAAATTTTAACACCTAAGTGAGTAATTAATTTTCTGAATATGTCATTCTTGTTGTGTTGGAAAATTTGCATTTGCAATGTATTGTTATTGATATACCTAATAAACCATAAATTTCTAAGTAAATCTAAACCTCTATAAAGTTTACTTTATTGCATATTTTTTTAGGTGGCGAATTGTCGACTACGAAAATTGTGATAAAGCGGAAATAAAGAATAACGGGGCGGTGAAAAATCCTAGTCAGGAAAATCATAGTGATGTAAGTATCTCTGATATTAATCCTTTGATGAAAAATAAAATTGTTTTTTCGTGTACTGTGATTGAAAATATATTGTCATGAACACACATTTTTTTGGTTAAATTATTAATACAGATGAGATACAAACAATAACTTTAAAGGGGGGGGGGAGTTTTTTGGCATATGTAGAATAGGACAGAATATAAAAAAAAAATTTAATAGTCCTGTGAATGATTGCTTAATATTTATATGTAATATAATGAATTGAAAAAAAATCTCCAACTGGTTACTCAACTTGGTTTTATTAGTGTGATAATAATTTTTGTGGAATTTCCAAAAAGAGATGTTTGTGTAGGAAATATTGTTGTGTTCATTTTTATATAACACCTTTATTTCATGTTAATAGTGAGTACTTTCCGAGAGTTAGTTATTCTCCTATGACAAAAGTACTTGCTGATTTTAACAATTTTATATGGAATAGAGCCAAAAATTGAGAAAATTAGTTGATCCAATAATATCTTCGTCTATAAGTATAAAAAAATTGATTACCTTTCTCACAATACCTTTTATTTATGCAAATAATTTTCTCATCCCAATAAACTACTGCAACATAATCTTGTACCACCTTCATAACAAGCAAGTTTGGCCCTAACAATTTCCGATAATGTTCAGGTGGAAGACTTCTCGGACGAGGCGATGCTTCTCCGGCACGAAAAATGCGAACATGAGGAGAAGAAGAAGTTCCTTAGCTACCTCAAGCTGCCTCTGGGCTACGGGCGTTCCCGGTCGCAGAAACGCACCGATAGCAGGGCGGAGTCCAGCGGCGCCAACACTCCCGATCCGATGTCCCCACATCCGGGAGAGCCTTCGGAAAACGTCTGCTCTCCAATAACCTCACCGCCCGCAACGCCTTTATCCATCACCACGGACGACAGCTCGAACATGTCATCGACTGCCCTTCGACGGAGAACCATCTCCCAGTCGCGATTCTCCAAGGAGAAAGAGCCAAAGGACAACGACAGATGCGTAACGCCCGAAGTCATTGACGTACTCCCCTACGAGAGACGGGCTTTCCCGCTGTGCGAAGAAACTTTCTCCGGGATGCTGAAAAGCATGCCGGAGGATCATCAGTTCAAGACGAATTTCAGAGCGCAGGATTCTACTGAATTGGGCGTGAAGATGCTGACGCACGAGGAGAGGACTGAATTTCACGATAGCGAATCGACCGAGTCTGCGTACGGTGACGAAGACCCAAATGATCCCGAATGGATAGAGATGGAGCGTGCAAAGGATCGGTCTAAGAGATAGATTAGCTTTTTTGTAACTATTTTATAGGTTAACTTTGTACACTGGGCTGGCACCGTATGTAGCACGTAAGAATTTGTTTAGTTTTGTTTCGTCTGCCCTCGAAGCTGTCGGCCGCGACCGGACGGGGCTGATTTTTATTTCGGTAGTGCCCGTCCGGCTAAATTCGGGGGGCCAGAGGGAGCGCGTAGTTTCTTTCTCTTATAGGTGGCCGCCGCTCCGAGCTTTGGATTTTGTATCGCGCGTCGCTACAGTCTGTGATGTGAATTTACATGTACAATATTTCAATACCGTTGTTACTTTCTTAGTATTGTGATGTAAAAAAAATTTTATCGGCGGGAAGGAGTACAGAATTCAAAGCTCCGAATGTGTGGGCCGTCGTTGTACGGCTCACCTTGTAATATAATATATAGCTCATTTCTTCACATTTTCCAACTCTGGATTACTTGTAAATGAAGGGAATAAAATTTGATGATTTCAGTTCGATGTGCTGTTTTGTTACCTCTGGAACTCACTTATACCTTAGAGCTAAAGTTTTTTAACAAAAAAATTAACTGAAGAAGCATCATTGGCATTGGTACTTGTTTTATTATTAATTTTTGGAAAATTGTGTACTTCAAAATATTCTAATTCAGAGTTGAAAATAATGGAGTACATGTAATGGGTTTCAACATTTAACATTACGATTGTACATAATACTTTTTTTTATTTGAAAGAATAGTTCATACAAGGTATACCCTAATTGGTATAATCTCTCATCTTTGCTGTCCAGGGAGACACTTGACTTATGAAACAAAATATTTGTAAGTTTAGTATATGTTTCATAATACACTAATCATGGTTTTCTACATTTTTGCTGCAAAACTTAAATGGTAGTGTGAATAGTAAAGAATTCATTTCCTGTACTTCATTACAATTGCCAGTTGCAAAAAGCTATATACATTTTGGAGCAATTCTGTGCCAATGTTGCAAGTTCAATTATAGCTATAAGGTATATAACTACAGTGCCTGTCATATAGAACGCTGTTAACATCAAAATCTATCATATTTGTGTGTCAGTAAAATAAAGCACCAAACTCAGGAAATCATTGAGCTCGGCGAAATATATTCCCTGCCTAGTGAGCAAAGTAAATGTTTTCAGATGTCTTGATGTGGGCCTTTGAACAGTTCTTTCTCTCCGACAAAAACATTTGTTGCCCTTAGAGAAAAATATTTTGTATACATTTTTTTTGTTGGTTAAAAGAAAAGTGCAGTGAGCTGAAAACGTAACGCTTTAAAAACAGATATCTAAAAATTACACTAGTTCTCAATGAACATTTATTTATGAATATTTTCAAAGTACTCTTTATAAGAGTGTAGATGATATATATGTATATGATATTGGAATCATTTCAAGAGTTTGAACAGCATAACATTTGTATAAGAAGAAATTGCATTATAACTGTATATTAATATATTGAAGAGATGATGGATATATACTATTTTTGTTTTATTGAAATTTGTTCCGTTGTCTGTTTATAAACATTTTCATTTCATTTAAACTTTACAAACAAAACTGTATTATTGTTTCATTACATGTTTGATCAACTAAATGCTTTTTACCATGTACTGTGTAAATATGTACTTGAATTAAAATGTTTTTTTACAGCCTTGTTTTTTATTTAACATCCATGACAGTTTAACACTTAATTTTTAGTATTGCAGATATCAACATAAATTTTAACTTAGTACACAGGAACTCCAAGTAGGGATTATTTACCAAAACATTTTAGACAGTGATACGAAGAATTCTATAGAGCAGAAATTGAAGGACTGATTACAATAACCTGGTGAGCCTATATTTTTTAGAATTTGAGTTTATTTACATTTTTTTTTCAGCAAGCAGTTCTTGCATGACGAAGTCCAAGACCAGGTCCAAAGGTTGAAAAAATGCAGGTTATGCATGTTGATGACCAAATTCAGCAATATGTTATTTTCCAACATTTGTCTTTTTATTAAAATAAATTGCCTGTAATTATTTTTATTTTACTTAAAGCCTGAAATTTTAATAGCAGTTATAGCATTTTAAATGACTAAAAATATCCTAACTTTCTTTTTTTGTCCTACATGATATAGTGACATTTTACATCTAGATACTGGGGAAAAAACAGCTTATTGCCTGCGCGGGCATTAGGTGCTGCCATGGTTTATATGTCGACCAAATATGTGTCATTCAAATTGTAAATTTTAAATCATCAATGTCAATAATGTCAATCATTGGTGATTAACGTTATTCTGTTTGACAATTGTCTGTATTGACACTCAACTTCGAATTGCTTGTATTGTTATTCAACTCTGTAGATACGCATGTCACATGATTACGTCAAAATATTTATTATTCAAACGGAGGAACAAAACCATTGTAGGACAAATAATATTTTGAATGTACCATGATTATTAATTGTTTATTCCCTCGGGTGATTAAAAAAGCTATTAGCAAATATGCTCATTTTTGGGCTATAATGAAAAACAATTTGCATCTCTAACAAGTTCCAACTGCATTTACAAGCAAAAATTCTATAAAAAGTTGTAGAGCATAAATATTACTTTGTAAGATCCAGCAGCTAATTTGTCTTTATTGACTCGACCTGCCATAACTCGAACCTCATTCTGCCAAAAATTTGCTTAAGTGGTTCCCATTGTTGGGCAAAATGACCATTTTGTATTTATTTTATTCCAAACACTTGCTCTATATATAAGAATGATTTGTTAATAGGAATATACACTTAATTAACATACTTTATTTGAGTATTATATTAATTAATTAAGCTATTAAGTTACATTTTCACTTTATATTCCTTCAGCAGATGTCTAATATCTTTAATGTTTTCCTTATGCCACTGGGTGTTTAATTTGGCAGTTTCCAACGCTTGCTTGACGCCATTCTTTATTTCTTTGAAGTATTGGTGGTTATCTTCTGTTAACTTCTTCAACTAAAAAGAAAATAATACATTTCTATCTAAACCAGAAAACCAACTGCTTAATTCTTACCCATTCATACTCTGATTCTGTTGTCATATATAATGCTAAATTGGCTAGGATTGATGTTAATTTATTTGTTGTTGGTTGAATTCTAAAATAAGAAGCGTCAAAATTGTCGATATAAAAAAAGAATAACTTAACCTTTCATGGATATCCTTCATGTTATCATTGATAAAATTACGAGCTATGTGGTAGCCTAAATCGTTTGAGATAACTGAAGCAAACACCGTGGTCACGTCTTGTTTTCGAATTCCAGAATTTGTATTCAAGGTCCACTCCAAGTACCTTTGTAAAAGCCAACTTTGTCTAGTACATCCCAAATGTCTGAGGATCATATTTTTTTCTGCTGCTACGTTGGACGCTAAGTATTCCTTCCATAAGAAATTCCATTCCTTTTCACCTCCATATCTTACACCCATACAGTAGACAATACCTCTAACATCCTTGGGGATTCTGAAAAGATGATTAATGATTGATTTTATGTAAGTAGTGTACGTTTTCAAATACTTACTCTTCCTTCTTATCGGGGTTAGTTTGGAGATGCTTGAACAATTCAGTTGCCTCGCTGGCGCAATTCTCGGATTCAAATTTACAGGCTGACGATGTGACCAAAGCTCTGTGCTGGATCATATCTATCCTATTATCTCTCTCTGTAATCCTCTGGAAGCCGCCGATCCTTTCGTAGATGTGCTTGATTACCTTTTGCATGTACTCTTTGAATTGTCCATAGGCAGACGTTCTCTTCAGGAGTACATCTATAGAGCCTGCGTTGCGCAAAGCTACTTTCCATGGCAGATACTCTTTTTCGCGTTTCAAATACGTTAGGACGTTAAAAAAGTTTGTATAATTCAGTTTGCCTACCCAAGCTAAATTAGCAGAGTCGTCGATAAGCAATATCCTATTCATGACTGGTATTTTCTGATAATCATCGCAGTTGAGAGTTTTGATTAGAAGATCCCAATTCTTCTGGTCATAGTTCACGCGGTAAAGACCTAAGGATTAACTTGTTTCTTGTAGCTATTCTATTATTACGCTTTTAACTTACCAGCGGCATTAAGATTGAAGATAATCCACTCTTTATCACTTCCAGGGATATGAATTTCTTTGATATCGTCATCTGGTGATAGCCACACTTTAGGTTTGGTCTCGTTGTAATTACCATTGAGGTGCTTTTCGCTAGTGTAGCTTAAAGGTACCCACCATCTTGATTCGGCCTTTCTAACCTCATGACGCTCTTTTATAAACCTCTCCTGGAAAGTTTGATTGTTGATCAATTTTGTATTAATACTTGTGTGCGATTACTGGCCGTGATCAGTTCAGTTCATCTGATTAGCAATGATTTGGCTAAAAAGCCACTCAGTTGCTTGTTTGACGTCTGACTCATACTGATTCCACCAATAGGAAGCAAGTATTTTGAATTTGCGATCAAACAGATCGATATCCGATTCAATTGAACAAATCGCGGCCAGCAATCGAACACACCTATTATTAGTCTTTTCTTACCTGTTTGATTTTGACCGTTTCGCCATTTCTGGTTACTGAAAGAACTGGATATCCAGTCTGTAAGGTCCAAGTATCCATAACATCCTTAACGGTTAAGTTTGAGGGAAGGCAATGCTTAGAATGGGCTTCTTGTGTAATAGTACTCCAAAGGTCGTCTTGTTCTGCATTGTTGTACTTATGCGCCTTCAAGTATTTGCTAACGCCTACGCGTAACACTTCCTTGCCCAAAAAATTGGACATCATATGGAGGAGGTATGAGCCTTTCTTATAAGAGATCGTATCAAAAATCTCGGCGATCTCTTTCGGATTTCCAATAGGAACGGATACTGGATGCGAAGTTTGCAAAGCGTCGAAATTAAGCACCGCCAAAAGGTTGTCTGCAGTTTCTTCTTGGAGCGAATTCCACTCTGGTATCAAATCAGACAGTGCGACGGCTGCCATGTATGTGGCAAATCCTTCGTTCAGCCAAAGATCCGTCCACCATCTCATGGTCACCAGATTTCCAAACCACTGGTGGGCCAACTCGTGAGCTACAACGCTAGCGACGCTTAATTTGCTCAAGATCGACGATACTTTAGGATCAAATAGCAAATACGTCTCCCTATATGTGATCAATCCCCAGTTCTCCATGGCACCGGCAGAAAAGTCTGGAACAGCTATCATATCTTGCTTCGGCAATGGGTACTTTATATCGAAATACTCCTCGTAAAACTCCAGTATTTTCGGGCCAATTTCCTTTGCAAAATCAACTTGATCCAGTGCATCCTTCCTAGCCCAAATCTTAAAAGTGACGTTGTTCGATGTGTCGTTGGTGGTTGGTGATACCACACTCTTAAAATCGGTGACTGCGTAAGCTACAAGGTAGGTTGACATTGGAACTGATGTTTCATACCTATCCCATTCCCAACCTTCCTTGTCTTTCCTGTCATAGAATAACAAAAGTTATTATTATTATAAAACTACTTTTAAACAAATCAGAACAAGAGTATGTGCTTACATTGGTTCTGTTTTTGCCAATGGCATATTACTGATCGAGCTATATTTTTTCGTTCTTCCCAAACTGATGGTGTATTTCGCCTTCATAGCTGGTTCATCGAAGCAAGGGAAGGCCCGTCTGGCATCTGATGGTTCAAACTGGGTGACCGCCAACCATTTCTTATCTCCTGTCGCCTTGTCGATGTAGTGGCTTTTGTAGTAGCCAGCAAGTCCTTCCTCGATTTGACCATGGAAGGGTATGTAGATTTCATATTTATGTCCTTCTTTCAGATCTTCTTTGAGATGTATTACAAGGAAATCATCGTCGTTGACGCAGTCTACGGATGTCACCTTCACCAATCCACCTTCTTTCGTCTGGAGACTTCGAACCGTGACGTGCTTCTTGCCAATATTCAACTTTTTCGAGTGCAGTGTAATCTTATCGGTAGAGGATGTGCTTATAACCTAACGACAGAAAAAAACTTGTTGTGTAATGTTTAATAATCAACACCTGATCTACAAAAAATCTGAATTTACGTCACGTATAATGAGATGGAATATGTTATGCATGACCCGCTTGTCCTTTATATATTTAACTGTTATAAGAGTAGTTGTTAGCGACACCTAGAGATGGCCGGTGCACAGTGCCGGATTTAGGACTGTGGGGGCCCCTGGGCTGAAAAGCTGTGGGGGCCCTTGCCAAAAAAGCTGTGGGGGCCCTTGAGTACAAAAGCTGTGGGGCTCTAGAAAATATGCACCAGTGATCCTTAAACATATAAGAACATTACTTGATGCCATAATTTTGCATTGTAAACACCTAAAATGTCAAATATACTTCGCAACTTTACACTGGGGTGACAACTTTTTAATACTCGAAGGGCGGACGCTGAGATTCCGGGGGGGGGGGGGGGTATATAATATATTTTGAATAGTTGAAACAACAAATTTGCATCTTAAGTAGTTATTCCATCATCGTTGTCAACATGGAAAAACAGGTACAAGAAAATTAAAGAAATTTGAATCTAGCTTTCTTAGTTAATGTTTGTTCTTCTTTTATTTCTTAGATTCTTTTTTAAGAATACGTATTGAGATAAAGAAGATAACATGTCATAGGGCCCAATAGTTAGTTGTGCATTGTGGTAGATACAGAAATAAGAAAGAAAATATTACTGAACAATCTTATATTGTAAAAAAACTAAGCAAAACAAATGTTCTATCCGACCTTTTTTCCACTGATTTCCAATGACGGACTTTTTTTCTTAAATTGCATTGAATTTTCGGTTGTTTACTATTAATTCATAGATAAGTCTTTTTATAGATTTAAGAAGAACGTCTAAAAATATGAGTGAAATATGGTTTTTCAGACCCAATGAAGTTAATAATTGTTTTTATTTGAATTGCAACCTGATAATAACAATTTTCAGTTTTGTTTTATGTGGAGTAGTGCAGGTGGTTTTCAGTAGATTTTGTTTTGTTTTTTAACTATTTTTTACCAAATTTCAAATCAATTAAAATCAGTTCGACTAAATTAGAAAAACAGATTAATCATGTGCTGCATGTCTATAACTAGAAATACCATTTTCTATGTAATACAATCATGAACGCAAAGACAGTATATTGTCAACAAGAATTAATATAGAATTTGGTCAATCGTGACTGACTAAATTTCTATATACTTACAGCAGTTCTGTTCTTCTAAGGAATATATCGTCGATTCTTCATTTTGTGCATATTTTTGCTTTTCCACATAAAAGTTTTTACTATTTAGGCTACCAACTAAATATGCTAATATGTTGTTATAAATGAAGCTCATTTTCGTAAAAGGGTAAAATTCGGGACGTTTTATCAGTCGGGACATGTGATCAAAATTCAGGACTGCCCGCTCAAATAGGGAGAGTTGATCACTCTAACGGGTAATCTAAAATGATGAAGAACAGTTTTTCCCGCCTCGTATTTAGTGTTACTAAGATGGTATGCCATACAGGTTATGATATCTCTTCGGGATTTAATTTGTAATAAAAATAAATACTATAATATTTTATTTGATTTAAGCTATGAGAGGTGTTTTTTATTTGACTAAATATCTAATAATGGGTTATTTTCATTTGAGTACATATGGGAGGATTTTATTAGTTGGTATATTATGTTTATTATATTTGAAAATTTATTTTTATACATATTGTATTTATGAAATACACAGTAGTTTTAAAATATGCTGTCTTGTTAAAGTTTTATTCATGTCCAATGTGTTTACCAAGGCTAAAAGACTTCCAAACCCTCATTGTTTCAATTTATACGATTACCTAAGAATCCCTATACAAGAAGGAATACGTACGCCACTGAACAAAAATAATAGCTATCATTTGCAAACATTACCAATGTGGCTGGAAATTCAACCTGTCCTTTGTCATTTTAGATCACCCCACCCTGTACTTTATACACATGATTTCAATGGAAGTGTTAAAACTTTGGTGCTGGTTTGACTTTTGGTCACCTTTGCAGTATTATTTTTAATATATATGTGCTGTTACATTTTGGTGGGGGCCCCTTTTTGGTGGGGGCCCCTGGGCTGCAGCCCAGTCAGCCCTCCCTTAAATCCGGCGCTGCCGGTGCACACTGTAAACCCCACCACTTATGTATAACGACTCCATTCGTGGCAGTCTGCCATAGAACATGAAACTGAATACACGTCTTGAAGTTTATTAGTGTTTTAATTAATAATCACCTACGCACATTCAACATGGCGCAGTCGGTGGGATGACTCACGGCATAGACATGCACCAATTTAATATATTCTGTATGTATGTCAACTCGGAACCGATTATAATTTCCGAACTTGGCAAATGGTAAGAGTCATTGTTGGTAACTATGCGCGCTGCTGATTTAACAACAAATATGTTATTATATATGCATAGATTTTAAGCACAGAGATGTGAGAAGATAATGCTGCATCATGTTTGCCTTTAGAAAACAAAATATTTATGTATGGGTTGGTGACCTGATCCAGCTGCGTTCGGTACCAACCAGTTCACTTATCTTGTTTGCCTTGTTGCAAAACGCAGTTACACGCAACGTATCGTAATTATTGGTCTTGGGCAAGTTGCATAATGCGTAATAAGACCAAGAGGTAATTGGTTTTGTTTGGCGGGCGACACTGATATTATGATAGATTAAAATCTCAGACCAACTTTCTAGTCTCAATTGTTTTAAGGAGAAAGTAGGCGTCCATTATTGAATGTATCGGTTTTATAATTAATCCCGCTTTAATAAAATTACGTCACGACAACATGGGACGAAAATACTTTCGGTCTGGCGTCTTTTGCTTTAATTATTAACTGCCATTTTTGATCGGTTTTTCACTTAACCAGTTTATTATGGTAGTACATATTCCATACTCATCAGTCTCTGGTGCAGCTTTTGTTTATAATCTAATCTGATAACAATTTATAGCACAAAAGGCTAAGTGGTAGTAGACTGGATAAATTAACCCTAGAAATTGCCTCCCTTGGTTTGAATATCGTCGGTAACCCCAGCTATAGTAATCATCGATAGAAGAATATTTTTTAATAGAGCTAAGGAAGCATAGTGCAGTGTGCTGCATGATGAATGACGTATAGAACATGAAACCTTGATAGTATATTACATAGATAGGGTGGCCATATTTTGTGGTGGTACTGTCAGGACGTTAGTGACCGAGGTAGTATACTGTGTGATTTAACTCGACTAAGCAAAATCGAATTTCCTTTTAAAAACTTCAAGGACCAATAATACAAGTCTGAATTGTTATTGCAACTTTAATAGTAATTTTATTGTTCTTATTTGGAACCCAGATAACCATCGTGCGACGCACGAAATCATCACGCGTCGATTTTCGCTGCGATCAGTGCAATGTCGCTCGCACGCGTGCGTTTATTGAATTAAAACACACGAGTGCGAGCGATATGCGTGTCACAATGCTTATTTTCGTCATACATTTGGCACGGTGCGTCGTCCGTGAGGAATAAAACGCACGAGTGCGAGCGATATGCACCGGATATCCCTACCCGAGTGAGAATGCGGGCGATATATGAACCTCCATTGATGACGCATCTGCGTGATCGTATGAACGCACGTGCGGTTTCAATTGCATCATTATGCGTCGCACGATTGTTATCTGGGAATATTCCTAGAACGATCGAAATTGTCTTTAATGAATGTTATCATCATGATAATTAATTCTATTAATTAATTCTAAGTTGACGCCACCTTACTTAGGTTTGACAATAAACACAGTTTTCTACTTTGCGTTCGTTATAAACTCATAACGAAACCGCTTTCGGTGTCGTTATGAAAACACTAGATCACAAACTTTTAGTAACTTTTATTTATCCACGATTAATGACTTTGGCGCCAAGTGTCAAATAATGCCGACATCTCAATCGTTATTCGCCCGCCTCAATCGTATTTGTGAATTTTCCCACAACTACCAACTGTTGAAGTTAAACTACTCTAGAGTGACAGATGAAAAACGTAATTTTCGAAATTTATGTAAAATTAATGTCGCAAAGTAGAAAAAATAGTATATAACACTTGTTTTATGAGACGTATTGGCGCACTAGTTCCATTTGGAAAAAACAACTCGTGCGCCAATTTCTTTTTATCTAATAAAACTTTTATCACAATATACTATCAGTACCCATATACTATTGTGACATTCATAATAAAAACCGGTAACCATGGTTACGCCTACATATTTTAACAGGATGTTATAAATTTTTATGAAATAAAATTACTCAGTAGAAGTAGAAACAAATTACAGAAAAACAACGATATTAGAGAATACAAAATTGGACTACATGGGAACCAGGCCATTCAATTTTATGAGTATTCAATTTTAGCAAAAAGCAAAACAATGTTACGCACTGTTTAAGTACGATCTGATAGAAGTATCATTACAATTTCTAGTTTATTTGAAGCTTGGATTTATTAAGTTTATCATCCTAAGAAAAAATACAAAACGCGACATCGGGACGAATAGGCCAATATCGGTGACAGTATATATCGGGAAGGATGGCAACCCTATACATAAAGCAATACATAAGCAAAATCTCTTTAGGTCTAGTTCCATCAATACTAAAACTTTTTAGCGCTACAAAGAACAACAAAGATGTTTCCGTTTCTGTTGGAATGCTAGGGCGTTAATGCGCTGAAGAGGGAAGTGAGTTGGTGGTACCAGGTACATGCATCAACTTCCACCAAGCATATTTGCTTAAACAGTGCTAATATGACACAAAGTAACAAAATTTCATGAGTCAATAGCTAGTTTCCTATACCCAATCATCCGAGCAATTTGTTAGAATATGAACCACCCTATTGTAGAACATAACTAACGTGGTTCAATTATGGATGCATTTAGCCCCAATTCCATTTAGCATTGGTCAAATAAAAATAGGAAAATTAAGATTATTATTATTTACTGATAATAATGACGTTCGTATATTTATGAAAAATGTTCAAAACTCGCCAAATTGTTATTTAGGTTACGTTTTTACTACTCTAATTTGACGTTTGGTTTGACATATTACTATTGACAATCAGATATTCCAACTTATAACCTACACAGTGTTGTCAACTAACGGAAAAAAAATCACTACCTCATTCACCTACATTCACCCAGCGATGATCTCTCAGCGCTAGTTATTAAAAAAATTGTTTTTTAACGCTAAGTACAATACACACTGTCAACATGAATGACACATAACGATCACATAAAACAAAGATGAAATAATATGGGCCTTTAAAATAAACACTTACGTTTATCCAGACTTTTCCTGCGAAGTCAAATTTGTCGTGCTCATCTCCGAGATTAGTGATAATTTCCAGTTTGTATTCGCTTGGTATTACTGAAGTGGGCAAGCGATAAGCCAGCGACAACCCAATGGTGGCGAGGATCGTGCATAGATGTAATGTGGTGCCCATAATCCCTAAAATTGACGCTGATTACCAGATATATTTCACATAATCAAGAGTTATTGGCGTGTGTGGTCTACTTATTTGCAGTCACCTTAAAACGTGTTCACAACCGGAACGCATCACACGTTAAGAACGAGAAGCAATGAACTGCTTTAACTGTATCGAGATGTTGGAATACCATTAACCTGCACATCTTGCGAATTTGACGCAACTGACAACGGTATCTGACCTGTCAATCTGAACTATATGAACTATCGAATACTCGCAGAAAAACCAATCTAATTTTAGTCGTAGTTTTAGAAGAATTGGAGATGTTGTGATAATGTGTTGTTTGAATGTTTCTGTTCTGATCGAGTATGTTTTGAGGCGTAGTGTTTATACAAAATATCCAATCGTTTGTATCTGTAGTAGTAGTTCTTGGTATGTGTTTGAATAAGTTTAGGCAAGTTCAGTGTACAGACTTTTTTAATGGCCCAGTCTCCAATGCAAACACATTATGTAATCGACTTTAGATCTTCAACTATCTTGTTTCCCTAGTAAATTCCTACAAGTGCAGATACAATACGCATTTAGACACTTTTTCAGTTCAATATAAAATGTTTGGCTTACTTGACCCCTTTTTTTCTGAGAGTTACTAACTAGTCAATAGAGAGTATAACATACTCGAGCTTCGGAAAAAGCTTGAACTTGGCAATTTTGTTCATTTTGCGCCCCAATAAAACTACATTTTGAACTACATTTGAACACAAAAAATTGCTGCTAGAACAGTATTTTTCTTTTCGCAACACAATGAAGAGTTTTCCCTGTAAAAGATAATCATTGATTGTTATCTTCTTTTAATTGATTTTATTTTATGTAGGCGTATACTCGCAAATTATGGCCGAAACCAACGATGGGGCAGGCACTCACCCATGAATTTTTGTCGAACATAATCTAAAGAATATTTCTTAAATAAAAAGGTGATATCGGTGATATTTCTTATTTGTATTTTATTCATTTTCTTTATTAGTAACAAGAGAAGTCCGAAGATATCTTAAACCGGGCGAAAATTCTTACTGTTTTGTTTCAATAAACCGCTGATGAAAACATCAACAATGTTTTCATCACCATTTGGGAATGATCAAATGCGTTTCACCAACCACTGCAATGATTTAATACAAACAGTTTTTGTGGAAATAATGCAACCAATGTGCCCAAGCATTTCAAATATCTACATACGTAAAACAAAATGAATAGCTATTTGAGATGGTTATTTCAGACCAATGCCATTATGGTTTTTAGTCCACAGGATAGTTTTAGGTTTTTAGAATCCACAGGATCCTAAAAACCAGAGACCCAAAAGCTTCCTTTGATGAGTCTAAGGCAGGGTTGTTTTTTTTTTATTTTAAACAAAGCAAAGATGTTTTTTATAAACTGATGTTGTTTTAACGAAACAATGTTTTTAAAACCCTCGTATTTTCAACATGAAATAAAACATGTTTTAAATCACACACACAAAAACATGTTTTAAACAAGGAATAAAACGTGTTTTAAATAATGCAATTATTTTATTTGTAAGTATTTTAATTGGTGTCTTTTCATTCCTTATTTCCCTTGCTCCCACTGAAATTGTATAGTAATGCATATACAACAAAAAATTAACAACATCAAAAATCTTCAAATATCGGTAGTTTAAAACAGGTTTAAAACACATGATTTAAAACAAACTGTTTAAAACATGTTTTAAAGAAAATAGTTTAAAACAAAATATTTGTTTTAAAACAAAGTGTTTCAAACATTAAAACAATCTGTTTTAAACATGTCTAAAACAAAATATTTGTTTTAAAACATGGTTAAAACAATGTGTTAAAACAAAGTGTTTTAAACATTTAAAACAAACTGTTTTAAACATGTTTAAAACAAAATAATTTAAAACAATATATTTGTTTTCAAATATGTTTAAAACAGTGTTTTAAAACAAAGTGTTTTAAACATAACAACTAGTGATGGGCGCATTCGGATTACAAAATCGATTATAATCGATTCTTGAAATAATCGAGATATCTCGATTATTAATCAATTTTTAATAATCGATTCTTTATGATCGATTTTGATTAATCGATTTTAACAATCGGTTTTTAATGGTCGGTTTTACATACATTTACATAAATTTTATACTCCCTCCCCCCCTGTCACTAACTTCGTCGCTCAACCCAACCCAAAATATGATTTTACATCATTGACTCTCCCTATTCATAATCGATTATTAAAAATCCATTATTAGGAATCGAATATTACAAACCGCTTATTAATAATCGATTAACAACCGATTTATCAATGGAGAGCAACTCGAGAACCAAATCATACGATTATGCGAAGCACTCGAATACTGGAAATCGATTCTTAAAATAATACGATTCTGCCCATCACTAATAACAACCCTGGTCCAAGGCGAAAAACAAAAGAAGAAAAACTGTTGACCACTTTTGTGTTATCTGGGCAACAGTTCAAATATATGAAGACAAAATCAAAACAATTATTAGATAATTTGATGCATAACAAGATAAATAACTAAAAAAAACATTGCTAGGATATCTCTAAATTGGTCCAGTCCAAAACTAGTCGATTGCAGACCATAGAAATAAAATAAAAAAGAAAACTAAACACTAATTTATCATGATACCTGACTGTTTACTGAGGTGTGCTTTTGCGAAAAGTATGATATACACACAATGAATGGTGTATTGAATATCCCATAATCGGTAAATTGTCTCATACAAAAATTATCGGTAATTCTTGTGAGACATATAATATGCAGAGATTTGTGGTGGCTAAAACATGCTAACTCTAGATATCTAAGAATGTATGGTTATTATATTAATACAAACGATTAAAACTATAAAAATAGCGTATCAGCAATAAAATCGACAAATTTGTCTACGTGTTATTTATAGGTTCGTTACCACTAATATATACTAATTTTTCAAACTGAAAGTAGCCTACAGTCGCAAAAAAAATAATTTCCAATTATCGTAACAAAAACACACCTTTCGTCAGATCGTCACGCGTCAATACTGTCCTTTGGACGAATCCGTAAGAATGTAAATAAATAATTATAATGCAATAGTGATCGGACCTACCTAATTGTTAAACGTTGGTTGGAGTCTTGATGAAGCCGGTGAAACTCGAGCCAGCTCTACGCTGACATCTCTAAAACTGAGTTGTTTAGTTTGGTCACCTGAAGTTGTATACCTATGCTGCCCCACCTAAGGTCGCGTCGGGTCGCACTTACCATCAAACTAAATTATGTATTCAATTACCGAAATGGACGCCCGATTTGCGCTTGTTCTACGCTCTCTGGTACGGCGCATTTGATTAATTGGTCGCCTTCTCGCCGATCGACATGCGACTTGATAAGAGTTTCCGACATTCCTTTGTTTACCTATTAATTATAATAGTGTTAACTATGTATGTAAGCTTACGCCTCGGAACAGTGTACTGCCATTCCTGAATTTAAAATGGTAAAAAGTTATGTCGGTACATTAATTACTCCAAAGAAATACGACAGATAGTAACGGAGTTAAGACCAATTTTTGACCAAGCAGTCAAAACTAAATTGAATGGGTTTATCAGGAAGTACGTTTGTTTAATTCTTTTTTGCATTTCCCCTAAAATTATTATTTTTATGTCCTACATGATCATAAAGTGACAGTTTATGTCTTAGAATGGTCTTAGATACCGGGGCAAAAACTGCTTCTTAACGCCCGCGAGGGCGTTAAGGGTTGCCATGGTTATATGACAAATATATCAAATATTTGTCTTTCAAATTATAAATTTTAAGTCATCAATGTCAATTATTGGCGATTAAGGTTATAAGTTTGACAATTCATTGTCTGTACTGTCACTCAACTCCGAACTGTTTGTATTGTTATTCAACTCCGTAGATACGCATGTCACTTGATAATGTCACTTGATAGAGAGTACAGGGAACAGTTTCCAGTTTCCAGCAAGTAATCAACATTATCTTGCGGCACACAGTGGTAGGAATTATGAATAAGAAATGGAGAAAGAATGTTGATTAATAAAATTGGTTTAAAATTTTAAATTTTAAAAACGAATAATGTTTTATTATTTAAACAATGGAAACCATATCAAAATATAAATGATGTCATTTGAGAATCACACTTCGCCAAACCTATACAAAAGGAAATTAATTTTAAGGGAATTATAAAAACAAATGAAGGTTTATTAGGTAATATGGGGTAGCTATCTCAAACAAGAAATTTTTAAATTAACCTCATAAAAAAGCCGAATAGAAAAAAATTGAGAATGAGTTGCTTAAACAATAGGAAAAAATTAAAAGAATTTAGACGGATTTTCGAAATAACTCATTATTTAACATGACAAATATAATTTGTTAAAACAAGTGGAAATGAATTGACAAATGTTTAAAAACATTCCACTAGACTTTGACTTTGACGTTAAATTGCCAGCGGTAATTTAAACATTGGTACTATTACCGGTAATAAATATTACCCCGGCTATATTACCATTTATCAAACAATAACAATAACCATGGTCACAGGAGCGTTCTGTTTTTTTTTTTCGTTTCCGTAAACATTGTATCGGTAATATTACCAATATTTTCGAATAATGGCCGAAATTCCAAATACCGCCTTCGGTAATACAAAATTACCGATAATATTACGGTGGTAATAATACCATTTAACATCACTAGATATAGCTAAGGCTAGTCCAATATCCAGTTTTATGGACAGCTACTTATTAATTAATTATATTCTATTTTTGTTCCGGGGTCAAGGTCAATGACAATGTTTGCTTTGGTGTGGCCAAGCAAGGACTTAAGTGCACGCGACCAGATTCACAAGAGATTATATCATTGAACAAACTAATGAATTTATTTATGAAGGCATGTGCATATTACTAAAAATCGAATTTTCAATATAATGGTGTTCAACATTTGAAATTTTTTACCGATTTCCAGATTGAGAAATATACAAATTGATGCTTAACGGTTTGCGACACCCTGACCCTGCGGGACAATTAAGGAAGATGATCAGGTTCTCAAGTATTCTGTTGCAAAAGTAAAAATATGCTTATTACTTTGTGACAGATTCATCCCAATACCTATGTATCTGATTTTTGAAGAAAACATAGTTTGAAAGTCTTGAGCATGCTCTATTCCACAAATTAAATATTAAAATTTATTCTACTACAGTATTTGAATAAACTAAAGATTCGAGTTTCAATATTTGAACAATGTGCACCTGTAAATTTAACGGAAAACAACTTAACAGCAAAATAACGAAATAACTTTTTTTACCTAAGTTGTAGTTCGTCAAAACAGAACGTAAAACCGTTTTAATTTACTACCGTTTGTAGCTGACAATACAAATAGATAAGCCTCATAGTGCTTATTTGAATTTTTAGTTGCCATGCAATCAATAACAAAAAATAATTGCCACCATCGTGGCACAGTGGTGGCGCGTATATACCAACGTGTGACGACAAAATCCAATTTCATTTATTAAGACACTGATTACAGATGCCATATATTACAATAAACTAATTGTATTTCATACAAAAAATCTCAAAACTTAAACAAAAATACTGAGTAAAATATTTATTCTGTCTAGTTATATTCATAATATACAGTGTAAAACAAATCTGCGTGTATCTCGTATATTTCCAAGTCTATGGTTTTTTTTTTGCTTCTCCGCGGGGAGCAGTTCCTTTCCCCAATTCGCCGATTTGACTTTTAGTATACATATATAGATTATAGATGATTTCAGTATTATTACACTTATAAATGCCACTTATAATTTCCAGGCTCCATCATACAGGGGTATTCCAACATCAACATTTTCATTTGTTAATAATTCTATATTGACACTAAGTTCCGTCAATATTTATAGTTTTCTATTATAGTATATTATAATTCATATTTTATAATACAAAAATTGGCGCACGAGTTGTCCTCGCTATAGTGTCCTCGCTACGCTCGTCGCACAGTGGTCATTTTGTCGAATCTAGGAATTAATAATTCGAATTATCGTGATGTTGCGGATAACTGTGGTAATTAATTTTTTGGAAGGCTAATTAACTGAGTAGGCTGTCATATAAATATTTTGATCAAATTCCTACGGATATGTCTGTTACGTGCCGTTTTATCCGGTCCAACTTCTCTTCTCCTTGATTTATTGAAATGTTGCGCGCGCACAATAAAAATCGTTATTTACATTTTATACAACTTGAGTTATTTTACTTATTGGCTACTTTTGTAATATCCTTATTGGTTTTGTTTAAATATAAAACATCTAGCCCAACTCATACAAAAATAGATTTTTTATTTAAGTACAATTTGAACCCAAACATTATAATTGCGATAATAAAGCGTAATGGCCAGAAATGTACTTATTTGCGCATATTACTGCTGCCCGGTGTAGACAGCAGACTTTAAACACCGCCTATAACTGGTGACTACAGATTGACGTTGGTGGGGGACAAGCTGGCCACTCCCCAAAAAAAAAAAAAACGTTTGAAAGTCAGTACATCTTCAAAATAAGACCAGGTATGAATAAATAATAATTTAAAAACTCATGAGAAATTGTTATTTGAGGAATAAATAACGTTTATCTACGACTCACATATAATAACTTCATTGCATACGTATCTATGACTATATAATCCCCATCATTATATAGCGCCGATGATTATAATGACACTAGCGTTTTATAATAATGACAGTTCGTTCAAATAATGGCCTCATTATTTGAACGAACTGTCATCATTATACGAGTCAAAGTCTGTGAAAACCTACGTGGATGACAGCTATTTGACAGTTCGCCTCGCCATCATTGACAAATACATTTAAAATATTTTACATAAAATGGAATTTATGAGTCGTAGATAAAACGTCGTATTTGACTCGCACATAACGGATATAAATCGCTCGCATGATTACACGCTCGCCTACGGCTCGCGTGTAAACTTCATGCTCGCGATTTATATCCTTATGTCCTCGTCAAATAATATACTATTAAAAGCATTTTAATTGCGTTGATTTCGTAGCCTGATTACACCCACACCTGTACACATACGTTGCTTAATTTGGTTCACCACATAGCCCAAACATTCCCGATAAACTAATAAATTTTCAAAATCAAAGATATAATAAAAATGTACAATCTACAGAAATATTAAATGAGCGCTATTTATTAGTCGCTAGATTCGACAAAATGACCACTGCGTCGTGCCCAAATGGAACGAGTTCGCCAATACGTCTTATAAAACGCGTGTTATATACTATTTTTTCTACTTTTCGTTTGCGTCATTACTTTTATTATAAATTTAGAAATTATGGTTATTTATATTGCGCTAAATTAGAATCGAGAATATTGCGGTTGTCATGTTACAATCTAGAGTAGTTTTATTTTCACAGCCTTATTTGATACTTGACGTTCATATCATCAATCTTGGAAAACTAAAAGTTACTTAAAGTATGTGATCTAGTGTTTTCATAACGACACCGAAAGCGGTTTCGTTATGAGTTTATAGCGAACGCAAAGTAGAATAAAGTACTCCTATATGGTTTTTCTACTTTGCGTTCGTTATGAACTCATAACGAAACCGGTTTCAGTGTCGTTATGAAAACACTAAGTCACAAACATTTGGTAACTTTTAGTTTTCCAAGATTGATGATATTGACGTCAAGTGCCAAATAAGGCTGACATCTGGCTGACATCTCAATCGCTATTGGCTCGCGTCAGTCGTATTTGCGAATTGTAGGACAAGTACCAACTTTTGAATATGAAACTACTCTAGATTGTAAGATGACAACCGCAATTTTTTAAATTTATGTAAATTTAATGTCGCAAAGTAGAAAAAATAGTATATAACACTCGTTTTATAAGACGTATTGGCGCACTCGTTCCATTTGGGCACTCCTCGCTACGCTCGTCGTGCCCAAAACTACTCGTGCGCCAATTTTTGTCTTATAAAACTTGTATTATAATATACTATTTTCTACTTTGCATTCGTTATAAACTCATAACGAAACCGGTTTCGGTGTCGTTATGAAAACACTAGATCACAAACTTGTAGTAACTTTTACTTTTCCAAAATTGATGAAATTGACGTCAAGTGTCAAATAAGCCTTGACATCTCAATCGCTATTGGCTCATCTCAATCGTGTTTGTAAATTTTAATACAACGACCAGCTGTTGAAGAAAAAAATTACTCTAGATTGTAAGATGACAACCGCAATTTTTGACATAGGTATATGTAAAATTAAGGTCGCTAAGTAGAAAAAAAGTATATAACACTCGTCTTATAAGACGCATTGGCGCACTCGTTCCATTTGGGTACTCCTCGCTACGCTCGTCGTGCCCAAAACAACTCGTGCGCCAATTTTTGTGTTATAAAACTTGAATTATAATATACTATAAGGTGACCAGAATTTTATTGCGTAGAGCGGGACAGTAGCGACAGGGGGGGGGGTAGTGGTTAAAACCAAGCGTCTTCGCAAAAGTCGAAAATCGAAGAATGCTAGGATTTTGATAAATATTGAACACAAAAATTATTATTAATATGGTTTTTTAGTTTGGTTTTGTACATTGATGATTTGCCGTCTTTTAAGAAACAGCCTTTAATTTTTTGTGGTAAGAAAATCTACTTAGCACTTGGTTAGTCCTGAAGAATGAAGATGCCTCTTGCAACAGACCGCGAAACGTCGACTGCTTCAAAGTCCACAACGCGGTTTCCAGGCGGAAATCAATATATCATTGACTCAGACCGCGGAAGTCTACAATCTAGATATAAATAGATTATTCCAATATTATTAATGTTTATGAAACTTTGTATTTAAGGTTTTTAGAAAATTCTGACCACCATTACTTACCACTACTTTTTACTATAGCTAATACATACTAGTAAAAAGTTTAGATCAAAACGTAGTACGATTTTATGATTTTCTCGATTTATATCATAGCTGACAAATGTTGGTGATGTAATAAAAGCTTGAACATTCCAATGATTTTAAAAACTAAAACGGTGGGTGGTCAGACGAAATAAAAACAGGGTCGACCATGGGCAAATAAATAGTTAAACGGTGGTGAAATAAAAACTTTCAACAAAAAACAATCAGAATTGTTGCATTCAGAATATATATTAGTATCGAATATCGATAGACTTCTCAACAACGAGTTTTAATTAAATACATTTATAGACATTTATTATGTATTTGCTTTTCTGTTTGAAGACCTCGTATAAATAAAAGAAAGACAAAAACATAAAAATTTAAAAATAATTGAAGGGTGTTTTAAGACTAAATCAAAACCACCCAAAAAGATTCTTATTACAAATTTATTTGAATGGCAGAATCTGAAATCAAACGTAGATTCCAAAATGTTGAAATCCAAGTTGGCGCCCTGGCTCTCTGTAATCTGTGTAAGAAAGTTTCTTAATGATTGTGTTACATGTAAATCTTATTGAATCTTACCTACAAATAATTAAAAAGGTAAATTGCTAATTTCAGCTTAATGTTGGTATCTTTAAGGAAAAATACAGTAACTTTGGCCTAATTTTAATGTTCTGATCCCATGTGCTATACGCCTATACAGTATACACATACTCTATACTTTACTTATATCACTAAAAATCTGTTTTTCTCAATATTACAAATTACTAAAGGAATCTATAAATAACAATTAGAATATGACACAAATTCACCTTTATTTATGGCATAATTTATACATTAATAAATACATGAATCTTAAAGCTTATAAATATTTACTTAGACGGTACAATATCAGAAATCCACTTCAAATATGGTTCGTTACCCTTTTCAATCGGCAAAGAGATAACTTCGCAAACAGTGTACGGATGATTGCTTCGCACATACTCGGTGACCGCGTCTACTTTTGATGTACGGGTTTTGATCATCATGAGAACTTCTGAGTCCTCGTTAATCTTGCCTTCCCATTCGTATACAGAAGTTACCTTTGGTATCAAGTTTACACAAGCTGCTAGCTTATTGGTTACCAATCCGTGGGCCAATTTTTTAGCCACTTCTTCGGTGGGTGTTGTTACATATGCAACGGAATGGGTGCCGGATACATATGTTTTGTTTGCCGTTGATATTTCAGCCGACATATCCTTCGCTATTGCAAATTCTCTCTTTATAACACTGTAAATTAGAGAAACCCTGGATAGTGCTTTGTTAGGTTGCTGTAGTAGTAGTGTAAACATAACCTATGAGACTTATAACATACCCTAAAATTAACAATGGAATTATAACTGTGAGTTTAAAATGCATTGTTGTGTTTTATAAAACCAGATTCAATGTTGTGTTCGAACTGCCTCTGTTAGAATACCTGTAAAGTCTGGAATTACTATTTACTATAATACGGGATCACACTGTATATATATTTTTTTTGCTGTGTTAGTGATTGACAGAGACATCTTGTGGCAATCTGCGCATGCATTATAATTGATTGGTTGGTTGCCTATACGTTGGCTGTTCCATCCATCCTGTTTTTGAAAATATGAAATGGAATATTTTTTGATGCTATTCGTATGATTTGAACAAAACGTGTCGGTATGTTTTTATTTTAAATACTTCAACATTTGTTTGCATATTTTTCCAATGCAGTGTGCTTTAGATTTAAGGGACAGTATGGATGATCTTGCTCACCAGAGATGAAGAGTGCTTAAATTTGGCAAAGTTGCCCATTTGAGGCTAAATATTGGCATAATCTAAGAAGAAATACAACCCATCCTTTTTTGCCATATACATACATATATACACATATACGGGGTTATTAATTTTTATTATAAATGATTGTAGTCGATATAGGCGCTGAGATCCAATGTCAAAATTTGTGTTTGCTGCTTCATTTGAACTGAATACTACTATGATACTACTGTTCTATACGCAAGTGTTTAATTGGTTGCATAACGTAACGTACGTTTGATACTTTTTAGTTTTTGCGAAAGAGTAAACCATCAGAAATGTAGTAACATGGCCTACTATGCCTACTTCGCATTTATAATGACCCTTCCACAATATGAGCTGAATTCTTGCGGTTGTACTTTTGATTCCTCGTAAAAAGTTTCGTTGGGATAATAATAATTCAAATATTTCCGGTATTTAATTATTTTATTGAGTTCATACGCTGCTCAAGGTTGATGTTATCTAACTTCAACCATATGAAAAAAGCATAAATATACATTAAATATTTAATATCGTATGGATTATGTTAATCTTCAAGATTGTATCCGATGTATTTACGATACTACTAATTCGTTAATGAGATTAACGATTAATGATCGTTGTTAAATTATTCAACAATATAAATGATCGAAATGACCTTCCGCGTGGGTCGGGGATTTTTCTTGTAAACGTTCAATAAGTATATAAGAACTCAGTCAACTAGTGTCATCACAACTGATCACCCATCTGTGAAGCCAGCTTCTGCATCAAAATGGACTTAAAACTGAGTGTTCTCATTGTTCTTCTTTGTGCTTTTGTTATGAAAGCTGGTGAGTAATTGTTTTTACTTTATCATACGCAGTAAGATAAAGTATTGTAATCATGCCGAAAAAAAAATTGAGATTTTAGCGGAAATAGGTCTTTTTGGGTCCCCTGAACATTTTTGACCAAGGTACAAAAAAATGTCTGTGTGTGTGTGTGTGTGTGTGTGTGTGTGCGTGTGTAAACGATTTTTGTGACGACGATTCCGGAAAAACTACTAAAGGTATCGGGACGAAAGTTTATATTTAGAAGTTTTATGACCAAACTTAGAGCTGAAAAGCTTTTGGTTCAAAAGGGTCCAAAGGAACTGGTAGTTTATTCTAAGCCTTTTTCAAGGATTTTGCAGATGAGCCGCCATTTCTGTAATTTCGTCAAAATAGTTAAATAATAAATTAAAGCAGAGGAAATTTTGAATAATTTATGCCTATGACATTTTTTGGTAAAATTAATAGTTTAGCTGCAAGAGCAAATTCTATTTGATCGAGATCGGTCGCATCTGCATGGATATTAAACTACATAGTAGCCAGGATTTTGACAAATATTTTTTTGTGCTGTCACCACAGAAATGTCTATGGCTGTCACCACGCTGTCACACTCGGAGACCCGCTATGGAACGTCATCTACAGTGTCATGAACGAATATAAATCTGTCAGAATTTGAATTAGCTTTTTAAACTTGACATTTCGTAGAAGTGGTATCAACCTAACATTTTCTATACCGAAATATAACCATTTTTTTTATTTTTTTAAAAATACGTATTTCTCAAAAAGCAACACAAATAACGTTGATGTCACTGCTGTCGAAAACTACCTAGCGCGACTCGCTCACATGCGACGACGACGCTTCGTCATCGGTGACGCGCCGCATCACCTCCATATCACCTCTCGTTGTGCTATTCCGTATTTTCGGCACTTGTGAGTTAAGCAACTATTATTCTGATGGCAGTAGGTAGCGTGCTTTGACAATACCTTCGATTGATACTATTGACTATCAAAATGCAGACACAATTTATCTCAGTCAAATAGATTCTCATACAGCTAAACTATTAATTTTATATATTGTATGATAAAGTCATGTGCCTGGCCACATCAGATTTTTTTTTTTTAAAGAACCTATACAAATAAAATCTTGTTTTAGACACAATTGGGCCGATAGAATGTACCAGGCCAAATGAAAGATATGCGTGTGGCAGCGCCTGTCAGACCGAATGTGCCACTTTGGGCCAAACCTGTACAATTATTAACATTAGATGCAATGATGCTTGTTATTGCATTGATGGTTACGCTAGAGATGGACAAGGAACATGTATACCGATTTCCCAGTGTTAACAATGATTTAACAATTTTAAAAATTGTTTGGAATTGTTTCTGTCACAAAGACAAATAAATAAATATAACTATCTCTTGGTTAGTTACATGTTTTATTTCACCGCTCATAAATAAGTCTCTAATTCTCACCCTTAAGGCTGGGTGTTCCAATGCCAGTTTAAACCACATTCATAAACAAAATTCTTGGGTCCTTTATATAGGATCATTATAAATGATTGTAGTCGAAGTAAGCCATGCCCGTATAACTACATTTTTACCGCTTTAAAGAAACAAGTAGGTATCGAACGTACAGTAGGTTATACAACCAATTTAACATGTTGTGTATTGAACATCAGTATTTATCATATAAATACAAAATGATATAAAGAATGTTGGCAACAGCAGGCTGTTTCAACACTAGCGTTGCGATATATATCTCTATCTCATCCGACGTAGTGCCACTGGCCACACTACGCATGCGTCAAGTTCGTGGATTCGATAGGCTGGATTGGATCCATAGGCTGCCACACTGGTTTGGCGTTAGTGATGCCGAATATTACCGGCTAACGGCCGCGGTAATACCGACCGCGAACTTTAAGCTACAATAGCGCCATCTGTCGATGGTTCTAATAATTACTGGCCACGCATGCACAGTTTGATCCCGGGCACCACATCGATAGACAAAATATATATCTCCGTCTCACATTGTTGGAACCGAGACTATAGATATAGACATCACATAAAGTAGGAAAATTTCGCTTTCTTTAAGCGTTCTCGAGCGGCCAAACCATTCAACTAAAAAGCACACTGAGGTTGCTTTTTATAGCAAATTTAGTGTACTTTGGTTTTGTATGTAGTGGTCTACGTCGAAAAGTGCATAGTTTTATGACTTTTTGGCAATAAACTGACGAAAAGAAAGTCACAAATTTAGAAATTTTGAGTTTCTGTGCGATTTCCGTTGTGAAGCCATATCCGTGGGAAGTAGCAAGGTAGAAATTCGGATTCAATTCCCCAAAAAACATATAGTATAGAATGATAGAAAAAAACTTCTATAATTTTTTCCTGGCCAAAACACCATTTGACTGGACCAAAATTATGAATAAAATTAAAAATAAGTTTGCCAATATCTCGCTTATTCGAGCTAACCTAGAAAAACGCTTTTGTGAAAGTGTTCATAAAGAATCATTATTAAGCTAAAATTTCCCGGGAGGCAAATTTTTTATTGCACAGTATTTTTCAAAAACATTTGTTAATAATCATTCAAATTAGATTACAAAGGAAATTTATTTTTTTAAGCTATTGAAGACCCAGATCTCTTATGATTCTCAAAGAGAGTTTTAGGATAATGGGTTTTATGATATGATTATTGATACGTTAAACCACGTAATATACAAGAAATTTCACATATGCATATACATCCAGCACCCAATACTAACACATTGTATCTTAACTTAAATTGAAATTTAACGGTAAGTATAATTAACAAACTAGGTAATAATTGAGCAAAAATGTGTATTATTGCAGCGCAAAATTATGACTATTAACCTATTCTATAAATTTATCTCTATAGAAATACAGAGATAAATCTATCTGATTGCATGGAAATGGAAACCTTGGATAACAAATGTGAGGAGATCCAAATAATAGATATGAGAACGTGTCATCTATTTTTCTAGTTTCATTGTATCATAAATGCAACAAAAATCAAACTAAAAGAAGTATAATTTAGTTTTATAAACAATTTTTACAAACGTGCCTACTGGTTATTGCACGAATATGTTATCGGTTATCACCTCAATTATAATAAAATTCAAATATGTAGTTGAAATTGCTTTCCCAGTGTGCTGCATTGTATAAAAGCTCAAGTCTAGTAATGGAGACAATCAGTAAAACCTATACATCGAAATGAATTTCAAACTGGATGTTTTTGAAATGGATTTAAAATTGAGTGTTTTGGCTCTTCTTCTTTGTGCTTTTATTATGCAAGCAGGTGAGTACTTGTCAAACTTGTTAAACAACGTAAAGAAATAAAAACTTTTTTAGAATCTGTTGGGCCAATACAGTGTACCAGGCCCTTTGAGAAGTATGAAGCATGTGGTAGCCCCTGTCAGACCGAATGTGCAACTTTGGGCCAAACTTGTCGAATTGTCAACGTTAGATGCAATGATGCTTGTTATTGCATTGATGGTTATGCTAGAGATGTACAAGGAAGATGCATAGCGATATCTGAGTGTCCACAATGCCTCTAAAATCTAGAAAGCTCTGTATAATGAATTCTGTTAACTGAAAGACAAGTAACGAATTATACTTATCTTGTGATTATTTGTACGTTTTAGTTCACGTCTAGTAAATAACTTTAATTAATCATTCTCAATCCATTGAGTTAGTATTCTCCTATCGCAAATGTTAATCAAATAAAACAAACTAAATTTTCCTTTTATGGGAGATGATTCTTAAGTGTCACAAATTATAGTGGTGTATTAACGTTTTGTGGGTTAACATATGAATAATTCGAAAAAGGGGCCTTTAAAATAGGCGAGTTTGATAGTTTCTACTTTGCGCTGAATGCGAATCCATGATAAATACATATCACGTCAGGTTTTTGTTCTTTGGGTTTTTCTGAAAATTGTTATTGAAAAATATTGCAAAAATATGAATACTGCAATCTGTAAATTGAGATTCATATCTGACTTTATTTCTAGACTCACAAAAGTATGACTGTATTATATTTAGCTTGTATAAAACCTAATAATTGAGAAAAAATTGGTGTAGGACTATGATTGTTGATAATTTTGGATCACGTAATGTTGATCAAGCAATATCATTTATTGAAATATTATTTTACAAAACGTACTCACCATATACAGTTAGGTAAACATGCTGCAACAATTCAACGGTTTATTCCTTGGCCTATTCTAAGAATATTTTGTCCTATGATGATAAGTACCTATATGAAAAACCCATTTATTTCGAATATACAGGGCGTAAAAAATTTTCGACAACCGTATTCGATATTCAATGACGAGAAGATTGAATGCTTGTATCAAGGCTGGAGAAAATCATGTCGAACATGTATTGTAGACTGAGCAACTTTACACGTACTTTTTGATAATAAAATGTTGTTACTCCCGTAAATTTTGTTCGCCCTGTATCTTCGAAACAAAGGGGGTTTTCAAAATCATCATAGGACAAAATAATTTTAGAGTAGGCTAAGGAATAACCCGTTGAATTTTTGCTGCATGTTTACCTAACACCCTGTATACCATATTATTTTATTCCTGGATGTCTATCAGAAAAGGAGAACATATCTTCCGCCGCATGCATTTTTTCCAAGTACTGATCCAAAAAATACCCATTCTGCATCTAAATCATAATTATACGCTGAATACAGTTAATAATAATTAATTTCAATGATTATACTGTTCTAACTTCAGAAATGTATTATGCTATTTATTAGTAAGCGACGATTAGGGTTTTTCCTCATGTTCAAGGTTCTGTTATTCCAACCAGCGCAATTAACGAGAATGTTTTAATATATTTTTAAGATGTATTAATTGTGATAATTTAAATATTATTAAACCTTGTTTCACCAAAGATATTAGGCATCAAATGTGAATTTTGGTAGCTTATTATCAAAAAGGGGTAGGAATAGCGCTATTTTTTTATTACGAACCCTTTGCAACATGGTTATAAATAAAAAAAGAAGTGTAATAAACATATTAAGTAACCCTTGTCGCTTGATATCGGAAAAAATCTTTAAAACGGGTTAACGCAAACAAAGTTGAATTTTCGCCGCATGTGTGCCTAACACCCTGTATAACAGTTTTTTACAAACGTGCCGATCGGTTATTTTAGGCATGTGTTATCAGGGAATCACTTGTAGTATCCTAAAATGCAAATGGCTGCGCTGTGCGGTGCTGCAGTATTGCACCAAAGGTAAAATTCAAACCTGCATCAAAATTAATTTTAAATTGGGTGTCTGGATATATGTTTATTCATATTATAGTTATTTATGTACCAAGGGCATTACAGGGATGTTTATGCCCCGAGGGTGACCGTTCGGGCTCTTGGTTCTATCGGCCCTCGAGCTTTTTAAGTCGCCCGAGGGTATAAACATCAAGTAATGCCCGAGGTGCATACAAAATTTTATGTCCTACAATGGTTTTGTTCCTTCGTTTGACGTAATCATGTGACATGCGTATTTACAGAGTTGAATAACAATACAAACAATTCGGAGTTAAGTGACAATACAGACAATTAATTGTCAAACTTATAACCTTAATCGCCAATAATTGACATTGCCGGGTGACAGTACAGGCAATTAATTGTCAAACTTATAACCTTAATCGCCAATAATTGACATGGATGACTTAAAATTTATAATTTGATTGACAAATATTTGATATATTTGACATATACACATATGACATATGACCATGGCAACGCTTAATGCCTGCGCATTTTATGATCATGTAGGATATAAATAAATTTGCATGCTACAAATAAAATAAAAAAATACATCACTAGACTTTGGAGAATACATGTAAAAACTACGGCATATTTTCAATTTCATACTTAATTTGTCAAAGCTTTTTGTCTTCCAAAAATCTAAAACAAGTGACAAACTTGGACGACAATAATAAAATAGCGACTAAATTGTCTACTGATTCTGGTATGACTTTTCGTATAATCTAAATCTGAAGGAATAGTTTGTGTCGAGTTTTTAGAAAAAAAGGTGCAAACATTTACAAAATGTATCAGATTTGGATTATACAGAATTCATTAACAACAACCCTTAGATAATAATTAAATTGATGAAATTACTTATAAGTAAGTACTACTTCTTTTGCGTGTAATATTCATTTTCCCACCGTACATTTAATACTAGGTATACATTTTTAATTTTATCCTGTCAAAACAGTGTCACCGTAAATAAGAACATTTTTGATTATTTTAATCTGTTATGTTTACTATCGCTAATTCGGCAATGACCTCTAGTACACAACAATATTAATGGTTGCGTAGGCCCATGCGCATGGTTTCTTATATTTTTCTGTCAAGCATTAATTGATTAGTTAAAAAATAAAACCTAACAGTGGATGATCAGAATTCATCACATCACAGAGTAAAACCTACATCAAAATGATTTCAAAACTGGGCGTGTACGCTATACTTCTTTGTGCTTTTGTTATATGTTTGCTAAATGCAGGTGAGTGTATTCGACAAAACTAGTTTCCGCAGTTAAAGTAAAATCTCTGTTTTTTTAGAATTTATCGAGCCTATAGAATGTTACAGGGTACATGAAAAGTTTGCCTGTGGTAGTCCGTGTCAAACGGAATGTGCCACTTTAGGACAAGCCTGTCCAATTGTTAATATTGTATGCACCGAAGATTGTTATTGCATTGATGGTTATGCTAGAAACAAACGAGGAAGATGCATACCGATTGCTCAGTGTCCTCCAATTCATTGATTTTATAAAAAATATTTTTGGATTAACTCTGTTCATTGTTCATATCTTAATAAATATGATAATATGTTTTTTGTTACTTGTTGTTTTCATTTAACTTATACGTAGTCTGCTCCTCATAATTTGTTACTTGATATCGTTAAAATATATCGTGTTACCAAAATTCTCAATATATCAAGGCCTGCTAATAGTAGACAGGATCTACTGTAGACAGGTGTGATATGGAATTTTGAGCGCAAGATTTTCTTTTGAATGGTGTATTGATATGCAGGCCGTTCAATTTCAGTTGATCGTTTGAGATATTTGTCTTAAGGATCTTGATTTTTTATAAAAGAACACACGGTGAAAAGAAAAAGTATTTTCAAGCGTTGTTTGGCGTAGGTACTTTGCTAAATAAATTCCTACTCGAACTAATTCTTTTTCTGTCAACCTGTGTATTATGTTAATGTTGAAAAGTATTTGTTTTGTATTGGGAATGTGCGTCGTCGCTATTGTGCAATCCACCTAAACTATCCAGCAATATGAATTGTTGAGTTGGCCTCCCCCATATTCTATGAGTCTATATAAAGCTAAAATCTAGTATAGGTGATCATCATATCAGTATAGCCAGCGCCTGCATCGAAATGAATTTAAAATTGGATGTTTTAACCATGCTTTTGTGTGCTGGTGTTATGATGGAAGCAGGTGAGTGTGTGTTGAATCTCTTAAACAACCTGAAAACATATTTTTTTGTAGAGGGTAATACGCCAATAAAATGTACCAAGCCAAATGAAATGTACGCTTGTGGCGGCGCCTGCCAAACAACATGTAAGAATTTGGGAGAGACTTGCCCAATTATTAACATTAAATGCAATGATGCTTGTTATTGCATTAATGGTTATGCCAGAAATGCACGTGGAAAATGCATACCAGTTTCCCAGTGCCCTGGAGTTTGTCTTTCATAATTTTTGAATTCATTATGTCCACATGAAGATGCAAATATATTTTGTTAGTTTTTGATCTATGTGTTTTATTACCTACTTGTCATAAAGTATTCTTTATAAGAAACCAAAACAGGTAAACTGACGGTTGAGATGTATGTAGTTATGGCAGTGGCGTAGCTACGGGTGCCACCTCCACCCGTTTTGGGGTGACACCCGACCGCGAAAGAAAAAACTTATAAAAACCATCACAATGTTTTTCAACTATAAATGACTTAGACTTGAAGCCATTGTAACCAGTTATCCATAGTAAAAGATTTAGTTATCAATTGTGATAATTTATAAATGCTGGTAAGTTATTAAATAAATAATTACTGCAGATTAAAATATTTACAAGTGGCAGTTATGCAATCACTACAGTTTTGCGAATTTTTATAAGTGGCTGTTGATGTGTACGTATGGTTATGATTTATTTGTAATCAATTTTTTGTTTGTTTACCACATAGCAATTTTTTGTTGGATATATAGATCATTCAATTAATTTATGTGGCCAACACTCATTTGCACAAAATGTATCTTGTGGAACATTTTTCGGAATGATAGAGACCTTATTTACATTATTTTGCTTCTACTAGCAGCTTGGAAGTGCTTCTTAATTACAGCAAAGCATCTGTCGAAAGACTCCCAACAACGCGTTAGAGTGTCTTAGAGTGAATGACGTAATCTTTGAAATTTTTAATTGCATCTTATAGTATGTTTGTGATATATTCTATCAGGATGACATGCAGGATGAATTGCACCAACAATTACAAATTAATAAGAAAGAACAATTGAAAATCAATAAATATTTCAATACTTAAATAACGAACAACAATAAGCATATCCTCAAATAATAAGAAACTATCAAAGGTATAAGCAATACAGAGCACTGTTAAATTCTAATGTTAGCGAAATTCATTGTTCACTACGCTGCGCATACTTTATTTTAGATTTCCCTGCTTTAAAATATTAAGTATTTGGTCATTGTAATCGGAAAAATGTTTTCTATCGAATAATCATGGTGTACCTATGCGGTATTTGTAAAAGAAATGGCTTTATGGTAAAAAATACAATTAAATGACATGAGGGCGCCAGTTCACCAATTTCTAGATTAAACATGTTTTTTTTAGTGCTTTTTTTTCTTGCCTTGGTAATAAGAATTAACGATCGATAAGGTTTTGTGTTTGGAATGTCATCTTGATCGAAAATAGTAAAAACTTTACATAGGGAGTCATTTCCGACATTTCCGGAAAAACCGGAAGTCATACTAACCTCATGAATATTCTAAATATTATTTTATTACAACTTTGTTCGTCTAAAATAGACAAAGAAGTATAAGTAAGAATGTTTATTGTTATACATAACTCAAAAAAGGCGTGGTTGCTAAGATTTCATGCAGTAAAACTAATACTATATATACATATAAAACAATTGTGCTTTTTTTTAATTTTGATCTTTTTTGGGGTTAGTTCTTAAAACAAAATTATGTAAAAATTTAAAAAACAATAAAAGCAAAATTAAAATTAAGAATTACATCCCGCCTACTTGAACTTCAATTCTTGAAGGTACCTCTTCACTTTGTTTTTAATCATATTCACATGTATTTTGATGTATACGGTATCCAATGCGGGATTTATAAGAAATCCATATCTCCTTCCTTGTTCTTCGGTCATTTAACAGTGTATCCATTCGACGTATCATCGCCTCATAATTGTGGCCGCTTTCCTGGTTTACGGTTAGCCAACCTTACTAGGCTGCGAACAAGATATTTTTTTGTACGTTTCTGAAGCTCCGATCTGCCATCGAAGTACATATAATCTACTAACCCAGTTATTCAAGTATAGCTGACCACCTTCTTGCCTCTGTTTTAAATTGATTAACTTTCACACATAATTTATTCTCTTCCTATCATATTTTATTTTGGTATAAACAAATTATACCTGCCATTTCTACAGAGAAATTAAAACGCTGTGTTTATTTTTGTCAATTCTTTATTATAAAAATAAATAATTTAATAATTTATTTATTTACAATAACTTATTTACACACATTCTCTACATTCCATTCACACCTTTGTCTTTGAGAAACAACCCGCAATAAATTATATAAAACAAAAAGCTTGGAGACTACCTTCTTCGCCGCCTTCTTCTTTTGTTGACGTATGCCCCATATTCTTCATCTCCATTATATCCATAATGTCCCATGGCTACATCTTTTTGTGCTGGACTTAAATTGATATTGTGACTGTAGACCCCGCCTTGGTTGTTAAATCTCGTGAACATGTTAATAAGAAGTAAAATAATAGCAACTTTTCCAATGAAAGCACTCTTTAGAAGCATAAACTTGAGCCCCACGAGTGCCATTGGTATCATCGATGACGATATCATGAATGGTATGACCATAAACGGCAGGATCTTCTGCATAAATCCTTCATCCTTTTTCTTGCCACCTTTACCACCTTTGCCTTAAAAGAAAACAAGCAAATATAGCATACATAAAAGAACAAATAAATAAAATAAACAATACCTCCACCTCCACCATGTCTCGCCACTTCAAAATTTTCGTTGATTTCTAAACTCCGTTCAGTTGCATTGGTTTCAGGTACTATAATTGCAGTTCTGTTCAATTCTTCTGTATTAATTGTTGCTATAAAACACAGGAAACTTAGGATGACTAGCATTGCGAATCGTGTCATGTCTGTTATGGAAGTTACACGCACTGAATGGGTTCACAACTATATCGCGAGACGACCGCCATCGAAGTGAATGTTGAAAAACTTCGGACTGGCTATCAGTGCTCCAATCTGAAATGATGTCGCTGTATTGGGGGAAAACATTGCGAACCGTTAGTGTGAGATATGTGAATTTAAGGAATTTAAATTGTTGTAATCATGAAGAGGCATGGGTTATTAATTATAATCGATGTGAAAGTGTATGTGGCCGTTATTTTGGACAAATGGTTTATCTAATATAATTGGATAACATGTTATGGGGATTAGAGAAGTTTATGTACCACACTTATGCACACTATGCACACCTGTTATCAAGAATTATTGGTCAGTTTGTGTATGTATATTTTCTGTATAGGTACATATTAAATCACATAATATAATTTTCAAATTGTAGTGAGTTGATATACAGAATATACTATTTGATAAACTTAAAAGTTTATCAAATAGTATATTCTGTATATCAACTCACCATTTGAAAAAAAAAAATGTTGCGCTCACTCCAAACCATAAGTACTTGTCTCCAGTGGATTTTGATATATTCATACATTTTAGTTATATAAATCAAAATGCCCCTTCCATTGTATTAGCAAGCCTTAATAATTTTTAAATCATGCATACAATATTTTTCCTCATCTGTAGTTTTAGTAGTATATCGAGGCGTTTAAACTACATGTAAATTATATATACAGAAATTTTAAATTGAGTATATGTAAAAAAAATTACTTTTTGGAATTTTTGCAGTTTTTTGGACTGCTTTTCTAAAAAAACTAGGCTCAAGTCAAAATGGCTGCTTTCCGATTCACAGTTTACGTAAAAGGCACACCAGATACAGTTATCATATATTAAGATTTTGTTCGTTGTTGGTCAGGATAGTCATGGAGGTTAGACTATTGTATTTTTGCCAAATTAAGTACACACTTGGAAAATGCTCTGATGTCAAAACTCAGAAGTTTATTGATTATTTCTTTCTATTAACATAATAGCTATAAAGGGAGTGAATTCTTGCAGAAGTCTGCGTACATTAATATGAAAAATTAATAAAATTTTAAAATTCAATCAGTCATTTCGTTAAACTTTTCAGAGAACAAGTTATTAACGGAAAGTAATGTTCATTTGTTCTTGTACTCACTGTAAGTTTGCAACTTACACACAGTTTGTTTGTGTTTGGTAACTTGCTTTTTTTTCTTAATTAATAATTATAACGATGCCCAACTTTGTCTGAATTTATCTCTTCAAATAGACTCTCATTTTTAGTTTTGTCAATTACGTAGTTTTGTATCAACCGAACTCATATAATAAAAATTATTGTTTGGAACTACTAATAAGATCTAAATTATTGTGAACTTAAATAATAAGAAGTAAATAAACTAATTACTAAAGGATCTAAACGCTTGAAATGCCAAAAGTTACCAAATCCAGTCAGTAAGAAACTCCTAAAATATATTTGATTGGGCAATACATTTTAGCTCGTAAATTGATTAACTTCTTCAATTTTTGCCTTACAAGTAGAAAACCAAAATTATCGGTTTAAAAGGTAAAAGGTTTCAAACTGCGTATTGGCAACAATAATAAACAAATTTAAACTCTATTAGATAATAACTTGCTCTTGTATCTTAAATTTGCTCAAAAATTGTAAATTTTTGTAAACATTTTCAAGATAGTCGCGGCAAAAGAAAAAAGAAATTGGTCGAGTAAAATTTTAAATTTTTCATATTATTGCCAATAAAACATTTTGACAAATTATTTGAAATTGGATAACTTTATTCATACGTCATGGACGTTTCTATGGAAGTAGACCAACTTCTTGCATTTTAAATAAAACTACTATTGTTTACAAAAAAACATAGGTATAATGACTTTAAGACCCCAAAATATTTTCAACATTTTTTTTTTGTTTTCGCTGTATTTTATTACCTATTTACTAATTTTATAATCTATAGTACTTGACTACAGGTAAAGAACTCCGCGACTATTTTTTTACGCGTAGGTATGTTTCTTTTTCAATTTAAATACCTTTTGGTTGAGGGTATAGTAACTAAGGACACTTAAGCAAACTGAGAAGGTTCATTTTGCCTCCAAATTGCATTAAGGGTATCACTTTTTTCAAAATCTGTTCTTCCTATTATAGCAGCATCATTTATTGGGTTGTTTTTTAAAAACATTTCATGCTTGATACTTTATTTAATCAGAATTGGTGCTGTTATGTTATGGACTGAAGTTCATACTTTAATAGCAGTTCAATTGATTTATTGTAGATCAGTGCCCACAACTCGCCAATTAACAACAAAATAAGCAAATAATTTAGATATAACTTTTTCTGTATCCCGGGTTTTAGATTTATAATCCCGGGATCCCGAAATAGCTCATCATTTGTCGGGATTGCCGGGACTGGAAGCCCTAGTGCGCACTAATGTGTACCTACGTACATTTTAAATAAATAAATGTAGCGTGTTTACTTAACCATCAATAATGTTCCACTGTTTTAACATAACTTAAGGTGCGTTTAAAACTGCATTTTTAATTGGCACATATGTACATACAAATTAGCTTACTTGAAATTACTGATTTTTAATGTAGGTATGTACACAGTTAAATAACGGTTGAAAATTGTAAAAGTACTGTAAGTAGCAGATGCACTGGACTGCACCGGACAGTTAACATTTCTGGGAAGATTGTATAGGTTAGAAAAAAAAATGTATTAATATTTTGCGTACGTTACTTCCCCGTAATATGTAATATACATAAATAATTATCACATCCAAGTATCAGATTCATAGCAAGTTTAATCTCTTCAGAAAAATACAGGCTTAAATGTTTTATTAAAAAATCAACCGATATTGACCAACGTTACAGTGTGATAATTTAAATGATGTTCAAAATGATCTGTTCCGCCACCAAAAATACTTTCACAGATACCTATGGAAGTGAAATTTAACTAATTGAATGATTGCAGAATTCTTTCTTTATACTGGAGTAGGTGTTACAAGAAAGACGCACTTTCATCTCAGTCAAACTTACTTTCAGTTCGGCAGTTTCAAGTTCGGAAACTAGAACACGGGTCATCTGAATGCCGCAGGGATATGATACCGATACTAAATACTAAGCGTCAGATATTTAAGGCACGAAACTCTTTCTGGCCATTAAAATAATTCTAGAAGCGAATACAAACAGACCGTATACTATACCCCGCGGTAAATTCGCAAGGCAATTATCTTCAAAATACATTTAATGCTATCACTAACAACATCACGCCAATGTGGTTAGTTAAACGTAATGAGCCTTATTCAATTATTTTTTTAACATTGCTGTAATATCAACGAAAACCATGCTATGATTAATGACTATCTTACTGACTCAATTGCCATTAGAAACTAACTATTTTATCGTTATTTTTGATTAATGGAGGAAGCAAATTAAATATAATTTCTTTTTTTGAAGCAGGTAGTCTTTTAGAAGAGTTTTTAATTGAGGCTATTTTATATACAGGCTGGTCCATAAACTGTTATTTTATTATATTTTTGTTAATATTTTTTTATTTATTTGCATTGCTGCTTTGTGACTAGATTTTCCCGTGTACAAACAGATACTACAAGGAAGAAACAGGTCAAAAGACAAAAATTAATGATGGAAGGCTTTGGGAAGATGTTGGTTTGGAAAGACTAAATCACACTGCTACTTCAGAAAACCACGACTAGAAGATACCCGCCAATGGTTCTAAAATTATGGAGCCACCAAATCAAGTTGAGAAGAATGTTGATGACAAGAAGATTTGGTGTATTGTGTGAAGAAGAACCAAGCGTTCAGTCGAGAAAAAAGGGATTTTCTAGAAAACAGTTGTCGATTAACATCTCCATTGCATAAACGATAGACGATAGCAGACGCACCGGATGATGTGGGGAAAAAAACCTGAGTATAATACCTGTTTTATAGTAGAGATGGTAAAAGCAATATAATTATACAGGCTCTGATCCATCACAATGAAATATGTTTATATAGGAAACTGACTTCTGGTCCATCCTGTATTTACACATCATTGTGTATGATTGATTGTTGGTACTTATTTCAAATAAACACGTACTAGTGAGGTAATATAATTATGTTAGTAGATCAATCAAATAGTTTCATGGTTGTCACTACGTGAAACAAAGATCGATGATACACAAAATCGTTTATTTACATACATAAATTACAATAAATAAATAAATAATAAATATACATATAACGTTACTAAATCAAATACCCTGAGGAATCCTTCCTTATTTTAAAACATTACCACGATAACCTTCTATGAGGTTACCGTGTAATATTTTGTCCCCGAGTATCCCGATGCGTCATAATTTTCATTATGAGCGTAACCATACGTTGGATTTACTGGTGCATAAGCACCATATGGTGATGGAGTATTTGTAAAAGTAGGTGGAGTCTTCACTTCTTGTGTCTTCGTTGCATCGTCGTTTCTGTCCAGAAAGTGATGATGATGTCCGCCAAAATGCGCCAATGGCAATGGAGCAGGATATGATAATGGTACTGGAAGAGGTCTTCTGGCCTCTTGAAGACGAGCCAAAACACTGCTGACGCCAACGATCAATAATAAGAAGCCAATAAATCCATTATTGATTGCTACTATTGTGACGAGCAGTAGGAGACTGAATGCGATGCCAAGTTTGAAGAAAACTGCTGGTAGGATCATTGCCAGACGTTTTATTGTGTGATGGACAAACGTTCTGCCTGCGGAAGAATAAAATAAATGCATTAAAATAATGGTACTCTCTGTATAATAAGCTATAATATGTTGGAAATTGTAGTATGACAATCTTGATGATTTTCTTTCAATGTGCCGAAAAATAATCAAAATCGGTAAACTAGTTTATAGCACGTTGACATCAAAATGTAACAAAACAATGTATATGTTTAGCGATGAATTATTAAAACTTAACTGTTTATTGTGATTATAAATATATCTTTTTTCGATGGCCTTCTTTTTTTATTAATTCGGCTCTCTTTTTGAAATAGTTTCTACTTATATTTATGTACTTTCTAAAATATGCCAAAAACTAATAAGTCAGTTATTTTCACCTTCTTAACTTTAGACTCGCTAATTAGATTTCTAAATAAATTTTCTAAAGTTGATATATTGACATATCATGCATATTTGCTTTTAGATCTCTTCACTACGCGCGAATAAAATTTTGTTTGATTGAAAATTAGGAAGTTTATTTTTTATCTTTAGTCAATCTCTGATTTACATAATATAATATTTCGGCGTGAAGCATATTAGGAATCTAATTGTGATAGAAATTCGCAATATCATGAGTTTATAGAAGTTGCTACAATTTAAAAAAGTAATTCAAATAAAGCATTGCATAAAACAATCTGATGTGGCCAGGCACATAACTTTACCATACTATACAGAAGAGTCCAACGCTGATGTGCGGACAATATTGTCAGTGGAATCAAAATATGATCTCGCTTAAATACAATTTGATAATGCAGCTAAACTATTAATTTTCCAAAAAAAAAAATCATAGGCACAAATTATACGAAATTTCCTTTACTGTAATTTATTATGTAGCTATTTTGAAGAAATTACAGAAATGGCGGCTCACTTGCAAAATCTTTGAAAAAGGCTTGGAGTAAACATTCAGGTCCTTTGGACCCTTTTGAACAAAAACTTTTCAGCTCTAAGTTTGGTCATGCAACTTCTAAATATGAAGTTTCGCCCCGATACCTTTAGTAGTTTCTCCGGAATCGTCGCCACAAAACAAACGGGTACGCGCACACACACACACACACATACACAACACACATACAGACAATTTTTGTACCTTGGTAAAAAATGTTCAGGGGTCCAGAAGGCCCCTAAACGCTAAAATCCCATCTTTTTTTTCGGTACGGTTACTATACTTTTTCATACTACGTAGGTATAATAAAGTAAAAATGGTTTTTGCTATTAATTCCTTTATATTTGACTATATTTTCTTGCGCTTGCTAGAGAATGTATTAAGAAGACAATATTTTTTACATTCCGTGTACATTTTGTTACAATCCCATAAAAAATGACGGTTAGCTTTTCAGAAAAGGTGTGCTTATATCCTCGAATATTTGAGGTAGAAAATAATCAAAGTTCATACAATTTTTTAGACCAGTAATTAACGTAATATCGGGCTGCAATATCTATGGAATTTTTGACGGTATTTGTAGGTTCAATTGCTGTAAGAGACGTTGTAGTTTGTAGAGGATTACCAGAGATATGGGATTTGACCATTTAAGCAAATAATGACTTAATTTTTAATTTTGTAATATCAAATCATTGTAAGTATCAAATCATTATTTGATACTTTTGCAATAACTACTGTCGACTCTATACATTGCGGGCTTTCTAAAAACGTACCAATTATTAAAATTCCTTTTTTCGTTTTTTAAATCTACATCTAAATCATAATTATCTCAATAACAGTATTTTTTTAGCTAAAATATTTGTGCTTTTCACCATTCTATACACAAAAATGTAGGATTTGAATACAACACCGTGGAACGGCATGTATTTATTGGTACAGTTAAATTAAGACTGCAAACTAAAATAAAGCATTTAACAAAATATAGTTGTGTTATTATGTGTTTTGTATGAAATAGGTGAGCACCCGGTTTGCGTTATCTAAACTAAAGGTGTGACGACTGGTTACGAGACCGATGGATTTACGTGCCTGCCGAAGAACGTCGGCGGGACATGTGTGGGTACTGACAATGTTTTATGGCCATTTCAAAGTCACCACGTCCATATTAACGCACACAAAAACATGTCTTAAAATGTCTTAATTAAAGTTACCGTCAAATCAACAAAAAAATTCCGAATATTATTGAATAATATTTTGTCCAAAAAAGGCTACCAATGTTACCTTCTTCCACAAATTCTGTGGATAATACTCCACTGGGTTCTAGAGTACTTTGACACCTCACATTTTCAATAAGCACAACCACGAGGGAAATTATCAACAATACTTGTATACTTTTCATTATGTGGGTGCGTGGTCACTTATCAAGCTCAACTGCCAGAAATTCGATAATTAGTGGTATATTATAGTTCGCGTGATGTGCAAAGACAATAGGGATTGATTTCAATGGACATCACGTACTGGCACAGTACGTGTCCTTTTCGTTCCTTGTTCGCCTCCTTTTTGCGTGAATGTGTCACTAAGTAAAAGTGTCATTTCGGTTGTAAATATATTCATGTAGGTTACTGTAGAAATAGCCGGCCTACAGAAAAGACAAAGGGACAAACGTGGAAAACAGTTGCAAATTCGATAACGAATGGTCGAGAACGGAAATCCGGTGCTTTTTTTCTACAACTGACAATAGTAATAGATAATAGAAAAGTTTAATGCTTTCTTTACACGATACGTCTGTCAAAATGGTCTATCGCTCGATAATGTTCAAGCAGTTTGGTTGTTTTATTTCAGTTCTATTAAGTTATTTGGTTTACTATAATTACTACAATTATACATAAATGTTTATATTGTGAGTTTATTTCCTTCCATGTATGAAGTAAATGCAAAACAGAGCAGGTATGGAACAGTTTTAAATTGATTAAAATTATCGAAATATATCTAATTATTTATGTGGTTAAGAAAAGTCAGTTTCGAATTACGGAATTTGTCTTCTGATTGATTTAAATGGAATTGTATTTGTATAAATATATTGTAAATGTGTAAATATACAGCTTTTTAAGATGGTTACATACGAAAACTAACATCTCGCGTGTCGGGTGTACATGTATCACCTTGTATATTGGTTAGGGTACTTCTTATTCTATATTTCTTTTTCAACATTTTTATTCCTTTATATGACCAGAAAAGTTACAGTATTTTTTATGTTTAAAAAATAGTGGTTGCAAGTTGCTGTCAAAGTCAGAAAATAATAACTGAAGTATTTAAAAAAATGAAAAAAAGCTTTTGTATTTGTTTTGGCTATAGGTGCAATATATTGGTGTCAAGAAAGGCAATGTTTTCTTTTCATCGAACTAATAGATACATTATATTTGCATGCCACGATTATTACATAAAAATAATTGATAGACTTTTGAGTTTTTATTTTAGACCATCTCAAAGATTTCGAATTTCAGTAGAGCGTCGATAAGCCGAACCTCGGTAACCCGAACGTTCGCTAATCCGAACGCCCAAAAAGAAATAATGATTAAATAAGTTTTTTTTTTCAGTTATCACTTGGTCGATTTCTTTAATTTTTTTAATTATTGCATTTTTGACAAAGAAAGTATTAATAAATAATAAAATAATGGTAGTTTTTTCAAATAAACTAACTTTGACAATCGGTAGCAACACCTAATTTAATTATGAAAATGAAACTGTAATTGTTTGTAAGGTCATATAACATTTTAAAGGGGTGACTGGTGAAAAAAGAAAAACAATTGAGTACTTGGATTTGACAGGCAAAAGATTGAGTAATGTCCTCCCAAAAAATATTGCGACATGGCAGATCAAAAGGGCCCAAAGGAATTGGATGTTTCCCCTAAGCATCTTTCAAGGATTTTGCAAATGAGCTGCCATTTCTATAATTTCGTCAAAATATTTAAATAATACATTAAAGTAGCTGTATGAGCAAATTTTTTTTTGATCGAGAATGTGTCTGCATTAAAACTTAGTTAGTCAGGATTTCGACAATTATTTTCATTCTGACAGTAGGTAGTGTCAAACGCTGTTTTTTGCCAATACTTACTGTCAATATTATCGATCAAAATATCTGTCAAATCCTAGCTACTTGTTTTATTTTAATGCAGACACGATCGATCTCGATTAAATAGAATCTCATGCAGCTAAACTATTAATTTTATATATTGTATGATAAAGTCATGTGCCTGGCCACATATTTCGAAATGCTACGTTAAATTTTTCAGCACAGACTACTTAGAAAAATTCTCATGTATGATTGAGCATTATTTATTAGTTGGTGGTTGACCCAACAAATATAAGTAAACTTGTGGAAACACACGATAATAGCATACAAATGTTTGCCAGTGTTTACTATTTTAACCAAACCTCAATTCTGCTAGTATAGACATATGTATCTATAACATACATATGTATATGTATGTTATAGAGATTAAAAAAGGCATTAATTTTAACACTCTCTCACAAAGTAAGTTGTGAAAAATGATATTTCCCTGCTCTAGCATCCATTTTTAGTCGACTTTGCATAAAAAGAAACTATAGAAACACTTAAGATATCATCAAATGTTCTGAAGCATGTTTTTTTGTTGTATACGTCGAAAAAAAAAATGTTGCTCAACCACTACACCGAAAACCTCCATCAAAATTAACATAACGGCTTACGAAAAAAAAAAGCGCGCGTTGTCTACTGACTTCTTCGATGCATATTTTCATTTCATTAACCTACTGTGGTGCTATTAATTAAGTAAATCTGTATTTAGACTGTCTACTTATGTTCAGGTCCGTGTAGTGGCGTAAATAATTCCCCATTGACACACAAATGGATGACGAGTGCAGCATTAAGTTCTTGAGGCCCAGATCACACAATACAGGTTTGACTGGAGCAGTTAAGTGAGATCGGGAAAGGAATAAATGACTTTTTATCTACAATCTTCTGTAGGGCAGTGAAATACGTCAGACACGCCAGGTGATATTTTTTGTACTAGACATGGACTGAGTGGAACAATATCCGAATGGCATATATGGAATTTTATATATCCACTTCGTAAATATGTATGTCAAAATTATGTTGTTTTTTAAGTGACGAATCATGAGTGTTTACTGATGAAAGAAAAGTATCCAGGAAATTGGTATCTGAGTATGGCTTACAATGCAGTTTGTGCTTTAGTTAAATACATATTATTTTCATATTCCGGACATTTTACCAGTCACATCAAAGAATTTAATGAACTTACACAGTATTCTTCATAGATATAGCGAAATGAGATTAAGTACGAACGTCATTAATTATAAGAGAACAATTTCCATTGAAAAAATATCCCAACCTAGTAAAAAGTGTATGCGTGTGCGGATATGGTCTGCAGTCAGAGACATATCGCGTGCTTTTTGATACAATGACTACCTAATAGAACAATTTGTATATTTAAAACTGGATTAGTATAGTCCATTGAACTTGCGCTGTGTTTTTATGCTAGAATGGGTAGGACACAGCTCATGTAGGTAATATCATCTTCCTGCATGATTATATACACAACAATTTGTGTCCATTATATCCCAGTGGTGAGTGAATGCAGCAGAACCCACATTAGCTGGTGAACTAGAAAATGATCTGAGTTAGAACGTATGAGAAATGGAACTGCATGCGCGTTCAGTATAATAGACCTATTAGAGAATAATCTATGGCGTAATTTGCCATTTCAAATGTTTAACGTTATTTAGACTGGACGATTAAGAGAGTGTGTATTTATTTATCTTTTTAAATTGTTTTATTGACGTTTTGCATCAGTCGGTATCTGAAATCTCGATGATGACCTTCATCTGGAATCTTCAAAAAGAAAGGGGAGCACTATATACAAGTTAATCCACGTCCTAAAAAGTGCTAGTTTTACTAGTACGTATGTATTGATAAAATTAAGACATAATACAAAATTCACCGTTTTTTTTTACTTAAACAACAACTTTTAGCGTTATTGGTTTTTCCAATTTTGTTATTGGTTTGAGTGGAGGTAGTTTTAGCAGCATGAATGCTTCGAAGATTTTCAGTCGACACTTTTTCTTTTGTTCCGGAATTCTATTCTGTAAAGATGAATGTTCCAAAAGAGTCTGTAAACTAAAAATTTCGATCTGCAAAATGCTGTAAATCTTTCGGTCATTATTACACAGTGTGTATAAAAAGAATATAGTAATAAAAATATTTCTTTCTAAAAAGTTGACAAGAAAAAGATTCCAATAAAAGTTTTAGGAAATTCCTGAAGCTACAAATTTGAACTATTACTCTTGCACTCTAGAAATAATTTAGTTATCTCCACTGTATTTGAGTACTCCCAACAAATATGGTTAGTGAAAAATTGGACAACTGATTTCATTGAACATTGTATTTTGTATTTTTCTACTTTGCATTCACAATGCACACATTGTAGCACTGCTTTTCGCAAACTGCTCTTTTAGAATCGCTTGCAATCGCGTGCGAAGTATCTATATTCTATACATATTTAAGCATGCGTGTAGCATGCTATAGTATTGCCAAAGGGTTGGGGCTTTCTTAATTAAGAATGATATCGGTGACCTAAAAATACTAATTGGTACTCCTTATTGTTCAACAGACCTATAACTTTTGCCTATGGTAATAAAAATTGACCCACACAGCTACATTTGTTACTGCATAGCTGGGTTGTGTTTCTGCCCTTTGGCTGAGGTTCAAACTTCCAAATATTAAAGATAACGATTAAATTAAATAATTTTTGGCATGAAAGGTCATTGAGAGCCTATATTAATTAAACAGTTTTCTTTTATTTGTCATTATAATGTGGTATTTACGCTCTGTGATTTTATCGACACAAAAACCACAAATCACCACATCTGTTGTAGCCGGCCAATTATATTAATTTCTCTAATAAATTGTTCTTACCCAAAAACGTCAAAATTCTGTGAGATATTGATGTGAGGAACCGGAGAAACCGTTATAGTATTGCATCAGGGATATAAAGTTAGTTTATGTATGGGAAGGATTCCTCCTCGATTCTGTCAATCTGGTTCTACCAGAGAGAATGTCCGACTTCAGAAAACTACTTATCCTCTAGACTGTTAATTCTGAATTCGCGCACATGAGCGCTCCTTTCATTCCTCGACGTACTACCGTCATGTCCGGCCGCGTTCTCATGTTGTTATTGGTGCTTTTATCTAGTGCACGCGCTGACCGTTTCACGCCTAAAAAGACCGCCAAGAAAGAAGACTTCAATATCACTATATTCGATGACGTTGAAGCAGAAATTAAGCTGGATAACAGTGAATTCATCAACATCGGATTTAGGATTAAAAGCTCGAACGATACGGAAGATTCCGCGAGGAAGATGAAAATGAAAATGGGTAATATGGTCCAGTATCTTGCGGTCCCAGCTTTTGCCCTTGCGGGGATCATGCCGTGGGTGATGCCAGGTATCAAGATGGTTGTCGGTTTAGTTGGGATGATGAACCAAATGGCGTTTACTTCCGCTTTGTTTATGCTGATAAGGACGTTTATTTTTGATAAGACACCCGAAGAACACATAGTTTATGTTAATAGTGGATACGAGAAACAGAAACATCACCCGCATAGACGAATTTTTAAGCACAGGTGATGAAAATAGTACGTTTGTTTTCTGTATATAGTGATTTGTATATATTATTTATTTGCTGGTCTATTGTATGTGTATATAATAATAATTATAATATAGTAATAATGTGTTCATGATTGATTTGGTTGTTCTGTGCTGGAGGTACAAAGTTGCATGTTTTTGAAAAATATGTGAATGTATTTTTGTAAAAGTGAAATAAAGTTGTGTGTCAAGATAAGTTCTAATTTTTCGATATAGCGTTATTTTTTGGTTATATGTAATATATAAAGTATATGTGATAATAACTAATCGCCAAATATTAAGGTCACCTAATTGGTAAGTAAAATATTAATAATACACAATCAACCCCAAATTATGGTTACGCCTATTTTGCAAAACTTATTGTTAAGAACTTTTGTGATCTTTCACTGATTTTCATTATTTAAAACTCCCTCAGTAACTAAGGAACTTAGGCAGGGTCCTCAAATACTCTGTATATCAATTCGCAATATTTTAGTTTTTTTTTTATTCAATCCAATACTTTTAAGAAGTGTTCCGGCTCAGAACTCGGTTCAAAATATACAAAAATGGTAATAGAATTCTATATATTTGAATTTTGACATATTTTAATCCAATTCTTTGTTTGATCAAATTAGAGTAATAATAAAGAATTGAAAGTTGATATAATTAGTTGAAATCGATATTTATTGGGGTCCGCAAACTAGTATTTTGCGAGGCCCCTCAAAACCGGCAGTATTTGCATTAGTAGGGAATTTGTATGTTAAGTTGGCGTTTAAATCGGAAATACAGTTATATTTGTCAATCGGCTATTACATATGCATGTTTAAGTTTGTGCATTAAATGTATACGTTAGAGTGAACTTTGTACCTTTGCTAATAATTAAAAAAATGCCTGGCTCAGTTCTATTAAGTGTAGGTGGCGAATTCTGTGAATATCGTTGAGCGCAAAAAGACTCTACCAACAATCTTAAAATCCGTGACCTACACTCGCAGAATTGAGCCGGATATTTTTTCTATTATCGGCAAAGGTTCCAAGTTCAGTTGAACGTATAATTTGAATAGAAATACCTAGTCATTTCGGTATAATACTGATTACAATATTATAAAGTGCCTTGATTCCCTACTCATTTCGAAGCCACCTTAAATTAAAAAGCTATTCCAGGTCGAATTGCACACTGACACTTAGTATTCTTCTTCTTATCACTACTAACATTGCTATTATGCACTCAATTACAAATGAATTATCTTTATTTGTATGCTATTTTTATACTGCTAAAAACTCTTTGTAACTATAGGTGCATAGAGAATTTTTGTTGTTGTTTGAAATCCTAGCTTACTTGCTCCGATTTAATTTTGCTTGTTATCTTTATTTTATATTCACTGCACCAGTTTTTCCATCTTAGTTGACTTTCATACTCCAATTTTGTCCCTTCAGTATTGAATTATTTTCCGCATAATATACTTGCTTCTTATTTTATTCACTATACTCTCGTATTTGTACAGATCCATTCAATTCGAACAAAAAAAATAAATAAAAAAATATCGCCTTTACTCCCATTAATACTTGTGATACCTTTGACAATTATATACTATAAGAAGGCATAGTTTAAATATAAAGAAGGTATAATATCGATACTTGTACACACGTGATAACACACGCAAAAATAGTTAGTTTTAAAAATAACTTGAATTCAAAGCTAGACATTTTTTAGTGCAAAACAGTTATTAATCTGAGTCTTCAAAAAGAACTGTTGATTTCCTTCTATCCATAACAATTAAGTCTATAACCATTTGCATTATAAGACTCTTCTTGTATTGCATTTTCTTAATTAAATGTGCTAAAATAAAATTAGGTCAAATTGGTTCAAATATACCGGGTGTCCTACTTTAACCCCGAAATTTTTTTTTACAGGGCAAACGTCATTCTGATTAAAGTGTTTTATATGGAGTTTAAATATTACCAATAAAAGAAAAATAATATACGTAATAATGCAAAACCGAAAAAAATAACACATTACCGCAACAATAAAAAGTAAATAAATAAATAGAATAAACAAAAGAACAAAAAGCAAATGAAATTTTACTGATTTTTTTCTGGAAAGTAAATGTCCGAGTAAAAAGTTTCGTATCGACTTGGTTTTCTGAATTCCTTAAGAAGTTGGAGCCGTTTAAATGACGGATTTGTAACTATGTCAACCGGATGTAACGTGGTTTTTATTTTACGTTAATTTTCTCATAATTTTGATATCGATGAATTCATATTAACCCATGCCCCAACAGGGCCGGCCCTAGCGTTTCTGTCGCCGTAGGCAAATCTCAATAGTGCCGCCCCCCTGATTGATTGATTAATTACTTTTATAACAAACCAACTGCAAATGATTGAAATAATTATTATCAAATAATAAATCCTTGCGTGTATTATTTTTTATTATATTTTCCAAGACGCGTTAGTAATGTAGCGAAAACAAACATCCTACACCCTAAGTACCAAGATATTATTTTCTTGTCGAAAGTAAAACGTATTAAGAATTCTATAGTGCGAAAACTATTTCTTGCAGGCATAAGAATGTATTTTTCACCGGTGCATTCATGCGGCATTAATATGTTTACCTCAAATAGTCTGCCCAATATTGGCGTAGAAGGTTTTTTACCGCTACAGAACTACAAGTTTTTGTCGAGCCAGCCGATGCGTTCGAGACCTTGCAACGTGTTTGCAAGTCCAGATGTGCGATGTTACGAATCGGCATTAAATGTTCATATTTTCGGTACAAATATTTGACAGTGCATATCTCGCAGGGCAATTTGCTTAGATCAATAGGATAATAATACTCGAAAACAAAAGACGATAGCTAATTTTGGTTTTCACCATTGATTATATTCGACATACAAACAATACTTTTAAAACAACAAAAAGTAAAAAAAAAAGAAAAAGAATACTAGTACAATATACAAAGTTCAACCCTGAATTAAAATTAGTAGAGTAACTTCAGATCTAATATGTTACTCAATTCATATTCAGTGGCCCTCATTGCTAAGCCATTAAGACAATTTTAAGTAGACATGGTTCTTAAGTACTTTTTTTATTAATATTAGTTTAGCAAACTGTCTATCGCCCGCTCAGGTAGCAACAGTTATAGGCAGGGTTAGAAAAAAAACCGCTAAGCAATGTTCAAATTTGGCCCAATGTTAAGGGAGGTAATGAATTTTTAAAAACGTCAACTGGACCTTAAGGAAACAAGGTCTATGGACGCAAAATCATTGAACATCGTAATTAATTCGCCCGACTATGAAAATAGTACCAATAATACCATCAAAATGTTTACTGAATGATGACATTTTTATTGAAATTTATTATAAATTATCAGTGATTATCAGTGAAATTTGTCATGAACTACTTGCATCAAATATCTCCGAAAGTATTAAGCTTAGCAGAACAAAATGTACACCATATTAAAGATGAAAAGAATTACTTAGAAATATTGAAAGATGTAGATTTGGGAGAAGGTTACAAAACGGGCTTTTAGAACCGAAATATTATGTCAATATCTATACTGTTAAGTCATCTGTCATCGGCAAACTTCTGTCGTTTTTAACAGAATATAATTGACATTTTCCCAAATCTAAATCTTTCAATATTTTAGGTAATTCTTTGCTTATCATGTACCCAAATCTTCATCAAAACTTTATCTTTAATATGATGTATAATTTGTTCTGCTAAGAGTAATATTTTCGGAGATATTGATGCAAGCATTTCGTGGGGAATTTTTTAATCACTGATAGTTTTTAATTAATTTCAATAATAATATCATCAAAGACTCAGCACATTTTAATATTATTTCTATAGGCGGGCAAATTATGTGTCTACCCAAATAAAAATTAACTAGCTTACCATTTCGGCAGCAAATGCTAAACCGTTAAGATGGAGGATTCGCCAACTTTTAAAGCGGCTTCTATATCTTTGGAATGTGCCAGTAAATCATTTTTACTTATAACATTTTCTTTAAGTTTGTGGATATCGCATAAAAACTCAAAATGATCGTTAGGACTATTTTATATTTCTCTTTTGATTTTTGTATAGGTATATTTAGGTATAGGTATATCACTACACTACAGTACACTTTCATATCATTTTTCCTAATTGATCATATTTTTTTCCTAATTGATCCTAATTCTTTATAAAAGCTAATGAGCTATTTTATTTAAGTATGTCAATTATTGGCTGGTATGCATCTTAAAATATAGGAATGGCCTGAAGCCTGTCAATTTCGATTGTATTTGATTGTATTTTACTATTCTTCTATTTTCTAGATTCAGCGCAATATTTTAGAGCCCTTTTTATTGTAGTTCAATTAGTTTTGCCGCCCCTAAAGTTTGCCGCCGTAGGCAGTTGCCTACCTTGCCTACCGCCTAGGGCCGGCCCTGGCCCCAAGGAGCTTTAAATCGTATGTAGGGGTAATTTAATAATATACAAATAATAATAAAATTGTTATTATTCGGTTTTACTTAATACATGTACATACCAGTTATTAAGTTAATAAAAAAATAATAATTAACTTTTGGGTCTAGTTATCAGTGCAGTTCACATATTCTCAACTACTTAATTTGTCAAAAATATAATACGCTAAACTACGTTTACGACTATCCTCACAAACAATGAACAAAATCTAACAATTGATAACTATTTCTGGTATGCTGTTTTCCGTAGAAACTGAATCTGATAGGAAGAGTAACATTTATTAAATTTATTGTGGCAAAACAGAATAAAAACCTTTTTAATTTCTAATGGATAAAAAATTACAAATTAAGAGCACCCCCAGAGAAAAAGAAATTGGAATGGGTTATTTTTCCTATATGTATAAATAAGAACCTCCCTAAAAAATCTTTACACATGACTTGCCATGTAGCATATTATTTTTTTATTATTACTTAAAATAGCTTCTGAAAGAGATTTTCACTGTTGATAATTCTTTATTCAGCATTTCTTCTGAGACCGTGCAAAAAGTTCAAAAATTCGCGAATAACACCTTCCCCATACGACAATTATCTTTTTAAAACTATTGGTTATGCGGTATATAAAATCAAACACATCGAAAAGTGTACGTTACTATCTATTAATCGAAACATATATAATATGCTTATTGCCTACATGTTGTAGTTTTAGGATCTTATTTAGTATTCTACAAAATTCCCTACAGAATAACACAATAAATAATAATTAGTAATTACCAACCCCAAAGTGCGTAAACAAGACACACTAGTGTAACAAAATATCACTTTAATTTCTTACATCCTACCAATTGAAAATAACATTTTCTAAGTACGCTATATTCAAAAACCGGACTAGTCAAAAGCATTATATCTAATTGGTACAGTTATTCTTCTTTAAGGTTATTAAACCGTGCAATTTCTTTTAATTCTTCCTTGGGCATATCCTGGTCACCCCAACCCCAGATCTCATCGCCAGTGTGGTGATGTTCACTTGTTCTTGAACCATCTCCTGTCCTTTGTGACCTCTTCTTAATCATATCTTGAGATACGGTCTTCAATTCACTTGCCCAACCAATCCTTTCGAAGAAATCAATCATACCAGCGGTAACGTTCAACCTGCTGAAGCCGAGTTCTGCTGCTTTGTAGTCCCATGGGAATACGTGGTGGTAGTTATGCCAACCTTCTCCAAATGTGAGAGCAGACACCAGTGGATTTTCCCGAGGACTGATGTTCCTAAAATTTGAAATGATAGGGTTACAATTCTGTCATAATAAGCTTCAACACGAGTGAAAATCACTGAAAGAAGGGCGAAGGAAGAACTTACTTGTCAAATGGTTTGATGCCATAAATATGTGCGGCACTGTTTACTAACCAGGTAAAGTGCAAGGTTAGGCTATATCTTAGCATGCAAATGTCCCAGGATACGAAGATGGACTCATTCCATAAATATACTGGTAGTAAGGTTGGTAGAATGAAACAAGCCAGTGGCATTAAGGCTTTGTAATATCTGAAACAATAATTAGTTAGCACCAGGACGCGAAAAAGGAAAATATTTCTTTTACAAGAAAAGCTTCTACAAATTTGAATTTGTGGTATTCAGCAATTCATACAAGGTGTTCAGAAACTAATTGCCAGTATTTTGGGAACATCTTCGAGACCAAAATAAGCCGAAAATCTTATTCAATTAGGTTCCGAAAATTAACCACCTCGTTTGCAATAATTGTCATTTATTGATGAATGAATGTCGAATACAGAAATAATAGAAGAGAAAGAAATAGGTAATACATTTATAGAGAAAGTTAAAGAAAGTAAAACATTTGGTTTTCGTTTAACAGATTTAACTTTTGAACCTTGCATTTTGAAATGCGTTTAGACAAGCAGCAAATGTTACTTGATTAAGAGTATTAGTTTATTGTTTCCAATATCAGCAATGATTGAATTTGATTAAGTGAAACTTAACGTGTACTTAATACTTTAATAACGGGTATGTCCACCTGTGAAAGTTATTGAACATCACTGTTTACCTAAACTGGTTTAAGCGTTCGTTTAGTTGTGCCTATGTATAATATTAAATATAATTATTATTATAAATGTTGGCAGTATACTTTTCCCTTCTAAACAAAAATTTGAAAGATTAAATGTTTTCTTTCAAAAAATATTGTATAGCTTTTATTTACCTAGGTATTAGGTCGTGTATTTTTTTGTTCATTTTTTATTTTCATACATTTTAGTGTTATGTGAAGGTAATTCAAAATGTTATATAAATAAAAAAAGAACAGTTGCAGTATTGTCTTACAACATTTTAATCATAAAGTAATATTTATTGGTCTCTATCTGCTGTACAAGTTAAGAATAAATAAATTAATTTGTATGTTTGGAAACCACAAAACGATTTTGGTAACTACAAATAAGTTTTCATTGTAAAAAAATTCATTGTAGTGATTAAAGTAGTTTTCAACATTGAAGTTTTCTTTTGTGTTCGTAGAAAAGTTGTACGTATAGAATCATTCCACTATAATTCTTTATTTTCCTACGCACAGGGTATTCCACAGAGCTATACCAAAATAAACTTAGCATGCCCTAGTTAAATGAACAATTTGAAATTACTATCATCAACTTGCTATTGCAAACTTAATATTACGTACTACATACAAAATTCAAAAACTCACTCCAAGTCACTAGTTTTCTATTTATTTCTATTAATTTTTGAATGATTTGTAATTAATAACATCTTGACAAATAGTCGTTTTATTAATGAAAGTTTGGTAAGACAAAATATTAAAGCTAACTTTAAAAAAAATTAATTTATAGCATTTCCCCAAACTACAATAATACTTTTCTTTATTTTTGGATAATTATCAATTATTAGTACCAGAATTTGACACCATTGATGTAAATGAAACTTAACTTTTAACGATACTTGAGCTTTGTAGGTACTGTAGAATTATTTTTTGTAACCTTTAGTAACTGAGATTGAGCAATTTAAATGTTGAGATAATAAGTAGAAATACATACTGGAATGTTATAATTTATAAATATAATTTTTAATTATATCCAACATTTATATTAATAAATTTACGTGGTTCCCAGTTCAGACCAGTGTTTTCTTATCAATAGACAATACAAAAAGTTTGTATACTTATAATCCTGGTGTAATTATGTCTGTGTAAGTAAACACAAGTATTAATGTTTTGTGTAATTTGTTTTTACTTGTTTTTTTTTCATTTTCAATGTTCATTTTTCATTTTTGTCATTTTCAATGTTTGACGTAATTGTAAAGAAATAAGAACTTACTTCCGCTGAAATCTGACAACAGGATCCTCCAAGATGTCCGACATGTCAATTTTCTTTGCATTTTCCTTTATAGCTGGGTGCTTTCTTGTGATGAGCCAGCCCATGTGAGAAAAGAAAAAACCTATAACATCAATTAAATTAGCATAATATTTTCAGTTGTAAAGACTAAATACTTCAAATTTGTATCACATAACATTTATTTTATTTAAACACTAGTCCAGAATACTGTTTTATTGTCTCTAGGCTTAAACACTTAAGATTTTTCTTTAGGAAGCCGATAAATCTATCTAAATTTAATCGGATAATTAAAAATGGTTGAGAGTTCTGTTTCTTACCTCTTTTTGCGTTATAAGGATCAGCGTCCGTATCAGTGAATTTATGATGCGCCCTGTGATCCCTAACCCATTGGTGGATGTCATCCTGGAATGCGATAGTAAAGCAGATTGCCAACAAAATCCGTAATGGAAGAGTCGCTTTGTATGACTTGTGAGCCCATAATCTATGCGCTCCAGCTGTCACCCCTTGAGATACAAGAAAAGCCAGGAATACATCTGAAAAATATTTCTTTTTGTTAATACATATCATTCTTATTATTTTGTTGAGTTTCACAATCATGCTTCACAATCAAAACGTGGGACACATAAATGAAATAACTATTATTGTTTTGTTATCAATTTGAGGTCAAGGTTTATTCAAAACCATCTCCATACACCATGACGAATTTTCGTCATGGCTTAATTTAATGACCATCAAGTACTTAGCAAAAGCTTGGCTACCAATGTTTCCAGATCTTAAATTATTTGTACCTAATTTTATGGTTATAACATAAAACAATTTTCTTTTATTCTTTTTTGGCGGGGTTTTATTATGCATTCTGACATAGAGTACCTAATGCTAATCAGAGCTTCATGTTAGACATATTATATAGCAATTAGAATAATCGAGACGTAAATGGTGTTTTGAGTAACATTTTCAACCAAGTACTAAAACGATTCATATGGAAATTAAATAAAATGTTTAAAAATACATATAAACAATTATTGTCTAATTTGATCACTATATGCTTCCATATACATTGTGATTTATAACAAGTTATAAATTGAAACGCCTCATATACAATACTGGAAACAGAAAACAACAAAATCGTATAAATATACTACAAATAACATTTCGTAATTTTTTTGTTTTGGGTTACAGAATTGAAAATGTTTAGTTGACAATGGTATAGTTTGATAGTATTTCCACAGCATATACACTCACTCATTCAGGGTTAAAATTTTTAACACTGGTTATAATTCAACATTTATTTATTTAATTATGAAAGCCTGAAGTGATGCTTTTTTAGAATCGTAGTTTGCAATTTTTATTGTTTTTCTTACTATTTATTTTGCCTGGTTTTGTTGTCTATGCATGTAGTCTTTATTTTTTGAAGCAAATATTTGTAAAAGTCTGCTGTTTTCGAAATATTTGCATTTTTACGTCGATTGTATTAACAGTACGTCAGATTTCTTTTGTGCAGTCTACATACGTTTGTCTAAAACATTTTTTTCGAATTCTGATTGTTTAAATTATGTATATAACTAGGGAATTAGCACAAAAGCTGTAATAATAAGGATAAGACTACATTAGTACTTTATCTAATAAATTGTTGAAAATATTCTAGAATAAACACAAGTATAGGCCATTTTGTTTTTAAAAAATATCAACAAGACCGGTGGGACTCTTGTAACCATCTTCAAAATAATTAATTGTTAAAATAAAAATGGCCCATCCTGAATTGTCATTAGAGGTTTCGCTGAATTTATTTGTTATTACGATTAAAATTTTTTATTGTAGTATTCTTGATAATGTATTTTGTTTCTTTTAAGTCATTAAGTAATTACAACGAATCGTTAAAAAGAACTCAGAGATCATAAAGACTGTGTTTGTTGGTGCGTCTAATAGCATATCTTATTAAATATTTACCTATAAACCACTATATACATATCCCTGCTCTTTGTGCAGAATAAACTCACATGTGCGAACTCAAATACTCTAATATTTACTCCGCGAAAACAAAAGAACCTTCATAATATTACCGCCGTCAACGCGTGCTCATCAACCGATTATTTCCCAGAAATATTATGCGTTATTACTTGTCGTTATATCTAAACAATATGTAATGTTGTAAATGTTTACTTACTCCAAAAGAAGGTCGCGAACGCAAGCCCAATAAAAGTATGGTAAATCCCCGCCAGAGTGCAGTAATGGAGGTAAATGAAGAATAGCACATTTCGCCATACGATGTCCCATTTATATTTATTTTGGTTTGATGGCTGATGTGACTGAAGAGGAGCTTCGTACGCTTTCTTATAACTACTTTCGGTTTCTTTTATGTCGCGCTTGTATGATTCCACTGTTCGTCTTCCTTCATCTAAGAGAAAAGCACCGGAACCACCTATTAAGCCAGGAGCCATCTTCTGAAACGAGAGAAAATCTGGGTTAATATCAATCTAAATGTCACTTTAAGAACAAGCCTTTTTTAAAATTCTGCTGTTTTAATATTATTATTATCATTTTAAAAAATTCTTTACATTTAGTAGTAGAAGTAAATAAGTAATCATAATAATGTTAACAAAAAGTACATTTTCATATAAATGTTTTAAAAATGTTTTAAAATACAACGTGAGTAAAATATATAAAATATTAAATTACGTACATCAAAAGTATCGCGAAGACCCATGTCGGGCATTATTTGTATATATAACTAACTGCACTACACCCACTATATCACAACAAAGACATATGGAAAACTAACCGTACATTAGCATGATAGCTGACCACTACACAACAAACGATGTAATTTTCCCAGATACACAAACTATTGGTAATCAATTAGTGCATTTACAAAAATAATATATTAAATACTGAGGGGAGGGGGTATTTCGAAAGTACCTGGTCGCTAATCGTTTACACATTAGTTAAGTATTTTGAGCCGAACATCTATTCTATTGCATTTTAAATAGTTTTGAGACACCGCACATTCCTCTTCAATGAAACGACAAGAATGATTTTCTACATGTTCTTTTCTATCGTACATAAATGTCGAGTCAGTGCGGCCGAGAAATGACCAAAACTGCTGATGCCACAGTAACAGATATTGATAAACATTGTTTTATAACTAATTGTTATACTACATTATTTACAAAAATAGGCCGTTTGTGCAGGGCATTGTTTTTACATTGTTTTCTAGATTCTTCTTAAATACTTTTAGATACTAGTAATTAGTAATGAGAAGTAGGCTCTAGTATATTCGAATATAGTATTCTTATATACTATATTCTTCTTAAATATATATAATTTTATTTATAACTAATAAATGTGACTTTGAAAGAAATATGTAGGACACATTAGATTTTAATAATTGGTAGCATTGATTTTTGACAATACAATTGTATCTCAAGAATTTACATATGTTATTGTAAGTTGATTTTAAAATAGAGAATGTAATAAATAAATGTACGAATATTAATTGCATTACGTATGAGTTATGAATTAGAAACGTACATTAGTTTTTGTTCATATCTTTAAAACAAAAAAGAATACAGGGTAACGTTTAGCTAATTATGAAAATGTGTAACTTTCTCCGATTTAAGCGTCCGAGTTTATTTTAACAATTTAGAACTTTTTAAATCTAAAGGTATTTAATTAGTTGTGCATTTAACGATCCTCCAATTTTGTTCGCGTGGATTCATAAATAAAAAATAATCAACATGTGAAATGGATATGAGATATCTATGATAGAATCATTGATAACAGTGTAAATTAAAGATAAAGGATACAAAAACAAACAAACGTTGACAAAGAAATCAAACCAAATTTTGAAATGTCCTCAAAATGGCATATTTAAATTTTTTTTTCAGCAGTGTTAGTTTTGCAAGGTATAAGGCAGGTTTGCTATATTTTGAACATAATTCTTTAAACAAATAATTAGGGAAAAAAATTATATTTAGGTTTTACTGAATTTGTAATTGTCATTGGTTATTAATAAATAAAAAATAACTATTTATACTAAGTTCATTATTAGTTATTTACTAAATACATTATTAATTATTTATTAACTTAGGTAATGCCACTAGAAAGATATGTTGATGATATCTCGTCAGTCTTTTTACGAATGGTATGCAAAAGATTGCCGATAGAACAACTTTCATATTAGTTTACTTTTAAGGTAAACACAAGACGTTT